>JAZGUH010000901.1:0-227801 GCA_037893225.1 Hippasteria phrygiana
CACATGTACAACACCTGTATATATGAATGGGTGTTTGTTAGTTTTCTAGTTTGAATTTAGAGTGGGGACATTCCTAATTGCTACAACATTAATATCAATTTTTGCCCGTAGCACATAATGAAACACTATATTAGAAAGACGGAATAGGGTGCATAGTGTAGCAGCTTTTTTTCTCTTCAAAAATACACCTTTCTTCCATAATTCATGAGTTCATGTAGGTGAAAATCCATTAAATTCATATCTTCAGTCAGATCACGGACACGGCAGCTTTCAAATTTGATATCACCTTCACACTTCGTTTCAAGACACAGGAAAACTGCTTTTTTTCTTCTTTTAAAAAATATTTATCTCATGTATGTAATTTTTGACAGATAGTTTTTTTCCTTGTAGAAACCCTATCCCCCTCCCTGCAGTGGATACGATGGTTACACCGTCTCAGACTGCTGCAAAAGCTATCAGTTAGGCTGGGAGTAGAGTGGTTTTTCAATCTCCGGCGGGATTGAACAGACACCATAGTTATTCCTTATGAAACCGTGAACCATCATGAGGATTTTTGAAATCTAACACGTGGCTTTGCAAAGATAACTCTGAGATTGAAGAGCACAGGTATCTCACCTTGTTCGGACCAGTGTTCACCGTTTCATTTCTGTTTGTTAACAGTGCAGTGTTGATAGAAAAACTTTTTCAAACCAAATTGATAACCGATGGCAAAGTTATGTTTCCCTCAAAAAGTCTATTCACTTGTGCATGATGTTAAAGAGAGGAGGGGATGGGGTATTACTATCAGGTTGGCGCAGTGGTTACTGTCCCCGCCTTTCACCGCTGTGGCCCGGGTTCGATTCCTGCCCTGGTCCACATGTGGATTGGGGTTTTCAGTCCCTACCTGATTCGTGGGTTTTCCCCAGAATATTCTTCTGGGGTTTTCCTCCCACCTCTAAAACTGTAACTTCTTCTCACTGTCTTCTCTCTACAGGTTTCTTCAGGCTTTCGAGCTACAGTGCCTAGGGCACTTTTGAGGAATCCTTGGTTTCATTACCAGAGAGAATTTAAAAATAAATAAATAATAATAATAACGGATGTTGCACTGAAAAGTTGTATCGAGGAAAAGTCACTTTGGCAGCATTCTGGTGAATATGCTAAACTAGCCTGCATACCAAAGTAGTCGACTTCCTTGGCTACAGAAATCACTCTCTGCGATGTTTCACCGCCATATTATGATATCTGCTCATGTCAGCCAAAATATTTCAAGTATGTATAGATGCATAGATGAGACAAGAACCGTGACAACATTCCAGAGAATCATGAACTTTTTCTTCCAAACATAACGCTCAGCAGCCATTGATTGGGGGAGGGAGTTCAAGAAAAGACAATTTTTCTAAATAACAATTGACAAATTTCCTCCACTTCTTTTATAGATGCTCACTGACAATAAAGATACCCTTTCCCCATCTGTTATTTATCGAATGTAGAGTTAGTCTTAACAATTTTTTGACAAGGTATTAGTTGGATCTGATGGACACAACAAATCTATGGAAGATGTAAATAGGACGAGTTGGGTTCGAGTTTCAACCGAGTATAAAGCTTGCAAAGTCTTTTCATACACACTCTCAGAAAGAAATAAGCACAGCGTTAATACAACATTGTCAGAAAGATCACATCCTTGCTTATAAACAAAAAGCATACTTTAACTGCATGATACTGTTCAATTAAATGAAACAAATTAAAGATGTTTGAGAATATAACTCAAGAACACTCATCATCTGTCAACATGTCTACTGAATAAGCAAACAAACAGACGTTGGATGATTCATAAATTGCCAGAGATATTAAGAGATGAATTAAGATGTCTGCGGTAAGTCTGCATAGCAACATAGAACAATGTACATCAAACAAAAGTCAGCCTGATTTATTACGTGACAATACAAATCTGTGGTTCGGAGAGCAAAGGAAAAAAAGGCTTACATGTGGCCGAGCTGGGCGTGGTGCGAAACCCCCACGGGAAGGCAAAGCGGTACATGTCCATGGTGTTACGTACCCGCGACCAGACAGGATATGAAAAGCGCGGAGAGTACATAAAGGCACGTCACTGTTTCGTCCACGACTGTCGATCGACGATTAAGACTCCTTTTTCACTGTGGCGAATCGCCTCCTTTCTCACCCCCTCCTTCCCAGAGTTCTACTCGCTGGGTGGCTTTACTCGGGCACTGCGACCTGCGCAACCGGGGCACTGCTATTGGTCCTCAGCGTTTTGTTGCCGAATTACTCGCAGAGAACTGCACCCCGTCACGGACAGTCATCGACGGCTAAGCCGCATTGTGCAGCATCAGACGCAGTCCCCCGTTTGAAAAAAAGCTCTGCCGCCAACACAACAGAGTAACCACAAGAACGGACAACGCCGCCTCGTCTCCACACTATAGTGCAAGGGAATGGCCCTTATGGTCATTGAACCTACACAAAGCAAAGCATCTCAACTCCAGTAAGGGAGAAGAGGGAGAGAACGGGAGATAGAGAGAGGAGACAGACATACGCAAGCTCCAAGGAGTCATTTGGCAAATTACGTAAAAATGTATGTTGTTATAAGGCATTGGCTTTCATAACGTAGGCTGCAGGGAAGGATGGCACATCCATGCACCGGTGAGCCACTGACCCCCAAAGTGTCTCTCATTTGCCGTGTATCGATTACGTCATCCGCCGTAAACTAAAACAACATCATTACTGACCCTTGAGAGGCCACGTGGAGGTGGTCCTCTCCAGAATATTACCCCATCTAGGTGCTGCCAGCAAACAATAGGGGTGAGGGGTGGTCAAGGGCATGACATCATCTGCGTACTGGCTTTCCCAAATACCTCTGGCAGGGTGATCTCAATCAATGTCAGCACAATGGATTGAGTGCGTCAACCTCGGGCAATGGGGGGGGGGGTGGGGGGGGGAGAGAGAGAAGAGAGATGCCCGGCGTGCGGGCCGCGGCCGAGCACAGCACGGATACAATTATTTTCTGATTGTTTCCGCACCACTTACATGCACCAACATAGGGCAAGCTTTGGTTGCTCCTACATGTATGTGAGCCTCATTACCTGAATACACACACTGTGGACAAAATGCACTTGGCTTCTGTCGACAATTAGCAGCAGTATGGATAACAACCTACCGTGGGACGCACAAAGATGCCAATAAGCTGCATTTTCTCCGCACATTTTTCAGTTTTCCCCTTTGATAAAGATCATTCTTTGACTATGACAACTGAGTGTCCCCCCCCCCCCCCCGCCCCACTCCCACATTATTCAGCAACCCGGCTTTGTATTTTAATCTTTTTCACGGACGCGACTGTGTGGGGGATTTTTTTAATGCCTATTATTCCGACTAATGTAAGTAAGGTCAATAACTCCATTTACTTCATGCCATTTCAGTTTGGTAAATACTTAGGAAAAGTCTAATTCCAGTCTTATTATTCTTACAATGTAAGTCTACTCAGCAACATCGCAGGCAGGCCATATGTTCAACTACTGTACCTATGCTACCGTGTTCCTGTCAAATTTACAGAGATCATTCAGTGCCCACTGGATTGCACAGATTAATACGGAAAAAATGGACAAACTAAACTACACGTTCAGCATGCAAATGACCTGAATAAAAGAAAAAGAATTATTGTATCTATGTTTTTTTGGGTAAATTTCATCTGTGGAATTCTTTAAAGCTCAAGTTTCTTAAGACTTGATCATTCATTTAAAAATTTGTTTCTTTTTTAACGGGGGGGGGGGGGGGGGGGGGGGGAGGGGGGGTGTTGAAGAAAAAAGCACCAAGTCCCACAGCCGTTTATGTAACCCGTTCCCTTTGTATTTGCTAGACAGTGTGCAGGTGCAGCAAAGCATGAAATATTTTAAACAAACCACGATAATTTAAACTAGGTGGCTCCTTTGTACAAATTCCAATCCAACAAGAAATTGAATTAACAGAAGGCGCGAGTAAGAAGAAAAAAACAACACAATAACTCTAAAGCTCCGTATTGGGAGGAGGGGACTACATACACTTTTTTATTACCAGAAATTTCTACATGAATTAATATGCAGCGTGCTTATCAATCCTGCAGTAACATGTATGCACTACTAATCAGATATGCCAAGACACTGTAACTAAGACACAGTTAGTGGGTTTTTTTGGGGGGGGATTTACTTGACAGGTATTTGCAAATTTATTTTACTACTTTGTTTCATTCATTTACTTATTTCACTATATTTCTTATTATTACTCATTATTTGTTAATTTCAATATTACTTAATTATTTATTTATTGATGCATTAATGTATTAATTTACGTGAAATACTCATTTCATAATCAATTTATATCATTACTTACTCTTCTCATCATTAATTTCATTATTCTATTACACATTTATTTAGTACTTCAATTATTTATTTATTTATTTATTTTTAATTTATTTTTATTTCAGTATTCCATTATCTATTTGTTTTGAAATTCATTCATTATATATTGATTATTGATTTGTAATACTTTCTTTGGGGGTGGGGGTGGGGGGGGGGGGTGAGGGGGGGTGAGAGGGAGGGGTGGAAGTACTGGCCCAACAAGGAAATGAAGAGAAATTCCAAAGTTCAAAAAGAAAAAATCTGACTGAGGGTAATATTTCCTTGACAACCAACTTAGGCCATGATTAAATAGAAGTGTAGCTTGAAGTTGCTTTAGACCTGATCAAAGATTTTAAAAACAAAATCTACCTTCAGTACCCACTTCATCCAAAATCATTAATCACAAATTCTTTCCATACTCCAAACCCCTCGCTTGCTAAAATACAGACTTATCAAAAATCAGTCCATTATTTCAAAGTAAAACTCACACAAATCATCATAAAACACTCGGTAACAAGAAGAAAAAAAGAACTGTTTACCGAATACAAAATCTAAGTGCACTTGCCTCTTTACTCTAGGAGACTGGTTCCCCCTTGAAAGCCTATTAATATACTTTGTGGCGTAATTAACGTAGATAAGGTGTCAGACTTGTCAGGATAGATGTGTACTCTGTAAAATGATATCGCGTCGCAATGCCAGTTTAGTTTCCGAAAGCAAATACCACGAACTACCAGCGCATTTCCAAGCAGTTTTGCTGGCAACATTGTTTTCCCCGTTAATTTTTTGTTTTCATTAAAAAAAAAAAAAATTCCCTTCCATGTTATGATTGCACACGTATACATACAGGTGCGTGTGTACACTGCATGACAAGAATTTGTATCGACCGAGGGGAGAGAAACTGTTTGGCCCGGACGAGCTGGCGTTACCCTGGTGCTAAGAACACCGAGCTTTGTGTTATTATTTGTGGAATTAGAGGGTTCGGCAAGGACGATTAGTCAACATTCGACTGCATGCAGGAAACACTATCTACACAGAGCATGAAGAATGTCCATTTTGACTTCAGCAAAGCATGCCACATTTACCAGTAAGGCGGCATTGTAACTGAATATGGCAGCGATACAATGAATAATGGTACAATGTAGTTAATTTCACACATCTTTGGCCCGTTAGAACTCTTTTTTCCTCCTCGAACATTTTCACACTGCTTTTGACCGGAAGCCGACACCTGAACAAAGGTCGAAACCAAGACTAGTCAGGACAAAAGCCTACTTTGGAATCCATAATGCCAAATTCCGTGCCATGCTGACGGCCTTTAATTCTGTGGTAACCAAAACTAGAAGAGAAATTCTGTGCTAGCTCCGCAAGCACAGATTCTTTAGTCAGTGGATGTATGCATGCGCACAAGCTGAAATTCATTGCAAACCAGTGAAATCCACTAACAGTTGGCACAGAATTGTCTGCTATAGCGAGTGGTGATTCCCCACTAACCGTAAACAGAGCCAAGCGGCCAATTTTATGAAGCTGTTTAACCAGTTCGCGTCGGAGGACGTGTTCACACGATCTGGCTGTTTTTATACACGGGCACGGCTGACTGTTAAAAACGTCAAGCTTGCCTCGACTCACCTCCGGGTGACGTCTCAACACGCTAATCCCTCATTTGTTTTGTACACACACACAAAGTCTGAGAAGTCTGTGGAGGCGGACCGCGTGTTGAACTTGAACTTGGCCGCTGTGCACAGCCTGTTGTTCTACAATTTACGCTCCGGTGGCCGCACCCGGAGTATTGAAATATATGAGGTTTTGGCAAGAAATATTGTACAATACAGTATTTATGGCGTTTGGCTGTACATGTATATATCAGAAGTTGGCTGCTATATTTTGCCTTTTTGGAAAATAGAAATTTTCGGCAAAAATAATCCCGGCACGAACTGGTTAAAGCACTGAAAGTTTCACCTAGTCAAAACAGGTTACCAGCCAAAACTTGGCTTGTGATGCATACTGCTTATGACTATACTTTGCTGAGTAATAGGCCGTGTCCGAATCACTTGGTTATGGCTTGAAATTACACACAGGTCTATGTGATGTGGCTAATTTCAAGCCGCAGCCAAGTCATTCGGACACATCCATATTTTGTCCTCAGCAGCTCCATTTTGATTAGGAATCCCAACATACGGAACAACACGACCTCTGACCTGTATCAAAATACACCATCTGCAGACACTTAAACACTGCAGCATTTCATCAAGACTCGGCATGGGTAGAAATCAAGGGTGTGAAAAAAAAAAAAACTTCAACTTTCCCGTGTACTTTGTACTTGAAAGCCTGCACGTTTACGTCAGGCATCCGACAACAAATTCCTTCATTAGTATGGACAACACCTTATAGGTAACAGCTTAGAGAAGAAGCCAGGACAAAAAAGACCATGTTAGTGTGTAGTTCAATGCAATACATATATCAGTATTGTGTCACTGGTTGTCACTGAAGTCAAATTCAAATGAAAAATGTATGAGTTTTGTGATTCAAACTCGACTTCAGTTGCAATGGCTGAGGACTCAAACTGAGCTATCAGAACATGGACTGCAAAAAAAAAAAAAAAAACTGACAAGGGTTTTGAAAAAAGAATTATTTAGGTAAGAGGCTACAGGGGTATATGGAAACAACTTAAGCGAATGGCTGACGAGAAACTAAAAATGATACCTGTTTTGAAAAATGACTGAAAATCATTCGGACTGTCAATCTACTTCTTTCTTAAGAGCAAACTGTAAGTATGAACAATCTCTCTAAACGAGCAATACACTGTGTTCTTGTACTATGCTTAGTTACCCCATCTTTATTATTTGATAAGTGACTCTGAACTCAGATTGTACTCTTCTTTAAATGGCTGCCTGGTCTACAGTGAATAGTTAGAGCGGGGACGGGGAGGGTAAACACAACCAACCTTGTTCTCCTGACGACCACCCATACAGACCCCTTGTGATAGACCCATGTACTCCTGGTTGTGGCATTCCTCGATCTGAGGACAGATAGACAAGGAGAAAGGAAAACGGGATTCAAATCACAAATCACAAATCTATCAATGCACGATCATTTCCATTATGAACACTTCAAGAAAAACACTGAAAATGTTAAATCCATATGGTTTAGTAGGAAATACCTACAATGTATGTAGATTTCCACGAGGTACAGGTATGTACCACTAGATATATCAGGTTCAGGCATTCTCATCCACAGAGATTAAGAGCCCCCATTAGGAGTCTCGCCATGATAGCGAAATTCAGGGGTGAGATTGGCCAAAAAAGAAAAATCCACGATATCCACGAAAAAATCCACGAAAAAATCCACGAGGACCTCAGATCAACATATAGTTTGTATTTGCATATAAGGCACTCCATTGCCCTTAAAATATCCATTTTCAATTGGTCTATATCCACTTTTACAGGTAAAAACACCTCAGGAATTCCAGATTGTAAAAATTCTGAAATCCCTATAAAATTATATATATTTTTTTAAATAAGCGTGTCAATTTCAATTAATTTAGCTACTATACATACTAAAAATAAAGCCGCTATCTGTCTAAGCGTACTTCGGCCCTGAGTATCTAAGTAGCATAGAACTATAAATGGTACAATTTACTGCTGAAAATATGATCAAGAGCCAAAAGCTAATAGTTGTTTGATTTGGGGGTGAAAAAAAAATAAACAGCAAACCAGATAAGTACATGTACATGTAGGATCAATCTTTGAAGGATGTCAGGACACTGTGTACCCTTTAACGCCAACCTGACACCCTCCCAAAAACAAATGACTTTCTGGTGAAACCCCACACCCTAAAATGCTTCAATAAGAGCTGTCGCTATCTCCGCCTAGTAATAAATGAATTTGTAAGACGGGTCTGCCCTATTGCATGGCAATACGGGTTATTACAGCGGTCACCTAATGGTCCGTAGTCCCATTAACAAAGTATTACAACATCCCTCGAAAAAGTAAAAAAAAAAAAAAAGCAAAAACGCGAGCGGCTACCGTTCCCCCAAGCAGTCCGCCTGGTGTTGACACATGACAAATGAGGGGCCCTAACCGCCGTTTAATTGTGACAAACGGTGGCCTAAACATAGCTCTGAACTTGTTTGCCATCATCGGTGTCAAATTTGGATCTGCCAGCTGAAATGTATCCCCATCGGCTTTGAGACTGCGCACCATAGCAACGTATTTCACACACTCTCTAAGCAATACGAAATTCCACCAAAAATGACCTCACACGGGTCAGAAAGAAAATTGAAGAGGATGAAAAATATATAGTTGGTTCTTGTTTTGTTCAACAGAAATAAATGGGTGATTCCACAGGAATGGGACAAATCAAAAAGTTGTATTTGACCCATGTCATTAAAATAGGCATGGCATGGTACATTTTAATTTGTCATAAAAGAAGACGAGAAAAAAAAAATGTTCTTTTTTTCCAACCAATTCCAAGTAATGTAAATTTCTGATTTGTATTGTACTCACCAATCACTTACGGTAGGGGAAAACAACGGAGGGGAGATTTTAACATTTGCAGATTCAAAACAGCTTTATCCACCCCCACAATTGTTTTTAACTTAAGACGACAAACCCTGTAGTTTATAGTTTAATCTGGATTGCTCTATCACAACATCCATGTAATACATGGATATCAAGTGAAAAAAATTATTATTACTATGGAACTCCCGTTCATTGAACTTGCAGGGTTTTTGCTTTTAACATTTATATGTACCTGACTACGACCACAACTGAAGCACTCTGTGGGGGCTAAACATTATTGGAATGAAATCTAATATCAAGGTCAAACTTTGGGGGAACTTGGGATGTGACAAAGTGCCTGATTTTAGAGGGTTTGGTTTACGTAAACCATTGGAGACACAGTGTGCACAGAAACCGACAGAAGCGCTAATTAATTCACGACTGATGATGGAAAAGGAATAAAGGGCCACGAAATGCTGTGAAATTCTAAGCGGTCGTCGACTCGACAAACTGGGTGCTTTGCCCGATCACGGCCGCCTGCTCCTCATGGGTCTGTGGATATGAGCAGAGGATGGCCGGACAAAGAGAGATGGGTAACAACAAGATAAATACCCTGCAGGTATGACTGAAGTCTTATTAATAACAACCATTGTTGAATGGCATGCGAGTTAGAATCAATACAACTCTGCTCCCAAGGATGTGCATCTCTATTAAAACAAAAAACCTTGAGGAAACGGTTAAACCTATACACGTCCTCAGGCACAAGCTACAAACACAATTCTCCCAACAACCTCCCCTCCCCCCCCCCCCCCTCGATCAATGGAAAGATAAATACAGGATATCCATCACTCACGGCACATCACAAAACTGATGGAGGTGTAATGGGAAGGGCTGGGATGTAAAGTTTACAGCTTTGTACAATGGTCTGCTCTTACATACATGTACATGGATTTCCAGTTTTTGCTTCTTTAATTTTGCGTTGCCAATTGTATAAACACGCTCCCCTGGGGCGACTGGCTTGTCACCCTACTGTATCATATATGTATATAAGATGGACTTGACTTGACTTATTACGATAAGGTGTGGGGGGGGAGGGAGGACTGGTGACAATTGCACAATCAGTCCCCACGGTCTTGGGGCCAGTGGAAGGGGGGTGGAGGACAGAGAGAGAAGATAGAGGGGTGAAGAACGACACTGCACCATTAAGGTCATTACACTTTCAAATGCGCAGCCTGCTGTTTCCACAATGAGAAAAGACCAGTTGGACTGTAAGGAACGTGTGCAGTTGGGCAGAGAATGAGCGCGCTGGACAGATCGAGTTGACAATCTCGTGTCGGGGTACTTGACCTAAGGAACCAACTGGCTATACAAAACCAAAAAAGAGACGGGAAGAGAAAAGTTCAGGGTGAAACCCCCTCAGGCGAGGGGAGAAAAAGAAAGGGAAAAAAACCTGTTTATCTGTCTGTGTAATTTAGTGGGATGCTGGGGCCAGACACAGATCAGGAAATTATAGGGGTTGGTGTAACGAGTGAATTAGAAATAATGATTTTAAAAAGAGAGACAAGTCGAGAGAACATTGATCAAAGAACAGCTGACCCCGCAGCTCACTTTGCATTTATATGGGCAATCGTAATAAATGGCGAGTCAGAGACAATGTTGTAGATTGCCCATAGGCTACGGACACATCCCTTCTGTTAACCGTTATGGGCCTTCGGATAAACAATTTCTCAGGGGAAGTGACACTACAAAACTGCACATTTTAGAACATACGAACATGTGCAATAAGGTCAAAGTACATGTAGATATGGAAGTGCACATACAATGTACAGTCCTGCAAATTTCAAATTCCAAATTCATGGCAAAGCTGTACCCCAAATCCAACTGATTATACATGTCGGAGGAAAGACTGCGAAACATGATCCTACCAATATACCGAGAAGTTACAATAAGCCAGTTCGGTATCTCGAAGGTCAAAGGTTATTCGGGATAAAATTGCTGACGTAATGTTACACGAATGTTACGCGAACACCCATTCTAATTGAATTTAACATGTGCACGTTTTGCGTTCACCACACGCGCACGCGTTAGGTCACGCGGGTCATTCGGGATAAAATGTCATTGTGCACATACGCAGTTGAAATACCGAACTGGCTTATTAAATTGCGGGGGGGGGGGGGGGGGTTCATCTGAAATGACAACCTGGAATGAAGACATGCTACCCTTGGAAGCTTGTAGCAACAGTATAACTTTATACAGCACTATATCTCCTCCATTCTTACATGAAATGAAAACTGCCCTCGGCATTGAACTAATATTCTCACCATGGCCCCGAGGAGTTTAGAAGAATTCTTCACAGCAACAAAATAACATCAGCCTGTATCTAGAGTGAGTAATGGAGGACTGAACACTGTTTATTAGTTCTTCCATCATGCTATTTTTGTTCTTTCAGGGACCAAAAGCAAATTCAGCAAAATCAGTCACAGGTTCTAAAAAAAATGACACCTGCTGGAAATAGAAATTGTCATGCCTTTTTTTAATTATCCCAACAGGATAATAGTTAAAAACTGACAAAGTTACACATTCCACCTTCTCTCGGGAAACTAACTTTGCGGCTGCCATCTGCTACATTTCTAGCGGCCAACAATCGAACGATGACCCTTCAGTTTTAGAACCATATTCTGAATAAATGTTTTATTCTGCATGTACAATGTAAATGACCATGGGCAAATGCAAGGCTTTTTTTTGGGGGGGGGGGGGGGGGGGCTAGATCATATCAACTTAGTCCTGCCATACGGGATCAACCACTTTCAATTTGCATGAATATTTTACGAGTATTAGTGCCAAATTATTCATAAAACATACATGTTCTTTCTCCCCGCGTACAAAAGAGGTACAATCTGGCAGTTGATTTGGAATCTGATGTGGTGTTTTGTAAATCTATACTGCATTAATACCTGCGTACATGCAAAACACAGAGCCACCTACGTGCACACAATGTCACGCATGAACCTCAAACTAAATGTATGTAGATGTACAAACGACACTAGAATTACCGTACATGTACAAACCAATGGTTCAGTAGCTCTCCTAGAATGAGGCAATGTCAGGGAACTTTGGGAATAAACGTCACACAGAGTAAACTTGTCCATCCAGAAAGCCAGGCTTTATATCCACTCGACCTTGCCCGTCAACTTCACCAAAATGTCATTGAACCCTACCCTTCTCTCACATGGAGCTTCCCTTTCTAAACCATTCATATGCAAGTATCAGGCTGTTCCATTTCCGCCAAAGGTGTAATCTACACCGTTGTCGCTGACTGAAATGATTTACATGTCAGCACAAGCACTGCTTTGAATGCATCCATCTCCCATTCCCAGGTATGCTCTGGCACAGCATCCACCCTTTCTGGCGATGGAAAATGCAAGAATGATTTAACATGATGTATGGCTGGGAGAGCCCATTGTCGCAGACAGGGTGACATGAATTTCAACCTTGGAAAGCTCTGGAAGCATGGCTTAAATGCTGACTGATCAAAAATGATTAACAACCGAGGGCAGTAAGACAAGAAGGATCAAGATACTTTCAAGGACAAGAACTTTGGGTCAAGTTTGAAAAATTCCCCTGAATGTTAATCTTGAACATGTATGTTTTTATTGGAATACATGTGCAGTATGTACATGTATGCATGCCTTCAAATGCCACAAGTTTTCAAATCTTTATTCATGTAAACAATTCAATATACACACATGTACATTATTCAGTTTTTACAAATGTACTCTCCATGCCATTGATGGAATACAACAGCAACTAAGCCCAGCCCAGCCCAGCTGATCACAAAAGTACAAATAACTCCCATTAAAACAACCCAAACACCTCATAATAATATTATTTATTCAGACTGGTTTGTCTTCCTTTTAATACCTCCATGGTCTTCCTAAGTTACTGGCATTCCCTACGCACCACCAAGCAGCACCAGCAATCATACAGATGTTTCCTGTTTGAAGTAACAACACACCCTGACAGTGACCTAACCAGGTCGAGGCCTTGACCCAGTGACTCTACTGGGGTCAGACTGGCTGTGTTTTGTAACACAATACCAGGAGGCTTGCTGAGCAGTGTAAACATAGAGGGACTGAGCCAGCTTGGCTTGTGGATGTGGTTACATCTGGTGGTTGTTCTTGAAGCTCCGAGTTTGGCAAAATTAGTAGCACAGTTTCAGGGAAAGTACAGAGCTTGAGCTGTGGTTAAAACCAACCCAAACCCAAAGTGTATCATAATACCTGCTTGAATTATATAATACAGCAGCTGGGTAGCAGGCCTCGGGCAAATTTCTTTGAGAAATGGGTAGTAAAAATCACTCAAACTGGCTTCATTTCTCAAGGGAAATGACCACATATTTTGGGTTGATATCTTGTAGCATGCAGCTTTCAAGAAAGAATGCGCATGAACAATTGCGTAAACAAACGCAGGGTAAATCATAGAGCTATATTAATTTACTGGAGCGCTAACTCCTCATTCCGCGAGCAGATGTTTTGAAGCTGCCCCTTCAGTGGGACGTAAACGCACTTGGAGCAAAGTTTGTTTCCGGCAAAAGGTCGTAAGCATTTCACATGCCGCTTCGGCGCACGTTTTTAATAAGGAAGAAGGACTTCTCTGCAAAAGGTCGTTAGCATAAATATGTAAATACATGCGTAACTTTAAAATTAAGTAATATTTTTATTTAAAAATGCACAGCATTATTGGAAATATTATTAAATTTCATCTGACAAAAAATTCAACCTTTTGCGATTCTTAATTTAGAAATGCCAACACAAAAACTTTAAAGTCGATTTTTTTTCTTCGGAAAGTGTAATTACGCGTCAAAGCACGCTCACGTCCTTCTGCCGCGGGCACACAACAAATTCTCATTTCAGGCCTGAAAAAGAAAATGTTGATACAGTTCAGAAGCACTGATATAACTAAACCCATATATATGTCTTTATATATGCACAATATGTCTTTCCGAATGATTTTCGTTTTGCAGGGCCTTTAAGGAAAATCACATTACATCTACATGCACAGTATAAATCTATATATTATCACTGCATTGCAGCATGAATGTCACTCATTAAATGTACTCAAATGCCAATGAGCGAAATATACGCACATTATCATGAAAATGACGCAATTTGCGACAAGACTTGTCAACTAATACAAAATTCACTGGATCATCGATCTTATGGAGAGGGGGGCACGATCAAGGTGTTGTGCTCGACCAGGTGTCAATTTTGTACTTGACAGAATAACTAAACAGCGCCACCCATTGTCAAGTTGGGTGTATTAACTACATATTGTATGCGCAACAACTGTGGTCAATTATGATTGGTTAATATCAGATTACTACTGTTTCTACTTCATCGACCACTGAGTTGGGTCCGACAAAGGCAATCTCCCAATCCAACAAATTATGGGTTTAGTTATATTTTGCACGAGTGATTTATTATCCAAATTTAAAATCAGATGGCTCACTATGAATTCTCTACAGCAGATCTAGCTTAACAGTCATAATCAGTGGGTTTAGACCTTTTGTTGAAGGCACACTATTCCTCTCATTCTTGGCATCCAAGATGGCCGTACATTACAAACAATCAATCGTTACTCTGAACGTTATTTCATAGCTGGGTCTTTCCATAAAGTTAGGTCTAATTTTGGTATCCCTGTTACATCTGACAGGTATAAGATTTTGCAATTCAGGACACATTCTTGAATGCCTGCTATCTCCAAGAGTGATTATGTAAAGCAAAGTACCTGCCAAACAAGTAAACAATAGTGTGAAGTCAATTTTAATGATACATGATGGGAAATTACACAGGTCAGGTGTAACAGGGACACCCCCAAAAAAGGTCACACTTTTGGACCCCAAATTTATGGAACGACCCAGCTACATTTGGAAATCACAAACTCCAACAAAACTAGCAGAACATGGGAACGCTGGGAATGTTTTGCTTGGACAGGCTTTTTACAAAAGTGATGAAAAAAAAATCGGGTTTGAGAAAACAATGCTAAAATCTAAAAGTGCAGTGATCAGTGAACAAGCCTCCTGGTTTGTTGGCAAACACAACACACATGTATGTCTCAATGAAAAATGTTTGGACACCGGTGCAGACATGAAGATGCAGCATTTCAATTGGCAATAATCAGCCGTGGGGTCGGTAACCACATTAAATCCTTAGAGTAACAGATTGAACCTGGGTCCCTAACAATCTAATAAAGACAGCTCTCCCTCGAGAGGAAGTAGCAGAAAGCCTCTTACAGAGGTGAGGTTTTTTTTTTCCCATTTTAAAAACCAAGGCGCAAAAAACGAGGAACAAAGGCGGCATTTGTTCGATCAAGCCATTCAGCCGTAAGGTTTTGAGGGCAGGAGTAACAAAAGCCATTTCAATCTGACAAAAAAGGTCACCCATACAACCGCCAAAAAAAAATTAGAAATGGACAGATAAGATAATTTATGAGCTTTTCAATTTTTTTTAAATCCTCTTAAGGGTCTGCTTTTCAAAACATTGTGCTTACAACCGACAAGGCAGGGATAATTTCCATTGTGGTGGTGTACTTTTATTTTTAACTGTATTAGTAACTATTTCATCTTTACTTTCATGCAGTACACGTACATGTACATGTTTTTGGTCAGTGCTTTTCAAAGTGCACATATTGCATGCAGATGTAATTAAATTCCCACCTGCTGAATACACTGCCATAAACTGCCAGAAACTAGTCTCTTGGCAAACTTACTTTACTTTCAGAATAATCAAATAATTTTCTGCAGCAATGTCAACAACAAAAAACTAAATTGACTGCTTACCATCATGATTTTTTTGTTGTAAAAAGTAATGGAGAATGTGGCTTTTTTTTTTTTAATCAAATTAGCTAATAATTCAATTGTTATATTAATTTACAGATACACAAGGCAATTTCAAACAATCCTCATTGAAAACTTCAAATGAGATTTACTGTGCTATGAAATATAGCCATTGAACTTTTTTCATTCACTTTTGGATTCAATTATTAATTACTAAAATGGGCATCCACACGGATGAAATAGACACATTATTCTTAATGTGTCTTGTGGGACAGCACTCTCACAATTTAGTTTTTCATCATTTTTCGAGGATATGGACAAAACTTGAAATTTGATGTTTTAAATTGAATGTAAACACAACTTACAATGTACCTTGCAAATTACACTAATAATGTAATTTGTTCAAACAAAGAAAGAGAGCGATTGCAAATATTCTAATTGGGAATTTCTAATACATGAGGTCCTACCGAGCTGTGCAGGATGGAGGACGGATTATCTTTAATGTATTGTCTGCTGATGTCAAAGGTTTTTAGAAAAGATCTTATGTAAGCTTACATACATCCTACTCTCCAGTGTAATTGTATGATTTGCTGTATCTATTGACTCAAATATTATTCATGTTCTTCTAGTATGACCCAGATAATATCGACCTCGCAAACTCCAAACCATCGTTGATTGTAACAAAGCAACGCCGCACCACCCGCACCTCCATTGCTCTTTTATCTGGGGCCTGCAAAAATTGCGCACTCAAAGAACTAACCCAATTACACATCAATGCCTCTATCCCTAATTTTTTTTTTTTTTTTAATAAACAAAATAAAAAGGAGAATAGCAAAAGAACAATGAAAAATAGCAGGGGCTCTAAAATACTGTAATCATTGTCGGAACAAATGCGCTGACTGGTTACTATGGTGACTTGATCGCCTTGGTCACTATCCGCTGAATGGGGCATTACTGTACTGCGGAACTGCTCAAACGCATGTGCTATCCCCGCCGGGTGAGGAATGACGCCCTCTGGTGTCGAGGGGCTATTTTTGATCACATGACCATCGCTAATACCTTCACCTCTGCAGGGGGGGGGGGGGGATTGAGATCTCTGGGGCAGTGCATGTATAGCACAATTATGTACAATTCATTTCATTTGACACACGGGGCATTGTGGGGTTACCATGGGCAGCTGTAACAAGGGCTCCCTCAGGAGTGAATGCACACAGCAGATGCGTGAGAATGTGTATTTACCATTTCAATCGCGTTGACCTTTGTCTCGCGGCCATTGCAGGGGGGGGGGGGGATTTCTTTGAATGTCTGATTGAAGGACTTCAGAGATGTCGTGTGAGGTTTGAAAATTTTTCTCTCCGAATTGTCTGCTTACAAATAGCAGAATAGTTCAAATATGGAAAAGCTACAGTGTACAAAGAAATATTTATATTTATATTTATATGCTATTAACTTCAATATTTGTTTACATTTATCTGTTTGCTAATTAATTTTTTTTATTCCTACTTTATTTGCATTAGAAAACAGTTTTTTCCTAACCAGGACAACATTCATTTGGTATTTTTATGACCAAAAATTCTACCTGTGGCTAGGCGACAACTTGCAATGGGAGAGGGAGGAAGGAAACCTATAACTATTTATAATTGTATTCACGAAAGTCTGCAAATATCATTTTTATATATATGCAAATTCTATCCACAAAGGCATACAAACCTGCATTATTACATTTGCCGAGGACATATGTTTGTTTTGTCAGGCAAATTGTAACAATTCACAAAACATGTGAAAACAGCAAGCTGCAGCATTTGTGTATTACTCACAGACCTTATCCAACCCCCCCCCCCCCCCCAACCCCAAAAATAAAAATTAAAATAAATAAAAAATGCACTTGCTGATGCTTGCAGGCAATTTTAAACATTTGCAATAACATTTTCACTCTGTGACACAGAGTCTGTGTACTGTAGACAAACAAAAATGCTTTCCAGTATTAAGCTGGCATGATAAAACTAGCAAAATTACTTTGTTGTAGAGGGTGCCAGTGTAAACAAGATTTGAGGTTCCAAATGAAACAGATGTCTGATATGGGGGTGGAACTGAACTCTTTCACAGACCTCACAATCAAAGAGCACAGAGATAAAATAGTGTTAACGAGAGGCAAAGTAACAATTAGCAATGTATCTGCACTGTGAAAAATGCCAGCATTGCATTGACAACTGCCAATTCATTTTTTCTTGCAGCCACATTTGAGTGTGTGTACTAGGCCTGAAAATTTTCTAATCTTTTGTTTAATCCTCTAAATAGTGAAACCAATATTCTGGCATTTTAACTGAACTCATGGCATGCACATTTTTATATTGCACCTTGACTAAATTTCAAATTTCAAATTTCAAATTGTTTTTTTTGGGGGGGGGGGGGGGTTGATTAATTTAAATACCCGAGTTTCTTCATTTCACAAAGCATATTTAGTTACAGAAAAATAGTATTTATTCACTTTTTAAAATTAAAAATCACATTCTTCCCGGTCTTGAACTATTACCACAGCAATTATTTTTTAAAGTTAGTCCCGATTTGCTGTGTTTGGTTCTTTTAAATGTTCAGAAGATTACTAGACATTTTTTTCCCGTCAAAACCATTTAAACTTTTTGAAACCACAGGCCTTGTGTGTACAGTAGTGTTTAGTGAGTTTGTTTTTGCATTCAATAGGGGACCTTAAACAATAGGCCAAATGGGGTCCCCGGTTGAGAAAGGTCCGCATTTGAAAATCGTGTACAAAACCAATGAGGGTCCTTGCCAAAAAGTATGAACAAAAGAAGGTGTTTACACACTGGTGTGTATTAGCTAGACAAGTACAAATAGATATATCGTATCTTAGACTGCTGTTTGGAAACATTTACACGGTTAACCGACTGTTGTAACGGTTAATACACAGTTGCATTTTTGCGTGTCGGTTAACCATAATCCAATTTTTTTAAATCGACCTTTTCTTTTTGGAGCACAGAGTATGCAAAGAAAAACAACCAAGTTGCGGGCGAGCACAAAAACAAAAAACCTTTTAAAGATTCGACCAAGAACGTGAATGGAAGTCACCATGACATCGTGAGATCGGGGCCAGCCGAATTATAAAGCGAGTAACTACACTGCATCAACCTGCACCACGTTACAATGCGCTAACGACGTCTTGCACCAAGACTACATTAAAATCGCCAAAGTTTTTATCGGTAAATTCGTCGGCTGTATCCATTTCTCAGCCACCTGACAGTCGGTGCTTTTTGGGATTGTGGATTCGATACAAGAAATCTATCGAATACTCTGGGCAATTTGTCACTTTTGTGTAGAAGATTTTCATTCTACTTTTTTGGGGATAGTGGGATAATGGGATCCTGAGTCCTGACAGCTTATATCCTTGAGATATTATTGAGATCCTTCGAGTCTACATTATGCCGGAAGCGGGACTGCTCCAGCCAGTACACATATCGTCAAACAGGGTTGGGATGTCACATCCCATTTCAATCCGGATGAAAAACAAATTTTGTTGATATACAGCGCCAAATTTGTGTCCCGTTCATCGCATTAAATGTCCAATCTGATCATGATGTAAAATGACACGAGCAATGTCCGTACATGCCAAACATAAAAAGATATATTTCCAAACTATGTGCACATTATGTACAGTGTACTGAAAGAGAACTACACTGGCACATGATATGAATTACTGCTGAATATATTTCAGCTTGAAACTTTGGACAAAAAAACATTCAAGGTCTTTTCAAATTATGATTCGCTAAAAGTACAATACTTGTCCATCTAACTATCAAGCATGCAGCTCCAACGCAATTAATTTTAAAAATGTTAGTTTCGCCAGTAAGTTTTGACCAGAGGGACATTAACAAGGGAAACTCTAAATGCATACCAAGCACTAAAAGTAGGCACTAGTAATAGTTATAAAAAAAAGCAAGCAAAAATAGAACAAACTACATGCACATCACAGTACTTTAAAACTTTTTCCTAGTTTCAATATTGTTTATGTACATTGTAAGTTGTACTGTGAGCCGACATCTCGGTAAACCCAACACCCAATGTCACAAATACCATCGTAAATTAACGATGGCTTTGAAAAGGCACTTAAGTTGGTTTCATGTCGCAGTACAGAAATTGAAAATTGTTGAAAAAGTTTTAGTTTTGAAATTGATTGTAAAATTTGTCACAAATTGGGACATTTCAGGCATTGGAATTCAAGTTGCAATGTGTCACACAGTTCACATAATTGGCCCCGAGATTTCTAAGCCCTATACTGAGAGAGTAAGTGTGCTTCAAGACTTACCGTAAACCCAGCTGTTTCTTAGGATACTGGCCTTATGTTGGCTTGTCACCATGGCCTGTACGTACTGGTTGGACTGTGCAGGCCACCCAGCGCGTGGCAAACACCAGCCATTCGGGAAAACCGGCACGCATGGGAAGTCCACTCTCCCTGGCCGCCGAAACCGACGATCCCGTCCCGTCATCGACAACGTTGGATGTTTCTGCATCACTACATGTATGTCCACGTCTGTCAGTTGTAGCAAAAAGCCAACAACTATAAAACTATCCTGAAACTGGGGTCCGTTTATATAACAAAAAACCCCAAAACAAAAATCTGCAGTCTGACGATGCACGTTAATTAGGTACCAGCAACAAATGCAAGTAATCTGCATGAATAAGAGAAAACATATCAATTTGTTTCCAGATTCCAGCTGGACCAGCTATTAATTAAGGAGGATAAACGGCTCATTATACCACCCCTTGACAAGATGCTGATGGTTTCAAACAGGCAATTGCTAACTATGATGACGGAGAACGAGAGCAGTTTTACTGTTCTGCATGAGATAAGAAAAAATGCCTCTGTTTTTTTTTCCCCCCAACAACTTCAACAAAACCAGGATATACTGGTATTAAACACGGCCAAAACAAAAGCATCAGTGTCTTTTCAAATGCCACCACAGTCATCCTCGGATAGTCACACCGGCTCACCAACAAAATGGAAAGAGAAGTCAATTGAAGTGGCTTCGGTTATCAACCAGAATTATCTGAGGCTAGACACCGATGATGAAGATGGTCAGTCCAAGCTAGCAATGATCATAAGAAGAGTGCATCAGCCACGTGTGGCTAAGTTCCTAGATGAAGGACAACAAGACACTAAACACAGAAGACCAGATAGCCAAACAAAAAAAACACACTCACACACACACACAAAACACAACGGTATCGCTGCCTGATTGCAATAATTACAACTGCACAGGTGAATCCAGTTTAATTGACAACGCAATCATTTAGACCACAATTGGTTTTTTTTTTTCCTTTTTTGGAGGCCGTACAGCAGATGTTTTGTGTGAGGTGGTGAGGGTGGCGCCATTGAAGTATCATCTGTCTCACTGCACTCTCATTAACAAAAACGCAACTCAGAGTTATTCTGATCTAACGCTGATCTAATGGGAGGGGGAGCTTACAATCGACCAAAATTTAAACTTTGTGTCAATGCCAGGTTTCCTTGTCAACATTTACTGGATTCGTCAAATGCTGAAATTCAAGAGTCCCACTATTCCAGGAGCTGGCAATCTACTGAACAAATCTCGCTAACACCAAATGTTAGCATTTTATTCATCACACAACTTGCAGATGACCACTGGACTTTCTTTCAAAGATTATTTTTCTTCATTTTTTTTTATTTACAACGTAGTATACAAATACATCATTTGCAAACATCAAAAAACAAAACTACTGAACTATTACAAAATACCGAACTAGACTGAAAGTAAATAACAGTCTCAAGCATCCTGTGAAATCATGGCACCTGGTGTGCTTCCATTTTCAAGAAAAGTGGACATTTATATCATTTCCAACGATTGTCGGCAGACAATCATTGGAAATAGTCTAGTTCCCCGACCTGATAATTCCCTGACGTCTATAAATTGCTTCGTTTTGTTTAAAGTATGGTCAGGGAACATACTACAATGTACCAGAACAGATTTTTTTTTCTCTCTCTCTCTACGCAGACTATGGTTTTCACAGCATCTATGCACACAAAACTTTAAACAGGTCAGTGTTTCAGTATTTGCTAGCACCGTATAAAATACTAACTCCCAAATCCATATATTTATGAAAATTACAGCAAAAGCAATTGATGTACAATGTATACTACGTTTAAACTTTGGAAGAGTCAACAGGTTGCAAAACTAAACACCGCACCCCTCTAAAAACAAACAAAATAAACAATAATACAAGCAAACAACACAACAAAAAACAAGCTGATGGTAAAAGTCAAAACTCTCAAGAAAAGACAATCAAGCTTTTAACTCTAAAAATAGATGGATAAGTCAGCCCTTTATCCCATCACCATCTTGCATGCAGTGCATTGGTAAGGATTTTCTCACTGCCCAAAGCAGCCTAATTACTTACGACTCTATAAATGGAAGCTCTTAATATATTCACATATTTAAATTCCTGACAGCAATTTAATCCCAACAAAGCTCAGCTGTAAACCCTCAAAGTTCACTTTCTGCGATAGCCTCCAAAACTTCTCCAAAACACCTGGGCAAGAGTTTAACCAAGGTCCCCGTTTGGTGTTTACTATAAGATTTTTGATTGTTAATTAATTTGATTTCAATCTTGTGATAATAACAGGATTAGTTTTAGTGTATGCAGAGGCAAAGCATTAAATCCAGGGTAGGTGGTGCATAATTGTGCTTAAGTGCATTTGCATAATTGTGCTTAAGCGCATTTGCATACAACCTACCCGTACAATAGAAAGTTCTCTGTGATTTGGCCAAACGCAAGTTTATATGCAAGGAATAGGTTACACAACAGTAAGAGTCGGTAAAAGCGGCACAGGAAAGTCGTATATACGGCCTGGGCACATCAGCGGCATAACGAACGCACTTTGCATTGTTGCATCGCGCGCAGTGCATCGCGCATTGCAAGTTCCCAATCTTGTGCGTTGTTCCTCTTTTGGTCCAGTGTGAACACTTACAAAGTCTGCCGTCTGCCGCCTGCCCCAGGTTAAGGCAATAGATTGGTGCTTTAACTGAATCCTCCAATTTTAATATGATTTTCCACACACTCTAGGGAGTTAGGGTTAAAGCAAGAATCAAAGGCTTTCTATGACATTGAAATTCAAAACAAATACAAGGTCCCATCCCATTTTGGAATGTTTCAACATTTAAACACCACATCTTTAAGTCGGATTAACAATTTCATCATGCCAGCTGACTGCCTGACCGACTGGCCAACCTTGGCTTATACAGACCACTAACACATCCCACCAGCCAATCATCCAAACGTGCATCGACTATACCGGACCAGACCTGACCACCACTCAGTTGACCACCTACCAAACTGACCCACCTACCCTCCAACCACCACCTAACCAACCAACTGACTGACCAACCAATCGGCCTACCCCGGCTAGTCTCACCAACCAATCAGACAACCATCCATCCTCACAAATCTTCCAAACAACCAGCCAGTCACCCTCAAATAAACCAATCGATCAATCAACCACTTGCCAAACCAACCATCCCACCAACAAACCAACCACTCCACCAACCAACAAACCAACTACACAGGTCCACATATATACATGTTCACAGACAAGTCCAAACAATTTCAATATGAATGTCAACATCCCAGCTCCCAATCGAGTCTCACTTAACATGCTTACACCTATTATTAGTCAATTCAAGATCTTGATGATTTCTATTGGCGAACTGGTCATGGGCTGTTGGAGACAATGAGACCAGGTTGCCTGTACTTTAGCGTACATGTAGAACTCTGGCGCCACATTAATTTTTAAAAACATATATTCAGTTCTGAAGGATAGGGTGTGCCCTTGGGAGGAACAGTAAAAGATTATCCTTGCATCAACGGAGTGATGTGTGTATGCATTTTATTAGCGGGCGATGTGGCATGTATTGTTTGTGTAGGTACATGCTGAACAGTACTTGTAGAATTAAAAAATTTACATCAAATTTTGTTGCTTCAATGGTAGTATACACCATTTGCTTTTGCTGTAGTTTTCAGAAATAAATGGATTTGGGGTTAATATTTTATAGTGTGCTAGCAAATACTGTAACACTGACCTGTTGACAAAATGCCTTCACAAATACTCCAAAAACTAGTCTCAATATATGAAAGCCCTGCAACTGCCTGTCAAATTACCTTATCTTCTTATCAATGCAGATCGAGAAAAGAATGACACTTTCTAAAATAGGTTCTGCATGTCGAGATAAAAGCCCAGTCACGTAAAGGTGCAACAGATCTTTTGCTGGCAATCCATTCCATATACTGCAACCTACTAAGAAAATTGCCCCCCAAAAAACCTCAAAAATTAGTTTTTCATGCTTTTCGCCCTCTCTGGGACAACCCCTAACATCACAGCAAAACACTGAGGATCATATCCAGATTAGGATAAAGAAAGCCTATAATGCATTGTACAGTTATGAACAAAACTATTCACACCCTATACAAAATCTGGTAGTTTGCTTTTCTCTCATACAAAAGCTGGATTGGCGGAACTGAGGCTTTACTTAATGACTTTTAGTTGGCATGTACAAATCTCCATTTTGGTTTCACACCATTAGCATAAAAGTAGAAATAATAAAAAAAAAATGATTCACAATACCCCAAATTTGGCATGGGTATGAATAATTTGGGGCATAACTGTACATGTGGAAATGTTCATTCACGTTCACATATTATGTACACACTGTTGCAAGTGTACGATATAATGCCACATCTTCAGTTTAATTCTGTTGTTTTATTCACAAGTTCCCCCCCCCCAAACACAAAGAATTAGGCTCCCTTTAATTCCCAGTGATTAAAATTACTATAGGCCTAATTACAAACAGACTTGGGCCAGGGAAAAAAAACCATATGGATCGTTTCCCCATCATATCAAGAGTAATTATGGGATTGGTCCCAATCCAATTATACAGGACTCGGCCGCAGACCGCATGCTTGGAACCCTGGGAAAAGTGCGCACATCACACGTGGCATTTTACGCAGCACAAGATCTGTCATGTATTTCAATCATCAAGGTCAAATATGGAATTCGTAATCGGGACAATGATTCCGAGTACAGCAAGTCAGGGCCCTACCAAAGCCCTGGTCTCTGGTTGTGAAATGCTTGGGAACAATCAATCATATTTACTATGCAAAAATATACAATGTACTGGATTTCCGACCCAACCTCGACTAAATACATCCATGGCTCTTTTTTTGTTCAATTTCATTTCAGAACACAACACATCAATAATTTAAAAAAATATTGACATAAAAAATACATTTAGTACAAATCGTAACGTTTTATTACAATTTGTAAATAACCATATGGCCTTGACAACAGATTATGCTTTTTGGGGTTTGGTTATTTTTTTTTTTGGGAGGGGGGGTGGTGAATATGTCATCGTGTTTAATTATAAATAGGCCAAATTTTCTACAGGCAAAGAGAGCAGGTGCCTTGCAATCGCCCATCACCTGAAAAATTAAAATGCCCACATTTTCAAGATAAAGAACATTTTGACACCATTTCCAAATCCTGTCTGTATGGAGTCTCCCGTCGACTCCATACAGAGTCCTGACTAACAACACTAGTGACACAAGTCGAGCAACTGAAAATATAATGCATTTGGGGCATAAACTCATCAGATTCTCATCAAAGGCACTCCTTAATCCATGATTCTAGACTGTTTCCATCTCATTGTGATTACGCCTGCCGGCCCGGTCAACAACAGTAACCTTAATCACACCAATTTCCTCATCTCCATCCAAGCACTAATCTACAAGTAGCACTCCCTACTCCAAACCTCATTAAATGCTCAGCAAAGGACCGCCTACGAGCACCTCATAATCAGGTGTCCTCCTATCTAATATCGCTGCTCAAATCGCTATGATTAGGGCCCACGTGACACCAGTCAATAACAATGCAAAAATCATTACACGAAGAGGGAAAAAGAGTACTGGAAGTGTATTTAATTCCTACTATCCAATCTACCCCTTACAAGCATCCCTAGTTACACACTCCACAACTTCAAAACTCATTAAATCCTCATGGAAGTTGACAGTAAGGAGATCCACTCATATTCAATTTTTTTCCCAACAGATAGCTTCCTTGAGAGCTTCAATTATTACATAACAGAGTCCACAACCTTCATTAGCATGCAATGAACAATAACGGCCATGACAAGCCATTGTGGCCTCATCCATGAATGAGGACGCCTAATGGATTGTTTGGTCACTGGTAATTGGATTTAGGCCACTTGACCAGACAGACAATGCCCAGACTGGGTCACTTGAACTCCCAGGACCAATGGTGTCATTAGGAGTAATCTTAAGTCCAGACGACCACAGCTACATGTACATTGTAGCTGCAGGCTGCATACACAGCCAAGATGTTCTGAAGTAACCTCCAGCATGCAAGACTGGAATGAAGTTACAAGTCTCTCATCAGTGGTGCTGCTGACTGTGTTGGTGACCCACTCCCCCCATGATATATACATGTACATGTACATGTACATGTACATGTAGTTAAAAGTTAACATTCAATAAGGCCTTTCCACACTCGACAAATCTTGGGCTTGACGTGGGATTGAAAACAACCAACATTTGGGAAATACCACGTCACTATAACGTTACATTTTTAGACTGTTATGTCACTTTCATCAACAATGAAAAAATAAAAATCTATTTAACCCTCCTACTATTATACATAACTATCACAACCTATCGAAAAACCAAATCCTCTCCTCTCCCACAGCTTGTGTGTCTCAACCTGTCACTCAATGGGTTTTGATAGATAGGGTATAGTTGGCTCCAATTTGGCACCTGGAGTGGGAGGGTTAATATTGAAATCAATCAAAAAAATTGAATGATTTACTTGAAAGGGCACACTTTTTTGGGGTTGGGGGGAATGATCTGAACTTTGGTAGCTACATGTATAGCCCTACCCCTCATCCACCCTCATCCCACCCCCCCCCCCCCCCCCCCCCCCCCCCCCCACACAAGTGTGTAAACACAGGCAATCGCGGACCTCCTTTTGTCCCTCTTTTGTTTATACTTTAACTTTTTCGGAAGGCCTCCCATATGTTTTGTACACGATTTTGGACCTTGACTTAATCGTGGACCCTATTGGCCTCTTTGTTAAAGGTCCACGGTTTGAATACATGTAGCTATAATACAAACACACAAAAGGACTGAGCATGCTGAACACACAGGGTTAAAGCTCAACTGAACATTTTCTCTACATTTCATTCAGCGACATTTACATTTCTGTACATGACATTTAAAATGATTGACATTTTCTTCGCATGTGACCAGATAGTGAAATGTAAACAAAACCATCACTGTGGAGCGATAGAATTACTTGCATCCTATGGGGCAGGCCGTTAATTCAAACATTACGTAGACTGGTTTACTTTGAATAAGCACTTCATTAGCTCCACTACACTATACGACCCTTGATGACACCTGAAAAAGATCCATAGGTTTTCAAATCAGCAATATTACATTAAAACAAGAAATCTCAATATTCAAAATTTCCCGCACTCTCCATATTCCAAGGCCACAAACAAGAATTTGTAACTGTGCGGGGGGTCGTGCAGCTCATTTTTTTGGCATATGGGCTGAACATACACGTACATGTATGGAGATGTGAAATGCACTTTATCGCACTCAATTTTGTCACTTTACTTTCATGAGCTGCCGTACATGTGTACTGTAACTCTCGATGCAGTTGTACGGGTTTCACACTAATCTGAACTTACCCGGGTAATTTATTACCCGGGTAGTCGTCATTACCCGGGTAGAAACTAACCCGGAGAATCAGTTTCACACTACAAAATTTACCCCGCAATTCTGCTTACCCGCTTCAGCCGCAATCACACTATATGCGAATGGTAACCCGGAGAATGTGCATTGCTTGACCTCTGCCCTAGCCATTGGTTCGTCGTAAAAGAGCGAAGTGAGAGCGAGAGCATGCAATGCAAATTGAAAAAAATCAGATCAGCGTTGGCAGCGTGCACGTGTAATCCTTCAAATGTGCGATCTAGACTGGTGCCTTACATTAAGTGTATGTAAAATGTACTTATTAAGACGAGGCATCATGTACAAAAAACTGGTGCCGTTTATTATTAAGTATATGTAAAAAGGCGAGGTATTATTAAGGCGAGGTACCAGCCACGGCGGCCGTACTAATAAATTACGTCACCTTCGCAAAGCTGGCCGATAAAACACGACGAAGCACACCCACCTACCCCGGTAGAAGAAAACCCGGCGAGCATTCACACTACTGATGGTAACCAGGAGAATCGTCTCAAGGTCGTCATTAACCCGAGATTGGTGGGTTAACCCACCTCGTGAGCAGGGTTAGAAATTACCCGGGTTAAGTGGAGTTTTGGGGCAGTTAACTCGGAGAATTTCTAACCCGGAGTGGGAACGCTCCACATTACCCGGGTAATTGCCAGGTTAAATTTTTCGTTAACTCGGCAATTACCCGGGTAAGAGCATAGTGTGAAACGGGCTTTAGTTTCAAGGCTTATGAATGTGGAACCGCCACAGTGGGAGAAAAGTGCACGCAAATGTACATAATGACCGGAAATTACGGGGGTAAAAGCATCCACTTCTAGATAAAGCCCGGACAAAAAAAAACAGCACAATGCTCCAACATCAAATCCGGTTAGAGCTTGTCTCCGGCAAAGGGCCTTTCATCTAAAAAAAATCTTCCGTCCTTTTCAACATTTGTTATTCAGGATATGCACGAGAACAAAACAAAGCTAGACAAAATTCCCTTTGCAGTTCTTCATGCTTAGGAATAGAGAGAGAGAGAGAGAGAGTAAAGAGGAAAAATGGATCTTACGGGGCAACGTCTCTTAACCATTATGCACAGAAGAGCATCAATCCTGGACAAGGTTGTCCAACAATAGCACTAGGAGGGGGAGGCTGAATTTATTCAATTATGTCGGGATAATGAGCCAGCCCCCGTTGCGGGAGTGAAGCGATCTGAAGTGCAGGTAAAGAAACTGGCCCGGAATAACCTCTGGTGACTGTCCTTGCATCGTCTTCCTTATCATCATCACCATTGCTCAATGTGATTTCATTCAGAGTACAACTCCCATTCTTATATGGGGTGGGAGGGAGGCCAGGGAGGTAGTTGAGTTCATCACAAGTCCCTGCAAGTCCATCACAAGTCCCTGCAAGTCCATCACAAGCCTTCCAGTCCTAATTCCAATCACAAGCTATTCAAATGAGCTTTGACAAAGCCATTCCTTTGTCATTGTTCATCCAGTTACTTGTGACCAGCTTTATGAAAGGACTTCTGACTGGACTTGTGAAGGGACTTGTGAAAGGACTTGCAGGGACTCGACTACAACTCTGAGGGAGGCTTGCACAGTCCTTGTATGGCAAAACAATGAATCTCGTAATTTTGATTGTTTGAGTTGAGATGACCTAAAGAAACCTGTCCACGACAACAGCCATGAAAGACTGAGCGCTTGGACTATTTCAGGAATAAGAACCCTACACAAATCATTTAAATGTAGATACAATCACATTTAAAAACATGAAACAGCAAATGGGCTGAAAGTGCACATATCTGTTGACATCCAATGGCTTTGGATTGGGAATATAATGCCCATTTTGAGGAAAGAAAACAAAAAATCATGGGAGATAAAGCCTACATGTACATGTATAATGATCAACCACATTTAAATGTTAATACTATATGAATTGTGAATACCCCACTCCTAATTCAATATGAAACTCAAACCAAAATTATCCCTAACATCACCTAAAGCTACAAAATACTACAAGTCCTAAAATGTAGTATGCAGAACTCTCACCTACTTGTGTGCAATGCCTGTAGTAATTTTTAGTATTTGGTACTTCACCCCAAATAGTGTACATGTACGTAGTAATACATGTACATTGTATGTAGTACTGAGGTTGCTCGGTTTGTTATCATCTAAGGCGGAAACACAGTATGAAATACTGGTTTTCAGAGATGATACATTGACACAATTCATTGACACAAATATAATTTACCCAATAACTTAACTGTATTACATAGAAGTAGTATTTTGTTGTTGCCAGTATCTAGACTGCTGTCATTACACACCCATTCATCAGTCACAGAGAGACTCTGTGCTGCAAGATACTACATGGTAAGTAGTATTCTGTAGTACTCAGTTCTTTATACCAAAGTAATCCCTAGGACGTTAGGGTTAAATCAGCTCCTTATGATTGGCCGACTTGTCTAAGCTCACAACTTGTCTAATTCTATCAAATTAGCTATTCAATTTGAAAATCTATTTTTTTAGGGTGATACGCCCCAAAGCATAGACGAGGCAGCATTATTGAAGTAAAGTCTTCCCAAATAAACATAGACATGTACATATTTAACATGAATGGCAGCTGTATCCAAAAATTATTATCATGATGCCCATGCATGCGTGCACCTTACAAAGGACATGACAGCAAAATTTGCAAACTGTCCGATCTTCAGGAACCATCCATACGAATATTTTTAAATACAAATTATACAAATGGGTAAAAAAAAGTTTAACAATGATGTACCAGTGTATGTACTATTCCAAATGGTAGTGACTGATGGTGGCTAACATGAACTCCCCCTCCCCCCACAAAAAAAATAATGTCAGAACTTTTTTTTAAATGGAGGGCTCATTTTCTTTTAGTGGCTGGCATTTTTTATTTTCCAAGATGGCTGCTGCATCTTTTCAAGATTGCTATCACCGAATCAAATCAATTAAGAAAACAAAACAGACCTACTGGGAATGATTTCTTTTCTTTCTATAGTAATTTGTTACATTTAAAAAAGAATAAAATAAAAAATGCTAAACATTTTTTGTTCCTGGCCTAGCACTTCTTGCCGGGAACCAGTTAGCCTACCGACAGATCTTGCAATAACATTTCTCAAAATTCACTGCTACTGCACCCGAACACCACACAATATTATTTTTTAGTTATTTTGTTTTCTTTATTTCTTTTCTTTTTCAATCACTTTACGATAGTAGAGCAACACAATATATTTCACAGCGAACAATCTGCCACAACTGACTGACTTAATAGTCAATGCCTTGTTAAAAAGAAAATTCAAAAGGGGGGGGGGGAGGGAAAAAACCTAGACGAATGATTAAAGCAAATCCTCGGGTCCTGTTATAAGGTCTCCACTTGTCCGACAGTGACCCCAAAATTTCCAGCATACAGCATACTAAAATTACATACCCTAATCAAATTAGGCAATATACTTCTCATTGGTGGGTTTTTTTTTTCCTCGCCATTCTCTAGGGAAAAATGTCCCCAGGCTGTGAATTAATTCAACTTCAGCCTACTGACTGGTCGAAATTTGCTTCTCCAAATGTACTCCAAACCGGGTTTTTTGTCAGAATACCGGAGGTCGCAGGTCAGGTGTAAGAAAGCACAAGCCGAACCATTTTAGGGCAACTTCTGTGGAAATTCAATTGAAATCGGTTCAATTCAATTTCTTAATTTAACTGTTGGCAAAAATTGTAAAACAAATAAGGGCACTGTGCAACACATTTATTGAAGTAAAATGTTTAGATTTGGTAACCTGACTTTAGTTTAAAAAAGCAGATTGTAAAAATTTCATTTTTTTATTAAAGTATGGCCCATTTCTCCTTGTGGCAAGCAAATAAGACAATAAAAGTCAATGAATCGGTTAACACAGTTGCAATCCATCAAGGGGAAGTACTGGTTTAGCTATTGGACGTGTTGGAACTGCCATTTTTTCCTGAAAATTGTTGAGCCTTCACATGCCATTTTTGTTCATTTTTGACTTGAATGCCATCACAAGCCAGCTCTGTGCCTGCACTGGGATTGGTCAAATAGCCTACGGATAACTTATTTGCATGATAAATGCAAATAATTCAAGACATTGCACTCATGAATAATTCAACAATGATCTCTACAAATCCCAGCTGCTAAAGGCCTCGTGACTAAAGTCACTCGGCCTACTCTGCCCTGTATTGCTCGGTCAAATGCCGAAGGTCACAAAGGCCTTGTCAAAAGGTCAGGACACAGGAGGCAATAGTCGTACTGACTTACTGACCAATCACAACCAGGACCACACTAGTCTGGTTCCCACACCAAAATATTCTGACTATTTCTGATGAATATTAGGTCCGGTAGCCGCCAATGTCACGTGACGAAAACTGGCAGAATTCTGCCAGTTTCCGAAAACGTCCGAGGATTTCCGAACTTGTTTTAGGTAACATTCGGCTGTTAACATTGATGTTCGCAATAACAAAATGTCTGTCAGGCCCGTTACAGATCCTGGAATTTGAATTCTCAATTATATATAAAAACTGAAAAATCAATGCCACACTCTTGCATTATTTTGACTGGATTTTGCAAGAATATTAAATTAAAAATGATGCCACTGAAGTCATTAGGACTAACACTGCACATCATGCGTCAGGGAATCTTCAGGTCAGGGAACCAGACTAGGACCACACGTCAGTCACTTTTGTCAAACTATAATCACAGCTGTGATTCGTGGCAATTTGCCAGTTTACAAGGTATTTTGGGATAAAACATTCATCAGCTGTTTCATGATGGAGCATTTTTCATAGAGAAGGGGGACGGTCTGGGAAGAGTGGTAGGGGGTTCAAGCCTAAAAGAGTTTCCAATGACATTATTATTATTCGTTTCTGTTAATGAAACCATGATTTCTCATGGGTTCCTTGGGCACTATGATCCCCTACAGACAGTCATTTTAGGATCAAATTACACAACTTGTGTATTCTACACTATCAGGTGTGTGTGCGCACAATGTGCACGATGTTCTAAACACGCGCACATGCTCCTCAAAATTCATTTGAAATACAGCATGGCTAATGGTGTCATGAAAATTAGACTCCCAAAATGCCGATGCACGTGCCAATCTGCAGGCAGTGATGTCTTTTTAAACAGGGCTAAAACATGTAGCTCAACCCGATCCTTTGGTTAGACAAAGCAAAAATGGCCCACTTTAGAGATGGAAAGAAATAAGACAAATCAATAAAAAAAAAAAATAAGAATTTTGTATATTCAAAAGTCTTAAAATTTGTGCCTAATAAAACCTTCAGCTGAAAAAAAGAAGAAAAAAAAAGAAAAGAGGAATTTTTAAATTGTTCTCGTGTCCAAATCTTAAGTCTAAAGCTACGTCTAGGTCTTTGCCAATTGCAAATATGTGGGCATATGCTGACAATCTGGAATCCCATTTCAGACACAACCTTACATGTGAACCAATATTCTAACTTATTCTATTCTTTAACAAGACTTTGTATAGCGTTTTTCAATTTTCAATGGCATAAGTATGAAGTGAAAAACGAGGAAATCAGCTGATCCAAGGAAAAATTGCACGCCTGAATAAACGAATCCGACAAGAACGAACTCAGCACTTGGATTGCTCGGAAGTGGAAGCCCAAACCGAAACAGAAGCCATTTCGCGTGATATGTTTGTATAGAATCTTCCTTTTACTGTATTCTGTTTCCTACTCTACAACCGCCACACACCACCCCCCCCCCCCCCCCCCACAACCCAAACCAACCAACAAGAAATCCATTCCATCGTCTCCTCGGTATTACTAATATGCCGATCGTGTTTCAGCCCTGCCCGTTCATATTAGCTGTGGAGGAAGACTGGGCTCATTGCTGACTGGGTCTCGGGTTCTGAGTCTTGTCATAACTCCTTTTGTGGCTTCCGCGGCAACTGAAACGCGAAACCGAGGGGGCACTCGGTCATGCAGTATGCGGTGGGAAGCTCTGCTTGTAACTGGCCACACCGCACCCTGGCACAGTGGTTGCAAATGTTTAGGGGGGTAGGAGGGGTCACTGATTATCAATGTTGGTGAGAATAAAAATGCAATGCGGGACTAGGAATGAGTTGCAGATGAGATAGCAAACATGAAGTGGCTGCATACTCAAATTTGATATTTTACAATCCAGCAGAATGTGAACGGTTTGGAACTGCAAAGCATTCAAAGTACTTTCTCTATGACTCAGTCAAACTTGTTGTCCACCATTCCACAGTATGTTTGCTGTTGGCAACTAGAAAAACAAAATCCCCAGGGGGGGACTTTCAATTAATGATTTAGTAGAACCTGTGAACTTTTTATTGAACTGCGACAATCTCCGGCATCACAGGCCAGTGTTTACAGGGTGTGGCAACCCCCCCCCCCCCAAAAAAAAGGGAAATTAATGTGAACTAGTGCATATAATGCGCGTAAGTTAACATACATTAAATAATTAATGGCACTGGCCCAAAAGAAACAAAACAAAACAAACAAACAAACCCAAATACATGGCACAGCTGTCTCTTTTCTCAACTTTGTCTGCCACATCTCGCTGACGCCACTGCGGCATCCGGCGCAAGATTAACTCTCATACGCACGCGATATTTTGTCATCTCACGAACACTGTGCCAGCATAATCTCCATAAAGGAAAAAAAGAAAGATCCCTAACATTGAAAAATGCCCTTCGTGCCCGTTACATCAACCATTTCATTACAAACCCTGCCCACGTTAGTGGTAATCAGCGCCAAAAGATCAACAATCTCATCTGTTTTTTTTTTACGTATTGTCTTATTTGCCTTCAAACCGACTAAACACTGACTCCAAGTGAAAGATTAGGTCATGTTTTGGGCTGGTATTTTTCCAACAGACCCCCCCCCCCCCCCCCCCCTCTAAAAACTACTCTCATGGAGTTTTGTTGAAGCTCGGTGGGGCATGATGGATTATGATGTCTTGCGACAGCTGTAGCCAGCCATTCGCAACTTCCGTCTGCGTTTCATTTCTTTTAAGGGGGAATCAGCCTGACCGGGAGTGAACCTACATGTAACCCTTAAGTCCATAGACTCCACACAGACGGACAAAGGTGTAGGTGAGACAGGATCAATAGAAGCCTGGTCTCTCCTCTGTAAATCCACGTAGGTCCATTCACAGCCTCCTTGGAGCCAAGGAATCAATGGTACGGGGGACAGCCGAGCCCCGAAGGGGAGCGGTCATGTCCACATTTATTTGTTTAGATGACGACACAAACACATTTTGGCTCATTGCGGGGTACTAATGCAGTGCCCCTCCATGTTTCCTCATTAAAAAAAATCGAAGATATGGCTATTCCCACTCAGTCTCCAGAGGAAAAAAAAATATATATGAGGTAACGACCTACCCAAGGTCGCCGGCTGAACGAGTGAAAGGAAACCCTTTCGGTCAACTGGGCTTGGTATCGTGTTAGGAAGGTTCGCGATAATCAAGAACAGAAAAAAATCGTGAGAGGGGAGAAAAAAAAATTGGATGTCGCCCACATACCCGGTCAGCCAGCTTCCCGTGTTCCACTCATCCGCTGTAAAGCGCAAGTGGACCGTGTGCAGGGAACGTCCGGCTTCGCACGGAATTACACCATTCAATTTGGGAACTCAGCTGGCATTATCGCGTGACTCAAAAGCCTCAGTGTAGAGAGTCACTGTCGCCAGGTCGCTATGTAGCACCTATCTCCACGTACATGCCACATAAACATGCGCAGTAGGGGGAGCCTCAGCATGTTCTTGTTTAACACAAGGCAAGCTGGGCCACAATGCTCCCAGGCACACACACACACCATGCATGGTAATTTGTAAAAGTAAAAAAAATCATGTTTACTGTTCCCGCCCGATTCCCTCTATGAGACCACCTCTTTTTCCCCCCATTTTTGGCCTTTCTAACAAAATATATATAAATGAAATAAAGAAGAGAGGAAATACCATAAATTGTTGATAGATAATGTCGTTTGAATCATTTGGTGCATTCTAATGTTGGTAGAAGCCATTTTGAGAAAGGACAGCCATCTTGGAAAATAAAGTATGGCAAAATCTAAAAATAGATGCAAGAAATGGCTTCCTCCATCACTTTTTGTTTTTAAATGGCACGACACTATTAACAATAAACATGATTTTTTTTTTTGGCCTAAAGGGGGTCATCTGATCATACAGGCTCCAGTTTCCACACTCTCAACACAAAATAAACCTACACGTACCATTTTAAAGAACAAAAAACGGAAACTGCCGAAGAAATATCAATGAAGTGTCACGTGCAAACGCACAACTGAAATAGTTTCTGGGTCCCCAAAACACAACAGATGTCTGGAGTGAGTGGACTCAATTGAATTAAGCCCATCAGCTTTAACCCCCAAGGCCAATTTTTAATCAGTTACCCAGACTATTGTAATGAAGAGCACATGAATTTTTAATGCAATGCACATGGAAGTCCATACTTTTTTTGTTTTCCTACTCGAGTTTCTTCGATTAATAGCCCTAGTTATATCAAGTCATAATGCATGGACAAGATGCGCAGCAAAATTGTACAATGAAGTTGAGTGTCATCCACAGTAACCCCGTTTCTGATCAAAGGTGACTTAATTTGTTTAGCACTATGCAATGTCTAGCTCAACCCTCCACAAGCACTTATTGGAAAAAATTTCACCTCTAGGCAAAAAAAAAGATTTCCAAATCAGAAAAACACCTCAGTGGGGCCAAACTGGCTCAATAGAATCATCACCTATTAATTAACACCCTCCTATACTTATAACTATCACAGCCTATCAAAAACTCTAAACACCAACTCTCACAGTTTGTGTGTGTTTCAATCTGTCATTTAATAGGTTTTGATCTGTACAACAACTGGGTCGATTTTGGCCAGGTGAACAGGAGGGTTAGGAAAAACGATCGTAACAACTGACAATACCTGCCTTGGGACTACATGTATATCAGACACGTACATCTACAACTCGCAACACAATTTCCCACTCAACTCACAGCACCAAAAATAACAGGAAACGTTTGTGTATAACAGTACAATCCGTTCTGCATAGAATTTTACAGCTCTCCATACTCCATGTATTTATAAGCTACAATGTATGCATGTACATGTGTTTTTATCATTAATGTTTCTCCATTATGCTTCTCCATATGCTCTTTAGATCCACCCCACGGACTACATGTACATGTACATGTACATGTATGTTGTAAACGACATCCTTAGAGCTACTACATTGTCCATGCCCAGACTAACAATTTCAATTCAATGAATTTCCCAAATGCATTTCCGAATGGAAAAAAAAAACTGTTACTTCACTGTGCACACTATTTGGCCATCCTAAAATATTTTACATGGTACAATTTATATTAAAGATTGACATACATGCATTGCTAAGATATAAGGCTGCGTCCGAATCGCTTGTCTAGGGCTATATTGTCCAGGTGTTCGTCCATTACAACTACGCGTGACATAGCCGTAGCTGTAGCTGTAGACGCCCATTTCGGACACGGCCTAAGATTGACATACATTAATACTGCAGGAATTAGGAGTGACCTGCTCCTTAACCCCTTGAGTACGTTTATTTTACGGGAGACGTCGGGGTGTCACAGCAGTTTTGGCAGCCAAGCGAACCACTACAATGTGTGTGTGCAGTCAAGCGTAACATAAACAATAATCCAACAATGGATTAAAACTGCACAAACGGCGGCAAATGGCATCATCCGGCCTGGTGGCACTTTATTTTTTTTTACGCCAAATGGCATCATCCGTACGCAAAGGGTTAAAACCTGAAACTTAATAAATCCATTAATTATTGTCAGTTGATTTTTCTGGAATTGGACAGCTCATAACGGAACAAATCAGTAATGCAATTTGAACTTTTTTTTTTTTTCAGGGCAATTTATCCCAATAGCTCAGACTTAACAGCTTTAATGTACATTTTTTTTCCGTCCATGGAAACCAACTAAGACAACATACAATGTCATTTGCATTTTATTTAAAAAAACGGCTGGGTGCCTGGGTCTGTATATTCCATCTGATAGAGCGAGATACAGATCAGGCCAAAAAATAATAATAATTCTGCTTCCGATTACATGGAATTTGAAAATAGTGTAGGTAGGTAGGGATTTTTTTTGTGCCAATCATATGTAGTGTAAATATGATTTGAAGCTTTGCATTGTGGGTGTGATACGAAAAAGACCGAGATTGCGGGTAACACCATGTGAAATAAATCTCTTCTAGGAAGATGTGTGGTTCTGAAAAGAGTTACACACTCATCCCGGTTCTTTTCAGAACCACACATCTTCCTGGAAGAGATTTATTTCACATGGTGTTACCCGCAATCTCAGTCTTTCTCATATGTAGTGTCTAAATAAAACAGCAATAAAACCCAACTTTGAATTTCCGTGTTGCAGGATTAAACGTCCCCCAACAACGGACTCGCTCTGCACAATACGCACGCTCAGACTTTTTTCCTCCATACGATCAAGTCCATACTTATTTTGCCGCATGCGCACGTACTCCCGGCCGAACATAGACAAGATGTACACAATATTTGTGTACATGCATAAGAGTCGGTTTGGTGACCCGAACCATATGATTTTTTGTTTGCCTTATTTTAAATTCCTTTTCCCCGAAAAAAATTAGGGTCGGGGTCGTTAAAACAGGTTAGGTCGGGTAACTGGAAGCAGAACTACTACTTCTTTTGTTGGCCTAATACATGCAGATACAATGTACGTGTAACATCAACATTAACAATTCACAGTCGTAAGAAAGTACACAAGACAACAGCTGAGATAGGGTGGGGAGGGACAAACAGACAGTAGGATAAGCAGACTGAGAGAGAGAATATATTACAGAATGGCTCAGGAAAGCCTCCTCCTGCAGGTTGCAAGCCAATCTCAAATCACACTCAAAAACGTATGCACGGCATGTGGGAGGGTAGCATTAGCATGATGTCGTACGGTCCGTTTTGGTTGAACGCGGACAAAACTAGTTTCAGGGACTGGATAGTTTTGTGACACACTTCACAAAAAAGCCACCGATTTTATGTGCAATCATGTAAATTTGTAACACTTGAGAGGCACTTATCCCATTGACCTACTGTAGCTTTTTACAGCATGGCCCAGAGGAAGGTGAGGCTCAGAAATGACAAAGAAAACCAGCTGCCCAAGTTCAAGAATGGCCGGCTCAAAGAAAAAGCCAATACCATCCCCCCCCCCCCCCCCCCCCCCCCGACCCCTGACCTAGTCTGAACAGTCTGGTGTTTGTTCTGCTTTGGGTTCTGGTTCGCTGACCCCGATGGTGGCTGACCTTGAGCTGTTATTGTCAGGACGACGGCCTCTTGGTGCTTTCTCTGTCGCAGCCTACGCAAAACAACAAAAAGCCAAAGGGACCAATAGCTGCCATTGATTAAAACCAAACAGTCCGTGCCTAGTCAGGCTTGTTGGGCATTATCCCTTAAATACAGACCGTGGGGCCCTGGGCTGTCGGCTCCGGGAAGTTTGGCCAAGACACGCAATAAGCTCAGTCTCTCATGGAATGATCTTTCCCATTTTTTTTTCTCTCGCCTGATCCCCCGGACGACCTAGCGGGAAGCCCGGCACGGAAGAGGGGAATGACCTGCTTTAAATGCCCATGCTCCGGTCTTATATGGGCAACCGTTTCAAGGGTAACATTCTCACGCGAAAAAAAAATATACCTGCATTGGATCTTTTTGAGTTCAAGGCTACGCAGGAATGGCAGTTGTTTGCTTATTATCAAACAAGGTCTATTGTGGGGGACTTAAGGAATATTGCATCATTCAAAACAAGGGGGGGGGGGGGGACGGGATGAAATATTGATAAGTGCAGGATGCGCAAATTCTCCTGCTAGATGCTACTGTTGGATTGCATCTTAATCCTTTTGAAATACCATGCATATAACGAGACCAAATATTCCGACGACAATCAAATGTGATCATCGTACAGGTACATGTACATCAATTTTTCAGTAAATCTACAACGATCCCAGTGATGAAGTGAAAAAACACAGCGGGCTGAAATCTGACAATCTGCTATCCTCATAATAATTCATCGAAAATGAGCAAACGCGGAACAAGGAGGGGAAAAGAAAAAAAAGAACCACTGCAAAATTGCAATAGAACAGGGATTATTGGTCACAATTCTTGCATTGACGTCAGAACGTTTAGATCCCCCCCCCCCCTGCAGCTGGCTGGCAGGTAAGGAGCTTAATAAACCACTCTCTGTCCATGCAAGCCGATCACCGACTCCCTCAACATGCTAATGTTCCCCAACATCAGTCTTTCAATTTATTGGGCAGAGTTTTAAAAAGTGTTTAGCATCCTATCTTTTCAAAAAAAGGAGGCTTTTTTGGTGTTTTACTTTTATTTTTCAAGATGGCTCCCACTGACAATGGAGTATATCAAATCATTTCAAAACACAAAATAGATTGACTCGGCGGTACCTCCTCTCTATCACTTTTTTCATTTTATTTTTTATAGGAAAACAAGACAAGGCAGCCTCAAAGAAAACATTAACGAAAATATTTGTATTTTTATCTTGCCTTGTCCATTTTTTAAAAATTGCGTCGACCCATTGATGGATGGAGCTTCATAAGCTGTTGTCACATGATACTAACATTAATAGAGGGAAAAATCCCAAGGCGGAAGGAAGAATTAATGCGACTTGTTTATTTTGAAGAAGAAATCTTAAATGTGTACTTTTTCCCGAAACGATAATACTTGCTCCGTTTCATCACCGACGAGGATGCATCGTTTAGAGTTTGCATGGGGGGGGGGGGGGGGGGGGGGGGGGGATCAACCGAAGACAAATTCTGCCATGATAAGAGGACAGGTGTTGCTAAGCTATATTTAAAAATCTGTCAGGGAAACGTCATCTGTTTTAACATTGACATATCTCAAAGGCACTATGTATCCTGGTTAAGGGTATTGTAATTGGACGGAGAGACTCACATGGACAGAGAGACTCACAATTATACAGCATGGTATGCAAATTGACAACTGTCGTTACCGACTCAGGACATGTTTGACCATGAAATCCTTGTTACTTCTGTGTTCGTACTTTTGGGGAACAATAAACTTTAAAACTGAATTGCAAATTTTCTAGCATTAACCCTAACCTTCCCAAATCCTCCAAAATCCTCTTTGCAAAATGGAGGAATTTGGAGGATTGAGGTTACTTGGAAGTTGATGCATCGGAGGATTTTGCAGGTTTGAGGTTACTAGGGGTTTTTGCCCCTGCAGGAATATGGAGGATCCAGGTTATCAGGCTCAATGTGATACATGAGGATTTTGGAGGATTGAGGTTACTACAGTGTAGGGGTATGCAAAAAACCCCTAGAGGATTTTGGAGGATTCGTGCTATGGTCCCCATAAGAGGATTTTGGAGGATTCAGGTTATATGGAGTTTTAACACTTTGAAATCAGAGGATGTTGGAGGATTCAGGTTACATGGGGGGAAAATGATGTAGGGAGTTAGGGTTAACAAAGTCATTTGCTGTTTGATGAGACATGGTAGGGGAAAAAATTGGCATTTTGGGGCAATTTCTGGAGGGTTTCGTTTCGGTACATTTGTAGACTGGTGCATTATTAAACATTCATAAATACCTACTGTAAGACAGTTTACCCGTTCCTATTTGTTGAGAGCCTGTCACATGGGTGGTTTTAAACGGCCAAATAAAACACCAACCAGTTTAAAACACTTTTTCAGGTGTCACATGAAATTTAGACTCCTATGAAATCTGATACCTTTTATTGGTTGAACACTGGCGCGACCAGTCACTCTCCCAATTACGCAAGCACAATACTACCGTTGCGTCCGTATTTAGAGTCCATAATTTCACACTACACCAGCACCGCTGCGTTCTGCACCACATCACGCCACATGTCACGTGCGCGTCAATTTCCATATAAGGAAATTTTTAGCACTGCAGCATGTGAGGTACGAACAATTAAATAGCTCAAGGGGCGTTTCACAAACCAAGATAAAAATAAATTGAACAAAATCATTGGAAATTTCTAATTTTCGGAGGTTTTTGCTGAATTATACAAAAAGGTATTTTATTAATGGGAATAAATATGTGCTGGGTCGGTTTTAAACAACCAGCCAAGCACATATTTATTCCCTTATTAGAATTTGTTTTGTTTTCCTTTCAGAGGCTGCAGCGGACACCAGACACACAGAAAAGCTGAACTCGTCTGTCAATCATTTCATAGACATAAAACATAAATGCTTGATTTGCATCACTGAACCTTTGTCTAGCCCTTCACAATGTAGTAATTCTGCAACTGCTTCTGGTGGAGGACTGAAGGTATTCCAGAGTGTAGTCAATACATTTTGCAAGTTCACGTCAACTGAAAACAGCTTTGAAAAAGTTCTTGACTTCCACTTTGCACTGTCAAAACAGAGCAGTTTAGAGTCAGGGAATTATAAGGTCGGGGAACTAAGACTATTTCCAACGATTGTCAGCCAACAATCATTGGATAAGGCGATAAATTTCCACTTTTCTTGAAAACGACAGCAGACCAGGTGCCATGATTTCACAGGATGCTTGAGACTGCTACGGTATTTCATAATAATTCAGTAGTATTGCTTTTTGATGTTTGCAAATGCTGTATACTACATGTACATGTACCCTTTAAAGAGGGTGCTATCAACATACAGTACATACCAACACTTACATGAATTCTTGAACCCAAATCCAGATCCTGTGGTAAGATTAGAGAGCATCCACAAAGACGGCATGCAGATTCGTCAATATGGCGTATCTTGCAGAGCAGACCAATGACTTCAACTGCACGGTTCAGTAACAAGTGCTTGATACCTCAACATCATGTACTTTATGTACGGCAAGCAAAAACGGATGCAGGAATATAATTTATATTTATACAAACAACCATGTAGAAGCGCGTCTTCCACAGAGTGCAATGCATCCATTCGTGTAATTTCAGATACAGGTAGACTTCTTTTTAATATTCCAGATGCGTCACCGATACCAGACTACGGGACATATTTCGGCTGACTTGGAAACCTGACTAACGGTAATACATGGAGCAGGACGCGGGGACAGATCGCTGGAGAATGGTTCATGTTTCAGAGTTGTTTGCCTACATGATACAGCCACCAAATGATGATAACACATGCATACTTGGCAAATATGGGGACTATATTGCCTTTTGTACCAGAGAGGGTTAAAGTACAAATGTACACACCGTTTCTTATCTGGAAAATCTCCAAACATATCAAAATCTTGTTAGGCTCATACATATACATATACATATACATATACACTCCAGTGAGACTAATACCCAGGCCAAACTTTGTAATGTATAGGCAAGTGTAATAACTGAACCACAACAATAAACAGCAATGCTGGTTTGATGAAGACAGTGTGGACAATATGGAATATCTGCAATGATTGATAGTTCAGACACACAAAAAAAGTGATGATAATTACAGATTTCAGACTCCATGTACCTGATTATGGTGACGATAACAATGTATACATGACTCTAACTCCAGTGTAAATTAGTTCCACGTCTGGTAACTCCAACTTGCTCTAGAACCACAATGAACACCAACTTCCATGTAGACTTCGACCTGCTGGACTTGGATTCGAGCTTATGACTTTGTGACGAAGCGGCAAAAATCCTTGATGAAATGTATTAATTACTACTGCAATAGTTGTACATAATTTAGCAATTCTCCACAAATGAAAAATTTATTATTTTTTGTTTATTTGTAAGCGCCCCAGAGCATTGTTATTAGATGGGCTAAACCACTACATAATTAGGGCACATTACTATTATCATTACTATTAAATGCAATTGAAGAGAGATGATGAGAAGATGCTCATGCATACAAACCATGTGAAGTAACTCTAACAGAGAAGAATAGTTTGGATGGTTTAAACTCAAAGTTTCGGTCAGTGTGCTCTGACCGTCGTCCCGAGAATGTTCCCGTCTCTTTACTGATTGTCTCCATGACAACCACAATGCACAAACACAGACACACACATAAAATCATGAATATTCTTCATTCAGGACGTTCAAGTCCATTTATCACTAACCGTGCTTAATCCAACAATATCCAACAATGGGTATTTTCTGCTGTGACCCAACAAAAGCCCTTTTGTTCTGTGTAGTTTGAATTAGACTTTACTGTCATTTAATTCTGTTGGATTCAGGTACATGTACGTACATGTATGTACGTAGAGAAAATCTAAAGGCGGTTAGAGATGATGGCTAGCAAGCATGCTGCGTCACAACGCTTAACCCTGCGGTGTGCCATGACAATATACACGCACTGTTACACCTTAACCCCTTGCGTACGGATGACGCCATATGGCGCAAACAAAACAGTGCCACCAGGCCGCTGTTTGTGCAGTTTCAATCCATTGTTGGATTATTGTGTATGTCATGCTTGACTGCACAAACAAATTGTAGTGGTTCGCTTGGCTGCCAGGTTAACAAAACAGCGCCATAGCACACCGTAGAGTTAATGTACTAGTAGTGTTCTCCCTGTTATATTTCACAATTCAGAAAATGTCACTCAGGTAATGCTGCTAACCTGCCACAAGCAATACACGGTGAATCTTTTCTACGCTCAGAAATTTAGTGCACCCGGAGAACCCTCACGGGGCGATCATTTCTGAATGTTTACGATTGCTCTGCCAATCTGGCTAATTACATTATAGGAAATAAACAAGAGAGCCAGGTCTATTCTAGGATGGGGAGAGCTGGGCATGGCAATCCAGTCAACTCATGCAGGAGACCCATCATGATGCATACTTGGGCCTATCCATCATTTAAACCCCCATGAATTGTTAGCATTGCATGATCAGGATTGTCTGTGTTTAATAAAGGCGAGCTCGTTTGCGGCTATACAGCCAACTCCCTCAGGAGGCTATCAACCTCTCGGTTACATCTACCACCTCAAAACCTTTAAACAGATCCAAAAATATTTCCCACTTGGTTATTGTGAAGCTACGTGTACACACGTGCACAACAAAAACATATTATCTCACTTTTTTTCTCCCAAATTATTTCCTTTTATCTGCCATTTCCTGAGTTTTCTGCAGGAAAAATCTAAAGGGTGAAAAAAAAAAGCTGGGAAGGTGCCAAGTGAATGGAAATATGATGCAACAAAGGTTGCCAACCAGAAAGAGCAGCTTGTCAAATATTTAAGTTTTTGAAACTGACGGCCTGTGTAATTTCTCATCAAGTATCATTAAAACTGACTTCACACTATTTTTGTACTTGTTTGGCAGGTACTTTGCTTTACACAATCACTCTTGGATATAGAAGGCATTAAAGAATGTGTCCGGAATTGCAAAATCTTATACATGTCACTATGTAACAGGGACACCAAAAATGTCACACTTTTGGACCCCAAATTTATGGAATGACTCACATGCGTCTAATACGTCATACAATTTGTGTCTGTGTAAAAACTATATCACTATGTGTGAATCACCATGGAGTGATCATATGCAAATTAAACAAAAATTAGTCTACTGGACTTTTTCCTCACTCGTTCAGCACCTGCAAACTGACAAAATTGACTGCACTGAAAACATCAGATCCATGTTTAATCCTGAAGCCTAATTTTTTGGAGGTTTCCAGAGTTTTGGCATGTGAACCGTTGATCAGAATACCATGGCCTAGTGGTTACGGTGTTCGACTCATGTACCATGGTACGTGGGTTCGAACCCTGCCAAGATGGTGTTTGTGTCCTTGGGAAAGACACTTAACTACAATTTCCTCTCTCCACCCAAGAGTATAAATGGGTACCTGAGAGGGTCGAGGCCAATTGAGCGCTGATATCGGCTGCCGCGTGGTCCAGGGCCTGATGAACGGGGTAATAATTGTAAAACGCTTTGAGATCGTTGATACGATGGAAAGCGCTGTATAAGCATAACGTATAAGCATTCTTATTCTTATTCTTATTCTTATTCTTATTCTTATTCTTATGCGTATTGGACTACAGCACTCGGACATCTGCAAGTAAATAACAGACTAAGTCACCAAGCAAACGATACCAGCTTAAAATAAAAGGCTTAATGCCTAATGAATATGTTGACGCAGACATACCACAGTCATGTTTTCCTATACTACTGAGGACAATGCTTTGTGTTTCCTATTGTTCCTTTACTTAAAAAAAAAACTCACATAGACTAAGCACCTATTTTTACATCCGAGGACCGATTTTAACAAAAGACCGACTCCCGAGGCCAAGAAAGATTCCTTTGTACTTTCTTTCTCCTCTTGTCCTCAAACGTAATACAACTTACAAGTACATGTACATGCTTCCCCTCCCTAAAAATACAGTGGAACGTCGCTATAACGAACACCGCTTTTTACCGAACATTCAGCTATACCGAACAGCATCCTTGGCTCCCAAATTTTGTGTACAAAACTTACCGAACATTGTTGTTAAAAAAAGGCAACGGATTAAAAAATGTACTGGGTATTTGGGCTGTTTGTAATTCCCAAATGGCCGGCACATGTTCAATTACAGTCAAAAGAGGGCGCATTTCAAATATGATGCAAAAGGGCACTATTTAAAAGAGCGGACGCCATGTTGGTGGACTGGCGGCTTAAAAGCGCTATACCGAACGATCGCTATACCGAACAAAATCTGTGGATCCCGCGATGTTCGTTATAGCGGCGTTCCACTGTACTGGGAAAACAACTGTAAAGAGTTGACAGAAATGACCCACATTTTTGGACTAAATTGCACTCAAATAGAGTGATGAGTGTCTACGTGCCATAAACACCTGGTGGAAAAGTTGATCCAGCTGACTGCAACTTCGCACTAGGGTGTACGTGCACTGTATATATCTCCGAGGACAAGAGAAGAAAGGAAACACAAAGAAACCATTCAGTCCTCGAACGTAGAGTCTTTTGTTGAAATCGGTCCTCGAACGTAAGGATACGTGCTTAGTCTATGGGGTTTGGTTATATCAAGGGAACAAAAGGAAACACAAAGCTTTGTCCTCGGACGTATTAGGGAAGTACGACTGTGTGGGCAGAGTGTGTGTGTGTGTGCGGGCCAGTTTATAGCCTTACAATAAGTCTAGACCTCCTTTAACATGAAGGCACTGTCGCTATCTGTATTTGTTACATGTACATGTATGTATTCATACACATATGACAAGATCAGAGTAGATTTTCTCACTCAATTATGAAAATAGAATGCAATACAGCTTTCGGTTGTTTTTCTTTTGTTTCGTTTACTAAATTTTCAAAGTGGTTTGTTTGATTTTTTATTTTTACCGATCGCAATGGTTACTCAAGTTTGACACAGCACAGGTCATCAAAGTACACGCTAGCCTTTAAGTTGGGCTTTTTCCAGTATGCAGCAAGTTAAATAACCAAGGATTTATTATTCAACTCGTGTGTCGAGACAGAAGAAGAAAGGAAATTTCTCCCATTTAATCTACGCATTTTGAATTAAATTGGTGAAATCCCCTTTCAGTGCTAGTCATCTTAAGAACAAAATTTGCAAAAACGCATGCTGCTAATTTCTTTATTATTTTGCATTCAATATTTTTCAAATGTTTAACGTATTTACAGGTGTTTTCTTGTCCGACCTAGGCATGACCCTGTGCAACAGTGCAGCAAGGCATGGCCAACCACCCCCTTTTTCTGACTCCGCCCCTGCCTTTCTGCCACTGGAACTGTCCCTCACATCAAGATCCCCAGGCCAAGTACGTCTCTGACAGGTCAACCCCAGACTGCACCACACACCTTTCAAAACGTCACAATTATGACAATTTACTCCCATCATCTGCTCCAGTTGGGGTCAAGGCGAGACAAACAGGGGAGCCCAAACACAAACCAGAACTGATCATTGAGGGAAAGCCAGTCATTATTGCAAACAGAAATCCAATCAACAAGTCCTGCCATGACCCTATATATCAAGCGCAGAGGGTCTGTTTATTACACCCCCCCCCCCCCCCCCCCCTCCACCACCAACTGTAATCCACTTGAATAGACAGGTGCAACCATGGAGGTAGTGCAACCAAGCGTCTGGGGTCAACGGTTTACTCTCTCAGAGTTCAATATCGCCAGAGCAGCGTAATCCCGGTAGTTTCTCATTTAAAATGACTGTGCAGCACAAGAGCAGACAGAAGAGGACGAAAACAAAAAGGAATCTGCTGTCAATAAAATGGAGGGTGACCAAAAAAAAGCTTAGGTTGTCCACAACGGACAACATCTGCAATGTATTTGACAAGCTTCCGTTGACATCCAGAGCGAGCAGGGATAGGATCAGATTCACAGATTGAACAAATATAGACTGGGGCTGACATCTTAGATGGCAAGACATGCAAGAGGGTTTATACATGTATATCAATTGTGGCTTACGCTGAATCATCGTTACAATCATGCATACAATGTACGTATACAGTGTACATGTACAAGCATCCACCCTCTTAATAATAGATCCACTGGGAGGGAAATGGGGGAGTGGCATGTCAAATATTCCATGGGGGGGGGGGGGGCAACATGTAGGATTCTCATGATGATTAGAAGTATGTTCATCTTAAAGGAGCAGTTGCCTGTTCCCACTCTCTGGTTAAAATTAAAGCTACATGGTGTTGTGAACTTTTTAGTCATTTTTAATACAGTAATTTGTCATTTTTAAAGTCTGGTACGAAACCCAAAACGTTCATACACTGTACAACGTACATGCTATCAGAAAATCAAAATATTATCTACATTGTACCGAGTCAAAGGCAATTGTTTGCCTTTCTGTAATTCCAGCATCACAGATGTTAGACTCAGGCTTGTTTATTAGGGTCTCAATGACAGCTTATGTGAAGATTATGCTTAATCCCTTGAGTATGGTTATCGTAGTGAGGCGTCGGGGTGTCGGGGCGGCCTGTGCAGCCCAGCCTGTGCAGCCAAGCAAAATGGCCGCAATGTGCTTGTGCAGTCAAGCATAACATACATATACAATAATCCAACAATGGATTGAAACTGCACAAATAGCGACAAATGGCGTCATCCGACCTGGTGCCACTGGGTTTTTTTGCGCAATTTGACGTCATCCGTACGCAAGGGGTTAATGGCCGCGGATCAACAATTGGTACACACCACTTATGACCATTGGCAGAGCATGATCGAATGTTTGAAACTGTTGGGAAACAACAAACGCAAGCCATCTTTTTAATAGCTTGAATCAGTGTTAAGGACACTCAGTAAAAATGTAAACATCATGTGACTGCAACAGACTGGCATCATGTGACTGCAACAGACTGGCATCATGTGACTGCAACAGACTGGCATCACGGACTGTCTGCAATGCCACCACAATGCAGGCTAGAACTTAAAAGACCATTCGGGCACAATGATCACCAGAACCTCTCCAGAAAGCCTTTTAATTCCACTGGCGCTATGCACATTATTTTTGTATGCACACCATGACATGCACAGGTACATGTATGTGATATTGTATGCATAAAAGTCTTCCATTTCATTTTAACTTCTTGAATACGGGAGACAGAGGACGGACATAGCCGTGGTTTAAAAAGACCACCTGGCTGGTTGATCTGTATATGCGCATTCCTGTGCTTACTCAATGCATTGTTTGCATTACGCTTGGCTGCACAAGCCCAAATCGGCATACAATGTACTAGCACCCCATTAATAATATCAGCCAGATTGTTAAAAGGAGAATGTATACCATAGCACAACATTACATTTTGTAAATGCAATGTCACTTTAAGCACATATAGTACAATGTATACTTTATTGAAAATTTACCCAAGTACATAAAGTTACATAAAAGTCATGTACAACATGACGCACGTGTAAGCACTGTGAATGCTATTACCCATACATATGTTGATCTTTCACTTAGTCAAAGTTCATGGTTTACGTTGCATGTACAATTCGATCGATTCACAAGTTAGTGCGCCCCCAGCGGCAAGCCGGGAAAGGTCAATTTCCCACTTTCGGGGTCGACATCGCGTCTATCGCGTTGTATTTGATGGTGTACAGTACAGCAGTATGGATTTCGCGCGAATGCGAGTGGATGAGTTAAAGCAATTTTTGACTAATCCGGGAATACCTTGTGCGGGAAAGAAGAGAGAGGAGTTGATAGATTTAGCGGAGAAGGGGTGTAAGAATTACGGTCGATGCATTGGCGATACCCACTTCCGGTTTTGCGATGTTGACTTTTTCCCATGATGCACTGAGTAATTTGGCCTCTCCCCGGTTGCCACTGGCGGCGCATAGAGTTGTGAATCGACCGAATTGTAGCAAGGTCACGTTCAAGATAGTTACGGAAACCAATTCACAAACAGTTAGCGCAAGGCATCTACTTGTACATGTACCAATGTACAAAAAAATGTACATGCATTGCCACACAACCCAACTTAGACAATCACTGTAGCCTACACATCTACATTGTACAAAGTGTGTGAAAAATTACCAGAAAGCTGGAAACAGCACGTTTATTTTCAGAATCCATTTTCTTTCAATTTGCAGCCCAAATTCCCAATTCCGGCCCATGTACTGCGCACCCGTGTAAATCAACAAGCATGTAACTGCATGTAAAACACTCAATTGTACCCTGCATTTGGATATTATGATCACTTGTAAAGTTCATTAAACTTGTAAAGTTCATTAGAGGAACGCTCATATATTTTGTCAGCAGTTACCCAAAAAAAATAATAACTAAACATGTTTCTGCTGCCATAATCATTTTGAAACCATTACCCAGAAACCGTAAATCAAATACACTCCACTTGAAATGTTAGGTACATTTGTACATAGAGCAATGGCAAACAGCTAAATTTACAACACAAGTTCACAAGTATCACAATTACATGTAAACAAACCAAAGCTAAATGTGAACTTGTAGGTGGTGCACTACACATTTCTCTCCAGCACTAGGGATGGGATTCTACATTTACACGTAATTTGGTCAAGGTTTAGCCAAACTTTCACACACCGTTTAAACATTTAACAAACACTGACAAAGGCCACCACCTGCCTACCCTGGTATATGTATGTACAAGAAGTCGTCGTGTTTACTAAATCTACCTGTAGTAAAAAAAATGAAAGGCAAATCCCAGCAAAGACTTTTACACTTTTTATTTAAGTTTGGCAAAATTATATCAATTTTATTTAACCCCTTGCGTACGGATGCCGCAAATGTGTGCAAAAAAACAGTGCCACCAGGCCGGATGACGCAATTGTCCGCCGTTTGTGCAGTTTCAATCCATTGTTGGATTAAACAGTGCCACCAGGCCGGATGACACCATTGGCTGCTGTTTGTGCAGTTTCAATCCATTTTTTGATTATTGTGTATAGGTTACGCTTGACTGCACAAACACATTGTAGCGGCTCGCTTGGCTGCCATAACGTCTCCCGTAAAATACTGTACTCAAGGGGTTAAGTTGGCAGGGAGTGAATAATTTGCTGATCTTGATCATTATTTTTTAAATTGTATTTTTTAGGGTGGGGTTAAAAGTTGCTTGTGGAAGTATCAATATCAAGTGTAGATGTTAAAGCAGTAAACACAGATCTGCTGTAAACAACAGTATAAATTCAATTGTTTCTTGTTTAATAAATTGCAATGGATAAAGACAACTATTTTGTATATGTGTACAGTTCTGCAATTGTTCTTTTTTTCCTGTCAAGACCACACAACAAGGGTCAAAGAATGATAAATAGAGACAGGCGGTTCTTTAAAAATCTGAGTAAGGTCCAACCAAAAGGTCAACCCAAGGGAATGGATTGAAAAACAAGCACACAATGAATTTTCATGCAATAACAGGTACAATTTGGCATTTCGGAATCTTGCTTTTGCATAATAGTTCCACAATAGAACAGCTTTTGAAAAACAAATGACACTTACGGCATTGTGCAAACATGCTCCAGAATAATTTCCCCTTTCTTGTAATTTGTGATTTCAATGCCATGTAAAGCCTTGGAGTCATGCTTAAGATACAAATCTCCTGCTTTAACTCATCCCTGCCAGGCTTTGCTGCCTCCTGCGTACGGTGTTCTCCATGAGGAGTTTTCGTGGAGCGGCCCATTCATACATTTTTGGAGACGTGGTCGATTCATGGAAGGGGTGTGTATGTGTTTCGTTAAAAAAACTTCAGCAAAGTTATTCCTTCTTGACATGGGATTTGAAGCAAATGCGTCTAGAAGTAATTAATATCTCCATTTCAAATACAAATATCTTTTTCATTTCCCAAATTTTCCTTGACTCCGCTTGATGTTATCAGAAATTCAAGAACACCTCAGAAATTCAAGAACACCTCAGAAAATTGTTTGGTGCAATCCACGGCTACATGTACAGCGCCTTTGCAAGATCTGAAGAAAATATGATACGAAATGAGCCGAAATGAGATTTACAAACTTTGGGTGCTGGTACCCACGCAGAAAACTCACCAAAATATGACAGCAAACCTTATTACAACAAAATATTTTATTGTTTTACTTTCCGTGTTGATAACTTTTTTGGTTATTAGTCCTTTTATAGAATAAAAAAAGACCACCCCCCCCCCAAAAAAAAAATTAATAAATAAATTTTAACTGATAAAATAACGGTAGAACTGTCGAGCGCAATCTGGAGTTTTGCGCAAGTTTATTGTACTCCGTCCTGAGTAAGGTTTAACCGATGATCGGATCGGACATCGGATCGGGCCGATGTTTGGCAATATCGGCAAAACATCGGATCGGCAAAATTTGTTTTCTTCCTCCATGGTTTAACCGATGACGAACCGATGTTCGGCAATGTCAATTAGCAAACTTTACACTAAATTTTATCATACACAAATGTCATGTTTTTTATTAGAGCGCGAGTAAAAACGATGTTTTATTTTTGTGTGAAAAATGAACAGTTTTATGCTGTGGTGTATTATCATACCGGTGTAAATATCTCCGAGCTCCGCGTTTATGCGATCCGCGCTATCTGCACCGCATGCGTGAAAACTCAGTGCCCGAAGACAACGAAGCTAGCAGTCAGTGCATGACTGTACTAGTCTACTGAACGTCATGAACGGAGTCAGGGAACTACACTGTGTAAAGCCACGACGCGTTGTGGACTTTAGTTCAGCCGATCACATGTCTCTTGCATGCACAGCATTGGCGATATGTGTGCACCGTGTAATGTTATTTACAGCGTGAATACAAAAATACCCTGGAAAAAAGACCAGCATAGACGCCCTAATGGGGAATTCCCTTCACGTGTGCCAATTTTGCCGGACTGAAGCTTGAATTGAATTGAAATCACTGCGAGTTCGGCGTCGTATTTTTACGACCGCAGATTTTTCTACGTACATGTAAATAAATGCCTGGATTAGTTTTGCCCATTGTCCTAATTTGTTCTCCATTTCAACTTCCATCCAACAACCAGCAGTGTTAAAATAGAATTTAATAGGGTCAGTTGGTAGGCATAACATGTTAATTTTCTACCTCCATGCTAAAGGTGAGAATAATTAACGCAATACCTGTGTTAGAGGGGTCCCGAAACGAAGTACATGTACAAATTTTGAGATGCTTTGTGAGACATATGCCTGATGAATTTTATATGATACGAGCATTGCAAAGTGGAAAATAAAATTTACGTATTGTAACAATAATCAGCTTCCTTCCTATTTCTTTAAAACTGTAAACTTGTATGGTTAAGCCAAAACTCTCGTGTTGTGAATAATCGACCATTTTATTCAGAACAAAGATAGATACATGATTGATAGCCTATTAATCAGCAAAAGCAAAACAATAAACAAAATAAATATGAAATTGCGATCACCATATCACAAACTGCACGCACAGAGTGCCGCGATACGAAAGCAGTCCATGCCGTACAATGCGCGGGCGTGCCCGGCCAACTGACAGCTCCATGCACGGTGCGTCACCGTAACACGTTGGCGACACGTGGAATTATCCACACAGCCGTTTATCACGCACATCACTCAACCACTGGTCCACTTCTTGTCGCAATTTGTCGAAAGTTTTGATTAAAACACATCCTGATTTTGACTATCCTTGTTGGTCCGATTCTTTGTTGGTTTTCGCCGGGATTTTATGAACAAATCTTGTCGATCGAGTGGGCCTACGAAGTTCTAGAATCTTTTAGTAATTTGTTGCCTCCAAAGCATGCGTGTCAAAGCATGGTGTTGCATGAATAAACACCCCCCAACAACGGACCCGCTCTGCGCAATGCGCAGGCGCAGACGGTTTTTTTCCCATGATCGAGCCCGTACTTATTTTGCCGCATGCGCACGTACTCCCGGCCGAACATCGACAAGATGTACACGATCTTTGAGTTACGCATAGTTTCACATGTCGGCAAGTACCGCTACTGTATGGGAATTCCGGACACCCGCGCGGTCGGCAATTCCTACTATTATTATCGGAAATCGGTATCGTAGAATTAATTTGTCTTCCTCTACCTAATAACATTTTATGGCTTTAGAAAATAGAGTGACCCGAACTGAAGGCATTTTTTTGTTTGGCCCAATTTATTACTGTGTTAAGGGAGTCGTGGTTTGTCTTGGGTATGTCACTGTTGGTTGGGCGCAATCGGTCGATGTGCGCGATCAGTCGATCGTGCTGCGCTATCAGTCGATTCTGACGGATATCTTGGACTTTACTTACCTTTAAAAAAAATCCTCTAGAGCCGTGAATTAGAAAGAAAATGTGTTCGACTGGTGGCAGCGCGATCGGTCCATAGCGTCACGATCTACCGATAGCGCAGCACGATTTTTTGACGGCATTGTTTATGTCGATTAAAACATCGGATCTGATCGGACATCGGCCGATGTTCCAAATAAAACATCGGCCATCGGATCGGCAGGCAAATCCAACATCGGTTGAACCTTAGTCCTGAGCTAATTTCCCTTTGAATGAAATCCATTCATAGGGATATGAACTCAGAAGGGGGGGAACAATAAACTTGCGCAAAACTCCAGATTGCGCTCGACAGAACCGCTGAATCTCCCTGGGCCCAAGACCTTGATTTTCGTTGACGTACCACGTCATGTATACACACATGTAGGTAAGCTGCAGTACAGAACACTACGGATGATTTTTTTGGCCTACATTAAAACATTTTCCAATCAGTCAGAAATTCAACCCTTGAACAAATTACAATTTAATAAAGACCTTTGAGAAATTGTCAATGTAAGTATTTTCTCTATTTTTCCCATGGTGAAACCCGGTGGGGCAGGCTTTATAAACATTTAAATGGTGAGGGAAGTGTTATTCACTGAAGGGAGCCGCTACATAAATATCCACTGCTGGGAACCACTTTTGCGTGGGGACCAGTTGTGACAGATTATGTACAAGATGACTACATCCTACATGTACCACAGCCAGTTGAAAAAGTCCAGGCCCCACCACAAACCAATTACAAATTGATTCGTTTAGTTTTTCCAAATTGTTTTTCTTGAGCTGAGTGTAACAGACCCTCTTCCCTCCATCTGATCTCGCTTTTCCCCCTGAGGTTAGCTACGCATAAACGAATCTATGTCTTGACCACTCCATGATAAGACATTGCGGTTACTGGTCCATAGTCCAGTGACCAATGGTCAACCTGACACCTGAAAGTATCAATTGATGTCTGGACGCCTAATAATTCCCTGCAGCTGCGGCCACAGTTGAATGACCGCTTGACCATTCCTGATGGCCAGTGGGTTGGAACCAGCAGGATGTAACATTACAACTGATTATAGGCCTATAAAAGCTCTCTGCATGATGTACATGTGGGAGGGGGGAAACTTGCATAAAATAATTTTAAAAACAAACATATTAAGCTGTTTACAATTAATTTTAAAAATGGTTGGACGTGTGACAGATTGTTTAATGCTCTTCAATTTGGTTTATACTGTACATGAACTACATGTACATGTAAGTTCATATATTTTTCATGTCTGGTTTTGAAATGTTTCAGCTATTTTTTTTATTCCTTTACATGTGTTAAATACTTACATGCAGTTGTGTTCATTTTTTTTTGGGGGGGGGGGGCTGGGGGAGAGTTTTTAATTCCTTAGCATTTATAACAACTTTTGAAGTTATTTTCTTTCAAAATATGCATGTTAATCAATAGGTTTGTATGCAAACATCTATTCTTTAAACCCTAACAGTCCCAAATCCTCCAAATTTTCACACACCCTAGGGAGTTAAGGTTAATGTTTAATATACACTGTATACATACCATATTTATTTTTTTATTTTATTTTTTATTTTTTTTTAATTTGTTAAAAATTTTATTTTTTTAATATTTTTTTTTATAGTACATGTAGATGGTCTAAGGGGAAAAAGATTTATTTTTCTTTTGTCCGTTTTAACAAAGGACATGACACACATTTTACATACATGTAGGCTGAAGTTCCACATGTGCTCGGGCCTCAATGATTGTGTAGCAATTAAATACATACTTCTGCCAGATGTTTGTATACAATGTACATCAAGAGCAAATATTTCAGGCCATTTGCATTATCGTAATCTAAACAAACGGAAATTTACAAAAGCCTGCAAACTGAAAAAATGTCATACATACATGTATGCACATGTATACAAAGAGTACTTTGTCCAATGTGGATATGCATGCTAAAAAAACAGAACATACACGTACATTGTACAGTAAGTGCTGGTCTGTATCCCATCACTGTTTAACATTCTTCTCCACAGAATCATGTTACTCAAACGGCGATCAAATCTAATAGTGTTTCACTCCCGCGACCAACATTTGTCCTCTTCGGGTTGGGCATGTTTGTCGATCCATACTCGACTCGTTAGGGCAAAGTCATCCGTGTGAGATCATGTCTTGGCCATGCAAGGATCTTGAACTTTAACTGTCAGACCCGATTCCGCCACTCGCTGTGTTCACATGACGGACAGAAACAGAACCTTAATGTACACTCCTTGGCGTCCCTCACGTTCATTCCTCCCTGAAATCGCAAGGGGGGGGGGGGGGGGGGGGGGGGGGGGGGACATAGTCTTGTTGTTCCAAGCATGGAGGTATTTACCTCCATGTTCCAAGCCTCCTCAAGAGGGAGAGGTCAAAGGCCGAAGTCACACAAATTGGCGCCGATCACAGAGGCATGTGATACGCAAGCACGGCGGTTGTATTAAAGTACAAGACAGTGCGAATATACAAAAACAGCCATGTGCATTTGGCAACAAGACACGAGATTGGTTCTTTGTAGCACATATAGACTCGCAATCTTTCTTGTACTTGATTACAATTTTCTATTCTCATATTTTTGCACTAATCAAAAATGTATTGGCAGTAGTACCTGCATGTACCTACACCAGGGGTAAGATTGGCCAAATATGAAAATTCAAAAAAATGATCAAAATATGGTTTGTATTTGCCTAAAGGCACCCCCTTAAAATATCTGTTTTTATTGGTCTACAATGTACATGTATATCCACTTTTACAGGTAAAAACACCTTTAGGACAACACCTCAGGAATTCCGGATTGCAAAAGAGATTCTTTAAGAATTCTGAAATTCTGATAAAAAATCCTGAAATCAGGAAAAACAACTGAAAAATCTCACCCCTGCTACACTTGTGGTCTAAAGCTATACATGATCCAGTAAACTTCAGTCCAGTCAATAAATTCCCTATTCTTCCCGAAGTTGTGAACCCAATTCAAATGATTATATATGTGCATAAGAAAGGACTTTTGAAACATGATTTTACTGAGATCTTCCAATAGAAAAATTGCAAGAAACAGAACACCTCTAGGAAGAATAGAAGGAATAATCTCCGCAAGTGTACATGTAAACTTTCGACCACAACTGTAGTTAGGATGCAGAGCTCCTGCTTTTTACCCATATTCATGTACATTTTGCTGCACGTGTATCTGTCAATAAATACTCAACTGGATCATTGAAAGAGTTAAACTCTGTACAATGTACTCATCACATCATTGTTATAATCTTTTTACTTAAAAATATGAGTTTCCTGTATTTTAATCTGACTTAGAACCCTGTAAAATCATGTTTATTTGTTTTCTTTTAATCTTTTTGAACACCGTAAGCCCAACTGATTTAAAGAAATCTTAACAGCAATTATTGCTGTTAAGATTTCTGTGTGTACAAAAAAAAATTATATACATGTATTGTACATTGTGCAGAATCAGAAATATCTTTGCACATTTTGGGTGTTATTTCCATCCTAGACAGTGCAGTCTACAGTACATACAATTACCACTACAAGTACCATGCATCCATGTTTCGGCCTACACTGCACAATTACCAAATGGAGAGAGTTCCAGGGTACCAAACTGATCCTGCAGATACCAGGAGTTCAAAGGTCGATCGAGATGCAAGAGGCGCTCAAACCTGTGCAGATCTCTTTCTCCCCCCCCCCCCCCCCCCCCCAGGACTTGAGTTTCAACATAAATGTCCCTCCATCAAGATCGATTTGACCTATGGGTTGCCCACGGCGGAATTTATTGACAATAACTTTGAGCAGGTTTCCTCTAACAAAACAAAAAAAACCTTTTGAATAAAAAATGCCTCCATCTTGATTCTGCACATGCAGATCTCTATTTGTCTAGATCATTTTCTATTTCAACTCGTTTACTGGAGTCTGCATTTGTTCTATCAAGGCAGTACTGGCATGTAATGAATATTGTTAGTTGTTCAGCCAAACAAGGTTTTGTTATCAAATCAAAATAGAATTACATCATTTTTGTTGCTAGCTAATTATTACTATTAGGCAAAATAGGACAACAAATGTTTAGAGTCATGTCATTTTTGGCAGGCAATATTTTCCAAGATGGCAGCCCCCCCACCCATTTTTTCCCAAAATGGTTCTCTGACATTGCAGTCATCTCAAATTCAAAACATATACATTTGTAATACATGTCATTGTACATCGACTGGAAGGCATTTTCTCTCCTCCCTTTGTAACCTTTGTGGTTTTGGCGGGAAAAAGATGATGCCACTAAAAAGGAAGTGCTTGGAGATGCTAAACATGTTTTATTTTGCTTATTGTGCCTGTGGCCGATTGTTCCGATAATCTGCCTAAAGTTGTGAATTACTGAGTTGATATTCACCCGATATTTTGTCAGAGAAATTGATTTAGTCAGGCTGCTGATATGAACAAAATAATGTTACTAGGGAAATTGATCAGGTTGATAATTAACCTTATAATTTGATAAGGAAGCTTATACTGTATCTGTTTGTAATAATGAAGTTGTATTAACCAAGGCCCCAAACAACCAGGTTTATGCACAGCTAGCAAAGCAAACAAAAAATCAAACTGCATTATACATGTACAGTTATGCCCCAAATTATTCATACCCATGCCAAATTTGGGGTATTGTGAATCATTTTATTATTTCTACTTTTATGCTAATGATGTGAACCAAAATATATGTAGATTTGTACATGCCAACTAAAAGTCATTAAGTAAAGCCTAAGTTCCGCCAATCCAACTTTTCTGTATGAGAGAAAAGCAAACTACCAGATTCACTTCTGAACAGGTTTGATTCTTTTATGATCAGTCAGCTTTGAGCTAATAATTCATCAATACTCAGATATACGTGTAGGAGATTTCAGGTTAAATTATGAATCCTCATGATTCTAAATCTTATGTCAACATCATCTTGTACACCCACAAAATGAGCAGATCACGCTGAATATAGTGTACATGTATAGCTAAAGTGTCAGTCACTATTAAGTGCTGTGACCCACAAGTATACATTGATATTTTAAAATTCCACCTTCAATTACTTTTTGTACATGAACTGGTACCTGTATATAAATCAGATGCCATGCATGAAACCATTTGAACAAAACAAATATTAGTAATAGGCTCTTCAGACCATATCGCCCATCTTTGTTTTTCTTTCACAATAAAACTTCCCCCTTTAAATGTACACAACCTTATAAAGGTAGTGTACACGATTGGTAATCCTCCAATTTGTTTTTTACTGAATTATTACGAAATACCTTACTAGACTAAGTTAATAGTAGTCTCAATCATCCTGTGAAATTATGGCACCAGGTGTGCTGTCATTGTCAAGAAAAGTGGAATTATATATCGTTTTCCAACGATTTCCAGCTGGAAAACTGCCCTGTAGCCTTTAGTCAAGGCGTGCGTGCCTGCCCTGACAAGTGGCGCGCCCCAGACATGATGGCATCATGGCATGTCCGGGGCACGTCACGCACCCAGATAGCCACGCGCGCCTTGACTAAAGGCTATCATCCGCCCGACGGTTGAAAACGAACATCGTTTTTCTCTCCTTTTTTTCTCCATTCGACAACGCAAAACATTGAACAGGTCAGTGGAACGATATTTCCTATAAAATACTGAACCCCTGAAATACTGAATACTGAAAATTGCAACAATGACCAATCATGTACACTACCTTTAAGAGAAAAACTTTACTTCCTCATGGCAACAGAATATGACATCTGGTTGACATGGTGACGCAATATGAGACCAAAAAATTAATACAGTGCATGTGTGATGGAAAAAAGTTTCCCAACAGTAGAAACTACATGTAGATATTAGATTGTACAGCAGCCAGATCTGATCCTAAATGACATGTGTGCATTGGGCTTAACCTGGCCACACTCCATATGGTCTTGGTACAACTCGAACACCAGTAAAACTATTGGCTAAAAACTCTACTTCAAGCTCAATCATCCATGGCAGATTATTTGCGCAATTGCCTCTTGGCCAGTGATCAATTGCTGGCCTTCCAAATCTAATGCAGTCACTAACGATTTCAAATTAGCAAGAAAGCATTGCGAGTAAAACACAGTAATATCGTCATTTTTACGAGCTCATTACTTGCTTGTAAGTCTGCTTTTGCCCCAAAACGTTATCTTTTCTAATGGGCTCAATGAGAAAAGAATAGCCATAAAGACTTTACCTGGAGCAGCCAGCTTCAAGGCTAATGTCTCTGTTACCCTTGGTATGTTTACCTGAAGATGGCTGCTCCGCATGAGAACTACTGAAATCAAAATAGTGCATAACAGTTTGCAAACCATTTGCAAACATTACAATTTACGCAACAGTGTCTCGTACAATGTATGTCTAGGTATACCGGCTGTGGATTTTAGCAACTGGTCTCTGTGCAAAGGACTTGATAGTATAAAACCAGATGTTTTCAGCGCGGACAGAAAATTAACACAGAATTTCACCTTGCAGGCTTGAATTGGCCCTGGAATGGTAGACTAATTCTAGTTATTTTAGGCATCAGTCTAACAGACTCCAAAACCAAACTACATTGTAGATCAGTGGGCTGGTGATTTTTGCTTTTAAATTACCTTAACCGTTTAAATCAATCTCAGATTTCACACTTTGTGAAAGAATGAAGTCCACACTGTTCTTGTTCATTTGCTTGACAGATTTCTATCATTGTAAGTTAGTCTAGGACTCCGGTTTTAAGTTCAAAACAGACCTACATGTACACAGCATGTCCTTAGTGATTTTTGATACGACTGGTCTTGGAAAAATTACTCTAGTCTTGTGAATTACTTGTACTACTAGCCTGACGGACCAGTAGATATTTTGATGAAACTCAAGCCCTGCGCTGGGATGTGCTTAAGCACAGCGTATGGGATATTTCAGTGAAAGGCTGGGCGATGAAAAATAATCCAATGAATAAACGAGCAGAATGTACATGTAACTAAGATCTGCAATGGTTTAGATAACTCAACATCTCTAATTTCCTCTACAATTTTTACATTTTCCTCTGCATGAGATCACTTATCACAACTTCCATTCTCGCATATTTATTTAAATAACAATGGTCATGTCATCAAATATTTATTAAGTTATCAAACACATTTTTTCACTGTTTGTACAAATTAAATTAAACACACTCCCATTTACATAGAGATACTGAAAAATGTTTCGGGCTGGCATTTTAAAAATGTACTTCAAAATGTATATGAACAGCTGTAGTCTCCATATCAGTAGTTCAATAACACATGTCAAAACTGCATAACAGTACAGTGGAACGCCGCTATAACGAACATCGCCGGATCCACAGATTTTGTTCGTTATAGCGATCGTTCGTTATAGCGATTTTCTGCCAAATGCCCATATTTTAAAATGGCGTCCGTTCTTTTAAATAGCGCCCTCTTGCGTGAGTTGTGTCTTATTTGAAGTGCGCCCTCTTTTGACCATTGTCAGTCTCATTTGGCAGCACGTCACCACCCTGCACGCCCTGGCGGTTGCTTTAGGACAACTTTGAATATGTGCTGCCCATTGAATTATGTAATTACATGTTCACACTTTTAAGCTTACCGAATTCTAAAGCAACAATTGGCTTTTCCCTTCTATTCCTTGATGAAATAATAGCCACCTGTCACTCTTCAACATAAAGCTACCGCCGTCCGTTGTTCGGTAAGTTTTGTACTTTTGTACACAAAATTTGGGAGCCAAGAATGGTGTTCATTATAGCCAAATGTTCGGTATAGCGGTGTTTGTTATAGCGGCGTTCGTTATAGCGGCGTTCCACTGTATGTAACCCTGGCTTTATCACACAAACATGCTGACAGAACTAATGAAGGCAAACAAAGAGATAAAAAAAAAGAGATATTAAAGGCCTACATGTATAGTTGCTCATACACAATAAAGGGAAGTGGGTGAAATACCCCCTGAAAAGAGAGTTTAATGGAATCTTCCTTTCAGCTAGCATATCAATTATTAAGCCTACCTAACTGTCCCTGAACTCATTGTACATGTACACGCATTTCATAATTTTTCATATCAATGGCCTTCTGAGCTCTGCCCATCCATAGGAAGGCCCGTAAATCAACCAGTGAACTCTGGCTGTACTATTGCTACTACCAGCCAAGGTCATACGGTCGGTCGGTCTGTCTGCACCACCAGCCAAACATTAATTATATGGAAAGGGAGGGGCGGGGCCTGGATGCTTGGATGGGGGGGGTTTCATGTTTCTCTTCGACGTAGTATTTGTGATAAAAATTGGCAGAGTTATCTTATAATCGGGGGATAATGGATGCTTGATGTTTGACTGGGTGGCTTGCGGGCGGCAAACAAGCACGGGACGGGAAATATTTCTCCCGATTACACATACACGACGCGTAGCTGGAGATTAATAGCCAGTGATCCTGACTGGCTGCCGACGAAAGGACACTATCCACCTCTGGCGCCACCAAGTTGGTAACTCCCATTGAAATTCACTTGTTTCAATTTCATCATACAAAACAAATTAGGAAAAAAAAAATTTAAAACACCTGGGTCTCCTGTACTATTACATGTACCCTCTTCTTCCGAGGATGCGTTTAATAATGGTCGTATAACTGACTTCTGCCTCTGTATCAAGGCCAGTCGATTATTGACATAAAACACAAAAGAATAATTAATATTCGTAATTGCCATGATCACTGAAGCTCATCTGCATCTTGTTTTGTTTCCTGCTGTTGTCTGCCCTTGGTGCACTGGGGTTTTTTATGTCCAAATATTGCAATTTATTTTATTTATTTTTTTCACAGGTGGTTCTTTTGCATAATGTATGAGTGAGGAATTAATTGTCCGCAAACCAACAGAGGGCGCTCTTGACACTGCTTGTGGTGTTTGCAGATGCAGCCACTTGTAGTTAGAGCAAGTTTTGGGATTGTTTATTTATTTTTTTAATTTTTGTTTTATAAAAAAAAAAAACATACATACATACATGTACCGTTTAAAGCCCCACTGGAGCATTTGCTGAACAACAAACCGATGTATATCAGTACTCCCTATAAATCTGTTTTTTAAGAAAGGTTTACAGCGACAGCATTGTAGAATGTTGCACTAAACGAGCGCTCATGTCTGGGGAAACTGCACAAGTGTTAAAATTGTTAGGATGAATTTAGCTAATACTGTATTATTTACTTGATATTTGTAATTAAAACAGACTGCCTACATGAAACAACAACACACCCCAACCACTTTTTTAAAAAAATAAGACAAAAGTAAATAAATAAATAAATCTGACTTTGAATAATTTCAACTCTTTCAAAATATGCACTAAAACAGTACAAACTGATAAAACGAAATCAAACCACATCCCAAATGGCAGTTCGGGTTTAAAAACTACTTTCCCAGTCTCTCAAACTTCATTTAAATTGAAGTGCATTAAGTCTCCATATGGTACATGTAATTCCAGAATACCTTTGCTATGACAAAGGCATTCTGAAATTCCATAAGGTGATTCGTCACTCCATGAAACCGGCAACGATTTATTTATGTACATAAATTAGGGTGCCAACTTGTGACATTTTGAAGAAAAAAATTAAAAATTGATTGACAGGGGATTTATCAATAATTTTCATTATAACTTAAAGGAAACATGCTTCTCAAACTGGCCGGATCACATTTTATTTCATAAATAAATTCATTTATATGTATTAAATGTAAATTAAAAGCCAAACTGGTTCAAGTGAAGTTTTAGTGTGATTATTTGCCGCCCAAAAATTTACCCCCCCTTTTTTTGGAATTTGTTGAGACTCAAATTGAGGGCGCTGTTTGTGACGTAGACCGAGGCGCCAAAATTCATGGATCGACTCGATAGTCTGGACCCGTAAATGACGCATGTACATCGTATACACACTAGGTCTACACGTGCAATTTCGTAAGTTGCAACAACCATGCAACAACTAACATCGAACTTACCCTGATTTTTTCTCTTTTAGCGAAGGCTCCTCGGGGAATGGGCCGTTTAACTGCTTTCGCCTGTACCTTACTCACATCTGGGAACTTTGTTAAGATGGCAGTGGACTTGAGCATATTTTTAATGGTCATCCCATGATTTGGAAATACCAGTATCGAAACACGACGGCTCAAAGTGGTCGCTACATAACGCTAAAAAGCTGCTGGGGCCGGACCACTTCGCTCTTGTCACCTTCACTTTCGCCGTCCAAATTCGCCGATATTTCGCATCAGTTGGAAATAAATGAAGGCTTACTCCATCCTTCATTGTTTTGCTGCACCCAGCAGCCACACACCTTGTCGTCATGGCCGAAAAACACTATATTTTGCTTAGATTTTGGACGAAGAATTTTCGCCGTTCTGCACACACACGTACATGTACACTCAATGCATACGCGTGATGAATGGGGCCGGCTCGCGCAGCAGAATCTGTAATGTGCCTTGATCTACGTCACACACTTATGTTAATGAGGGTCCCACTCAGGGGGCGGAGTAGCTTGGACAAACATTTTCCAAAAAACATTTCTCATATTTAATCTGGGAAATAGTTGTCTCTGGACACAAAATATCATTGTCAAGATAATACTTTATTGTTTTAAGCAGGAATAATGCAATAGAAATCCCAAATCATGTTTCCTTTAAAGATATTGACATTCATCATTAATTGTAGCCAAAATCAGACATTATTTAATCCAGAAATGCCAAAATATCATGTCAAAACCCATTCACGGTTTCACGTGTAAAGGGTACACCAAATTGATTTTGTGCTATTTTTGTGATAATTCATGTGTTTATTTTAAAATGTATTTTTTGTCTTACCCAGGATAAGTCATCAAGGTTCATTGTGAAAACAACTTGATTAGACTCAAAATAACAATTCGGCGCATGATTGCGTATTGGGGACACCATTTGGCGTCCCATTTACACGTGAAACCTAGTACATTGTAAATGGCCCAAAATAAAAATATTCCTAGCATGCAATCTTTGTTATGATTTCACACTGATCAAGTGATAGATCGGGATTTGCCAGTGAACCCAAGTATCTTTTTATTTCTCAGAAACATTACATAAATTTCACGTGTAAAAGGGACACCAAAAAAGTGGGTCTTGTTTACACGGGAAACGTTTGGGCTAACGCACTGTGAATCTCGCTCAACTAGTTATGAAATCATTAAGCAGTATTAACTTGCTTTAAAATAATGAAGGGCAATTTTTCATACACATATGTGCACATGGTAGTATTTGAAAACCAAACAATGCATTTCAGCAGCAGTTTTTAAAATGTCGCAGCTTTGGTGTCCCTTTTACACGTGAAACCGTGAACTATTTAGGACACCATACTCTCAGGAAATTAGTCAGATGTTTCATCCTTTGCTACCAGATATTTAGGTACAAGTACTATAATTTGAGCAACTAAAATCATTTGTATATATATTTCACTGTTGGTAATACTAGGGAAACAAATATCACAATGTAAAGAGGGACACCAAAAGTCATTGGCCCCCACATTTATGGAATCACCCATGTACAAGTGTCAATTTCCGAGGTGTTCTTGGTGTACTAAGTTAGCCACAACCGTCCATAAAATGTTGAAGCCTGCCAGCCTTCCATAGGACTTTGTTGCCTGCAACAAATGGACACACTGCAGGGATTGAAATGTCCACTGGACTGCTGGACCGAGTCTAGTGATTTGAGCGTTGGTCTAGTGAACTCTTGACTAAACTAGTCCGGTGGTCTTGTGATTTTTTCAAAAACTGCGTAAAATGCTGTCACTAAAGTTCTTTTTTTTTTCTAAATATGGGGAACTGAAAAAGCCCCATAATTTCTGGAATGGCCAATTTTAGTTTTGAGGCAGGGAGTTTAAATCAAAACAGCATTTCTAACCCTTGCCCCAACAAGGTCGGCAAAGGGGAAAAATCGAAACAGCACACTCATTCAAAACACTGTGTGTTATTTTTAACCATTGGTCTTGTGAAATACCTTCCGGTCTAGTAAAAATGTTGTGCTACTAGCCCAGCTGTCTGGTAGATTTTTACCTGAAATTCGACCCCTGCACTGTGTACATGCATAAATGTACATGGATGTACATCAATGTACTGTTACAGGTACCTGTACATGTGTGATTCTGTGCTTTAACCCTAACATACATTAATCCATCAAAATCCTTCCCCTGTTTTGGAGGATTTTGGCAGATTCAGGATACCTCCATATTGAAAACTGGGGGATTTTGATGGATTGAGGATTGTAAGCCTAGCGTTACTGCAGGATTTTGATGGATTCAGGATACCTCCATATTGAGCAGTCACCAAAACCAACTTTTTGTGCATGACAAAATAGGTGGATTTTGGTGGATTCAGGATACTTTCTAGTAAAGTTAGCCAAGGGGTTAGGGTTAAGATAATGCAAGACAAAGTCCGTGCATTGGCTGGTAAGCTTGTGCCACTAAACATTCAACAAAAAATATGATTCCAACACGTAGTTCATCAGCTTCATTTGGAAGCCAGTACCTTGTCCTACATGCCCTCTCCTCTGTACGTTGACAAGCATGCTCAAAAGCACAGCAGCGTATCTGAGCATATTGCATCAAAATTCCAAATGTTACGAGGATTATACAGGTACCCGGTAGATGTGTGTCGAATTTCAGTTTACTTTTTAGATTACGGTTTTAAGGACAAATGGAACACTTCAGTAGGGCAGCCTCGTTCAATGTTCTATTGAGTTTTCACTCAACTGGTTATGGCTACGTACCGTACTGATTTTGGTACATGTACATGTACATGTACATGTAGTTGTGTCAAATGGACAGATTCACAGAATTTGGAAACAGAAACAGCTTTACTGGCGTGAACTGATATGCTGGTAAACCATGCCCCTTCATCATTGACCCTATAGAATTTTGTGCAGTCATTTTTTTGTTTGTCCCACGTTCCGCGTCAAATTAAAACTGTGATTGGGTCAAATTTCACGAGCTTCATTCTGGTGATTCAACTGCTATAGGTCAACATCCATCCCATGTGCACCATACATGCATACCCGGTTCTACAGTCTCATTGACAGTTGAGAAATCCTTGCGATAACAATTAATACAAACTGCATTATGAAAAACATTTTTTCAATCTAACAAACAAAATTTACTGCGGGCATGGAACAATTACTCATGAGCGAGTGTACGTGAACATACAAGGTGTTGTCCTGCTACATTAGATTATTTAAATGAATAGCTTAATATAGCGTGCGGATAATCGATGGTCCATGACAGTATTGACTGGCTCGCAACCCCATCATGTAAATTCCCATGTAGGTCTTCCATGTTTGTGCATGAGTGGGTTCAGGAGTTCAGAGAGTGAGTTTATTATCTTAGGTGTGTCTGGCTCACAGGAATCCCTGATCATAATGCCTAGCCTGTGACGGAAACAAAAAAGGCGAGGGGAAAAAAGTTCCACTCATCTAAATGACACTTATTATGGTGGGCCTATCACTATCATCGCCTGGATTACAGTTGACTACGCTTCACCCCTTCCCAATCCACGCTCGTCCCAAACTATGTCTATAGATCATTTAGTGGTGGGCGGAGTCACCACAAAGAGGTGTGGCCAGTGCGACTATTTTTGGACACTGTGAAGGAGTATGAATAGAGAGAGAGAGAGAGAGAGGGGGGGGCTAGCATCAGACTGGAAAAAGAAAAAAAGCAAAGTGTTACAGCAACAAAGTGTAATGTTAATATTCCTTTGCATACATGTACAGTACACTAAAGAAGTCTGTGTTGAATCAATTTTGGCCAAACAGAATTGTAGGTTTTACCACTCTGTACTGTCCTTGGCCCAAAGTATGGTACTCTTGGTTAGGTCACAGAGAGCCATTTGCATATAATTGATATACAGGGTCCAGATGGGTAACTCTGATCCAAATATGAAGAAATTAAAAAAACTCTATTACTAGTAAATAGTAACTCTATACAACTGGATGAACACCTCCCATCTAGTCATAGAGTTCTAAATACAGTGACACAGCGGTCCAAACACGAATCGTAACTCGATTCTTCATTGAATAAAGTGGCTGATGAGTCCACGAATAGACAAAAACGCATTCCAGCTAGTATTTAGGTATATAAGAATGTACCCAACCCATAAGAGACCCATTCTATCTCTTGTGGGGAAATAATAATGCAGATCAATAGAGAATTGAATGAATATGTTTTATTACATATTCTGTAAGAGGGACATCTCTTGAATGAGATAGAGCCATCACTCCCGTCATCTCCTACTAAAGTGGTAATTAACCATTACAGAAGTTGACTTAGTAAATCCCTTTTGGCACTGGACTTGTCTACCATTGAGCTGGCAGGAACTGGCTGATCTTGTCTACACCTACAATGTACGTGTATCTCCGACCGATGGAAACACGGCTTCGGCTTTAAACATTTCATTGTAATCACGCACAAAAAATGCACGTGTCGACAGACTCCAATCTCGCAGGACTCTACATCGGCCAACAGAAACAAACAAGGGACAGAGATTCGACTAACACAAATTTTACATAGTAAAGGGTCTTTCTATGGTAATGGGTAATAGGAGTGTGACATTTACCTCAAAATTAAAATTGCTTGCAGAAGATTGAAAGACTAAACATCAATTGAGGGGTACAATTACCTTTTCAGAAAAAGTAGTGAAAAGATAACTTTCTCTTGAACAATAAAAAAATAAAGGGTTGTGTGTACTGCCTTTAAGGGGTATTACCTACGTAACGGGGACGGACACGTTGGTAGTCCCAGCGGTCAAGCAAGGTATTTGAGAAATTTTGAAATGTGTGTTTGTAAAGTGCAAATGACTATTGCAAATAATATCACTGCAGGAGGTCTCCTACAATTTCCCTTTTGGCACAAAAAATTAGTAATCCCTCCAGATCACTGTATTTTTCACATGGTCAATATATTTCATTTACCGTTTTATTGAAAGACAATGAATAAATGCAGAAAATCTGTCATGCCAGTAACTGAGTCTTTGGTGGTCCACTTCTTACTGCTTAATTTGTTATTAGTCAAGTCCATCTGTGTAATATGGCTCAAATTCAGAATGGGTGTTCCGCATTAGCATAGACTTACCCACGTAACATTGACGGACATTGAATTCCAAACGGTTACCAGGATCTTTGCACTGTGACACATAACCTACATGTAAATTCAGTCACTTTATGTATTTTAGTTCCCTAAAATTCCATGTGGAACATCATCAGGCTTAATTTTGTAGAAAGAATTTAAGAGGAAAAATATAGTGTAAAATGGTGACAACACAGGCTGAAGTCAACCTACATGTACATGTACTACATGTACTGTAGGCCTACTGCTAAAAAAAGGAAGAAAATCACTACTTCAGACTACTTCCCACATTTCTTACCATTAAACAAAACCTAGAGTTAATTTCAATAATTAATTAAAGACTGCTTGGGTATTTCAAAGTAAGTTTTTAGCTGGAAGAGTAAAAAAAAAAATAGATCAGGTGTCCTTAACTTTTACCGATTTGTGCCCAATTTCCGGACACCACGTTTTTTTAGTTTCGGACTTTTTATGATACTAAAAAATATTTGACAGGCATTATTAGGATAAAAGTACTCTTCCAGTGTTTATTCTGAATTAATATGAAACATTTTAACTAAGAGAACGGGCAACAATGCATGATGAAAGTCGAGGGAAACGTCAAGGTGCGCCATGCTGAGGGGACTCCATATTAATCCGCGACCTAACGTTGGGCTAACATTAACGTTACACAAAACAGCCGTGAAATTGACACACGCGTTTTTGGCACAATATTGTCTCGTGAACAAACATCTAATAATTTTATCAAGAAACGAGTCATACAGAAAATAATAATTTATAACATTTGTTATTAAAGTTTCAGCATGGTTTCAGTCACCTGGATTTGCAGAAAGCATGCGACAGCCTTGCCACTACGATCATAATGGCGCCGGTGTCGTGGTCAACGACTGTTTCCATATATACATGTACATGTACACGTTTTCGTGCCCGTTCATTAGCAATGTTTAAGTCGAGTTTGAATCTCTCAAGTTTAACTGAAAATGTTCTTTTTTACATAACATACAACCTCAGATTTCCCCTTGAGTATTTCCATGAACCATGTACTTCTGTTGTGCAAACAATATTACACAGGGTAACTGTTTCTTGCATATCTTGTTGCGTCTGTGTTTTTGTCCGTATCATGTTACGAGGGTAATGCCGCTGCCATGGCAGTAGGTATTGTGTCCGTCCCTTGTGTGATGATGTCGTTGTTCCGTTCCTTTTATTTTTGCCTGGGTTTTGAACACTGAAGTAGGACCATGTTTTATGATGTTTACGTTATTTCCTTTCACTAGAAACAATTTTGGCCTGTCTCATATGTGCTGAAGTCGTTTTATAAATCTTTGTCATGATTACCCTCGTAACGCGCTTACCCACGTAACATTGTTGACGGAATACCAAACATGAAACATCCGTCGGGAAGTTAGAAAGATAGTTCCCGAACACCGAGTCAGAAACCCATTTCAGTAAGTGAAGAATGCCATTTGAAGTCAACCAGGGATCTATCTATTTCTGAGTTGGCGCACGAGGTGAAATTACCTACGTAACGATTTGACGGAACGTTGCAACTCGGATTTCGTCGGCCGTTTTGAGAAAGTTTTCCATGGAAACATTCGCCGTCACGACATGTGTCACATCCAAGATAACAAAGCTAAAAAACAGTCATCATCGGGTTTGAATACAATTCTTCAATTTCGTTTTCTGGCAAGGGATTACCCACGTAACATTTTGACGGACACAGTTACGTGGGTAACCGTGTTCCGGACAGTCGGCATGTTTTTACATGCGAGCTCGCAGCAGGTGCCGTCTTACATTATTTACATGGGGGGACATGCAACTCTTCTTACACCATCAGTTTAGTTTATTACTGAGACTTAAACACAGGGAATTTGGAATAGTTTCCTGCCCATATAGAATTGTCACAATATTTAACACCATTTTAGGAGCACATTCTTTAGGTTCAAGTGAATAACAGACAAACACATCAACCAATGGTTTTCTTTTTATTTCTGATATATCTTTATTACATACATTATAATATCACACACAAGTTGTGGGTTTTTTATTTATGGTTTTTAAAATAATATTCATGACGTTTTGTCCGTCAAAATTACCCATTACTGTAGAAAGACCCTAAAATGCTCACCGATCCTCTCTGCATTAGGCTGCAAGTGTGCAATTGACCTATCGCCGTTTACGAGTTAACCACGCCCCCTTAGACAACCCTATGGGAATTTTGTGTGGTAATTTTTGTTTGTCTCAGATTTTGTGCGTTCCACGTGGAATTATAATTGATGTGATTGGACAATAATTCACAAGCTGCGTTGACGCGATTCGACCGCGATAGGTCAATTAAGAGAAATATAGGCCCTAAAATATAATGTGGTATTTCTAGACTGTTCATCCTGGGTACACATGTACATTGTAGAGCAACAAAAATGCCAAGGTTCACAACTTCAATATAATGGACACTTCAAAATCTATAGTGAGAAAACCAAGAAATTTGGATTAAAAAAACAACTTTGGGGAACTGGTTCTTAGAACATGTTTATTTTACAATATGAACCAATACAAATATGTAGGATTTGTGAAAATTTAAACTTTATTCACGGCACTGAGCATCAATCCCACTGTAAACATATTGTCCCTCTGACTACGGTTCTGTTGCGTGGGATTGTGGAAACAAGATATTTCTACAAGATAGAAAAAGACATGGAGATGGCACACAAGTGCCCTGTTTGTTTTTTTCATTAATGCTCCGTGCCACATTCAATGAAGGATGTCGAAGGTTCGTGCGCAGTTTTTCTCATCTGTAAACTGACGAGTCTACGCGTACAACCCCCACGTTCTGCACTCGTACAATGTGGGTGCCTAACTGCTTATGTAAATGAATGGGCACGGCTCATGTAAATGTTCAGTAAGCAATCGGTAGGGCTCCAAAGTCAACGCTAGGGGTCACATTTGCAGTTATTGTTACATTTACTGCGGGTGTAAATGAAGCCAACAGTTTGAAATTAATAGGGTAGCTTTGGAGTGTTTGCTGTTGAGGATGTGTCCAAAGTTCGCCTGAATTCAGCCGGTCTGTGGAATCGGGCTTCTTTGTGGTGGTGGTGGGGGGGGGGGGGGGGGGACCACCAGACAACAGACCTGTGCTTGTTGGGTCAGCCTCGCAAAGTCCCGTCCATCTTGCATGCCATGGTGCAGGCGAGTGTCGTTAGCACATTGTTGCAATGTCTAGCAATTGAAGGTGATTAAGCCATTGTGAATCAACTACGATATTGATAATGCACGCCGTGCATACGTTGTCTGTGTATGGATAATTGCTATTTTTGGGTAGCATTTGGAACTACATATATAGATAAATATCTGGCATTAATTATATAACAGCTCAGGATACCATCACTACAACGTTATTCACAAAATAAACAATACAGTAATACTTAATTTATATTTTCCATCCAGATTTTGAATTAAAATTTGGATTAGACTGTAACACAATTTAATTTACAGTGGCCTCTATCGTCAAAAGTCAATCCCTCCCAAGAAAAATTAACACTGTGGTCATTATAGGACAGTGTCGGTATCTGATTAAAAACAAAATGCATTAAACCGCTGAACTGCAGGAATTGCCACAGACATCTGATTAGCTACCCGAATCTAGCCCGGAAGGTATGAAAGCGAAAACCTAGCAATATCTGTTGCAGTACTGAGTGACCAGAGTTTAGAACGCTATGCTCATATCCACTTGGCCAGGAATCCTCAGGTGGGGATTCATGCAGGTATAACGGCACCGACATGTTGTTCATGTACCCGTAATGTGGCACGGGGGGCCAGGCAGAATGGACAAGAAGCTCTGATAATGTCATTATAAATTTACAATAGCCTGGAAGAAAATGTGCAGCACTTCAATAAGAAACAGCTTTCCCGATTCACAAAGGAGCTTAAGGAGACCCTTGCGATAAGCTTCCTTCATGTTCGAGTCTGCAGGATTTATGACTAGACAATCTTTGTAAAAAGCGGTTATGTACAAATGTACCTGTACACGTACTCTAAAAAACAATGTTCATTTTCAACGATAACTTTATTTTGAGTTCTGTTTTGATAAAGCCATTTTTGTTTCTCAAAGAAACCATGGCATTCCAGGATTGAGAAAAAGTGAAATTTGCAAAGGATTTTCTTAGCACGAATATTAAATACACGTACAACCTGCATTAACAATGCTCAAAGTTTTCTTCTGGTCACAAGAATTCTAAAACGGATACCGGAGCCGTAGTCTTGCAATATTTCTGCAAACAATCCCTTCAAAGAAACAAACGTGTAAACAGTGTCCATGACAATCCTACAGATTACTTGTTTCTTTGTCTGACTTCCATGACCTTCCACATTCCAAATTGCCACATATCAATTCCAGGAATTCACACATTTAAAAACTTCCATGGGAAACCAAAACAACATTGTGTTAATTCATTGGTTTTGGAAAGGAACTGGCTTTCAAGACCAAATGGCAATATTGTACATTTACAAATGTACTACATATTTATAACAAATGAATGGTGTACGTCATACACTATTAACCCTAACCTTCCCAAATCCTCCAAAATCCTCTTTGCAAAATGGAGGAATTTGGAGGATTGAGGGCACTTGGAAGTTGATGCATCGGAGGATTTTGCAGGATTGAGGTTACTAGGGGTTTTTGCCCCTGCAGGAATATGGAGGATCCAGGTTATCAGGCTCAATGTGATACATGAGGATTTTGGAGGATTGAGGTTACTAGGGGTATGCAAAAAAAACCTGGAGGATTTTGGAGGATTCATGCTATGGTCCCCATAAGAGGATTTTGGAGGATTCAGGTTATATGGAGTTTTAACACTTTGAAATCAGAGGATTTTGGAGGATTCAGGTTACATGGGGGGAAAATGATGTAGGGAGTTAGGGTTAAAGGTAAACCCTTGTACGGAAGACATCCTATGGCACAAGAAAACCAGTGCCACCAGGCCGGATGACGCCATTTGCTGTTGTTTGTACAGTTTCAATCCATTGTTGGATTATTGTGTATGTTACGCTTGACTGCACAAACACATTGTGGCCGTTTCGCTTGGCTGCCAGAGCCGCCGCGACACCCCAACGTCTCCCGTAAAAAAACGTACTCAAGGGGTTAATTAACCGGCAAAGCAAATACAGCTTAAAAATAAACGACAACTTTGGGATTTAGTAGGTGGAAAAAGAGTTATTCCCAAAATTAGTATGGTTGGAAAGATCATCAGTAGCCTAGACCGTAATAAGTTATTTTTGTACACGGCCATCCCTTGCAAAAGTGCCGTTTTGTCTGAAAATGTAAGCGTGCGGTCTGGTTTCTAACAGTCCGACTTTTCCGAACCAAACTTTTGACCATGAAAGTACACTCGTCAATTATCTTCAGACAAACTGCGCATTTTCAAGGGATGGTCATGTATGTACATTATTATCTACTTTTCTATTAAAAAGTAAAATTGCTATGGCTGGAAATATTTAAAAGTTTTTAATAACATTTCCAACAATAGCCATTTTAGAACAAATGCTTAGGCCAAATGAATAGCTCAAAAATCAAAAGTTTTTCATTGGAGACCAAATAAGGAAACTATGATCACACAAGTAGGTTGGGGGAAAGCTTACTTTTGTAATAAGCATGTTTGGGAAAACACAGCATATGGCATGGCAAAGCAAAGTAAAAATCAAGCCCTTGGGGTCTTCCAGTTTCTAATGGTCCCCCCACGGAGCAAGGAACCTTTCCACCATTAGATTCTTGATTGATAATCTCTGCCGTCACGCCGATAATGTGCGTGCTGAAATGGAATGTTGCCTACATGTATTATTAGGAGCAATTTGACACACAAAACGATAACATGTTCCCTCATCTTTTTTCCCCCCGTTTTTTTTTTTTTTTTTGTGGCAGAGGCAATTATATCGACCTTCCCTCGCGATGTTTGCAATGTTGATGAGGACAGAAATGAATCGGTGCCTTAAGCCAAAATTAAACATTTTAATTGCACGGATCCATCTGATTACACGCCAGATCCGCTCAATTCCTCTGGGTATAAGGCCTCTTCGATTCTGACGGTGCGGCAGCACAGGAAATGATCTGTGTGCACACGCAAAATTACGAATTGGAACAAGAATCAAGTCGCGGACATGTGTACAATCAAAACATGAATCAAACATCTCTGTATCAGCGAGTTCCACTTTGCTATTGGTTAACAGCCAACAAAACTATTTTTGGTTGAACCGACGTGCATTGTACTCAACACTTTCCAGAAACCTCCAGCCAACTGTCAGACCAACGCACACCAGATTAGTCAATTAAGAAAACAAACATTGAAATGAAACTGCATGTACATGTATTTCTGATAATTTTCTCTTCAGTCTAACATATTAATAAGACACAATAAAAGCAGGTCTATTACCAAATATAAAGACTCATTTCAGGTGCAGGGTTAAGATTGTTATATTTCTGGCAATTACTTTCGAAAAAAAAAATAGGACTTGCGCAAAAATACATGTTGCTGCTTAATTTGTCCATGGGTGTAAGCCACACGTATCTGTACAGGCGAACATCAACCTAGATAGCCAATTGGTAGAATCTAGCTGACAATGACACAATCATTTCTCAAATCCATTTACCTATGTCCAGTCAAGCGCAATGTCAAAATACAGAGAAGCTGGGCCCGATGTGTGCCGGCAAACACAATGCTCCGTGCCCCCACAATGCCTCATTCACATGCAACGCACTCCCTGAATCAACATTATTCTATGGTCGGCTGTTGTATACTACAACTGGCGTGGTGGCGACAGGGGGGGGGGGGGGGGGGAGAAAAAAAACTAGAAAGAAAAAAGAAAGGTATACTAGCCAAGCTAAATGCAGGAACGACAATAAGAAATCTGGCGTATCCGCAGGGTAAGGACCACCGACAATGGGTTTGGGGCAGGGGATAATGTGGCACGCCGTGGCGTTTGCTTGCACAGAACTTCAGGCTGCTGACCTCGCAGTCAATATTACTGCATCATGTGCATGTGGCCCAGCAAATCCCGGGCGAATCGCATGGTCCATGAATTCACATGATTTCACATTGAACACTGGATCACAAACGGTACAGTCTTGGTCACGGCTGGCTCTTTTTTTCTTTCCTTTGAAATTTGTTCAAACTATTTTAAAATTTCTTTTTTACAATACACAAATTGGCAATGTCAAGTAAACAAAGAATGCACTGCTTTGCTAAAAAAAGGTATGTTACATAAAATACGACTGACTCTTTTTGGTTCTGTATTTAAAGAGTAATTTATAGCCAGACCAATTAATGAAATATCGGCAATCAATGATCACCCAAAAAGCTAAATCCCTTTCTCTATCACAAGACGGTCTCTAACAAGACGGTCGGAAGACAGCCCACGAAACAGAGACTACAGTTTGTAGGCCATTCAATCAGAATCTTCCAAACAAAACCTGACAAATTGGACACACGTGACACTGAATGTTTGGCCAATTTACTTGCAGATCTGAAGCAGGGGAAGTTCCTGAATCCATTAGAGTGAAATGACAAAATACTTCGGTGGTTGTCATGCAGAAAACTAACACTACACTTTACGGATCAGAATGTGTGAAAAATAAAACAAATTAACTTTTGAGCATTGAACAAAGCAATCAAAACCATACATGCTTCTGTGCACAGGATTTTGTTAACGTACACCCAACAATTAATCTATTCAAAAATGGCAAGATTCCGTGTGAGAGCATCTCAAAAAAATGTTTACAAGTACGTCACAAACAAGGTAGAACTTTTAAATCAACTTCAAATCCTCGAAACGTTTTTGTTAATTACATCCAACGCTGCCACATGATTTATTCAAGCCAAAGAACACGTACCCGCCAAGACAAAATGGAAGAGAAAAAATAAAAACATTGGCGCTACATGCTACACTCGGCTAACCAGATGCTTTGGGGTGACTGGGTAGAAGGGGGGGGGGGGAGGGTAAGGAAAGCAGTGCAGGGTGTGCACTTGAACTCACAAATTCTAGATGATGTCGGATATACATGTACATCTATGAAAAGTTCAATATCCACACACATTGTCACCATGACTCACTTCTTCCCTAGGTTCAGCAGTTGGCTTAGCATCAAACTACATGTACATGTAGTCAGCAGCACAAACTGTCCGCTAAATTCAACCTTAAATGTAAGCCAACAAATGTTCTTCAACTGACAGGTATACGCAACCTGCTTGCTGCAAACCAATCTAGTAAGCGTGTCTTTGAACTTGACTCCATCTGTGCTGTGCACTTTTCCGCTTCACCCCATTTATTGAACTTGCATGTGTTTTATAATTTTTTTTATACATAACAGCTGAGGGGGGGGGGGGGGTGGATGGGGGGGGGGGGGAGAGAGAGAGGGGGAACATAAAAATTTCACCGGGATCTACTTCCCCATGTGCCATCTCAACTGGGAACCGCTCCTAAGTGGACGTCACAGGACATTTTGCCAGCCATAATTGACGAGCCCAAAGACAGGCGACTCATGCTACATGTTTCCCATGTCTCATCACCCTTGGTTTAACCAGCGCTGACCTTTTATCTCTGATCACCCTAGTCTGGTGTGCAGGTGCATCAAATTATGCTCATTACCCATTATTGTCAACACCATGCCGGCTAGATTGCAAGCGGCCATTTCTTCGTCTGCGTCTACGCTCACCTTTTATTCGGCTATTTCCTTCCCCTCTTAATCAGTTGTTGTACTTTGATGTACAACAGTGCGTAAGACGTAATCCAACACTATCTTCTGCGAGCCATAGAAAGTGTTCCCGCACACTGATCAGTAAAGCCATCATTTTTATGATCTACTTTTGCAAAATCCGACGACCATTGAATGAGCGGCAATTTGCGCTTTTGCTACTGGTAAGGCCTCACAACTCAACAAGTCCAAACAAGTACAGCTCTAAAATTTAGGTGTATGGAAATATTTTGCGCATCTTTTAACCTTCAAGAAATATTAAAAATTGGAAATCGCATGTATATGATTATGACATGCAAGGACACATATGGTGTATGTAATGTATGCACACAGTGCAGTTACAGTGTACATTTACCCATGCTTTTTTTTATTAGGTGTTTTTTTTTTACAAATTGAAAATCCATTACCAGTGTATTTCCGTCATCGGAAATGCAGGCTCTGCCGATTCTAATGAACTCAACCACAATAGTTACGGAACTGGAAATACATCACATGTATCCGTACAGTATGTAAAGAATGATACGTAGCTTTCAATGCACACATACATTGTACATTTTGTAAACTGTGTGTTGAAAGACTAATGCACAGTTAAGTTGGGAAGGATTTTACTTTAATACCCCACCAAATCAGTCGGGAACAGAAAAATCTTGGGAAAATAACCAACCCTTCTTGATAACAACTGTCTAAATATGTGGCACCTGTTAGTTCATGATTTATGTCAGCAAAATCTGTAAAAAAAAGAGGCAAAAAATTGTACATGTATACATGTACATGTAAGTGAATACTAGGACTGACCTAGTCTGTCAAGAACAGTTACTGAATAGAAAATTCTTTTCCTATTGCACAAAAATTTATTGACAAAAGTCTCAGAATTAAAGGTTGTACATTTGTAGTTGTACCATGTGTTTATACAATTCTTAACACAAATAGATGGTAAATTTCAAAGATTTTGCTGTTCCTATCAATTTTGATAGGGTATTAAAGTAAAATCTTTTCAGCATTTGAAAGTCAAAAAAGAGGTTGACTGGTTTAAAGACAGTTTTTGGACGTGAAATACAAGAACCATGCAGTCTCAGGGTTGAGGGTTGAGTTGACCACAATGCCAATTGTTTCTCAATTTAAAAAACCTTAGTGTTTTTGAGAAAGATTCTGCTAGAATCGAAATGCCAGACACTCCCGAATTTTATCATTTTACATGAAGACCACTCCAGTTCGTAGCATTTTTTTATTTCATTCAGATTCCTAAAGGACAATTTCCACTTCAGATCACGGATGACAAAAATTGTCAGAATATTGAGAAAACTGATTTTGCCTCAATGTTGACATGGTTCAATACTGCTTCCTAGGTCCGTAGTACTGAAACAAAACATAATTTTCGTCACTTCAGCACGCGATGTGAGGGAGACAGCCAAAGTCTGGCCCCAGCATGGCTGGAGTTGTGTTCAGTTGCCACAAACAACCATCACCGGTGCTGCATTCCTAACCTTGCAGTGGTCGTTTCAGAGAGAGTCTGCCTCCCAGCGGAAAAATAAAATATAATCCACAGGTCACACTCAATGTATGAATGATATCAACGCACCACAGTGTACATGATCTTTCACATTTTAAATCAAATGTTTGCCCATCAGGGGATTAGTGTAGTTGAGGTTTACAATGTGTGTGTACACTGCTTCTACATGTACAGTGGCACAGAAGTGTTCTGCAACATGCATGTACACATTTCATTAGTCCAAAGTCAATGTTATTATTCACTGGAGCTAATTTTGTTTTATTGCCATTTTTTACTAATTAACCCTAACCCCCTAGGCCCTTATTGCTAGGAACCATCCTCAATCCTCCAAAATCCTCCTGTGCTTCAATCACTATTCATCCTCAATCCTCCAAAATCCTCCTGTGCTTCAATCACCATTCATCCTCAATCCTCCAAAATCCTCCTGTGCTTCAATCACCATTCATCCTCAATCCTCCAAAATCCTCCGGTGCTTCAATCACCATTCATCCTCAATCCTCCAAAACCACCATGAGGATTTTGGAGGATTGAGGAGGGTTAGGGTTATAAACACAGCCCATCAAATATAAAGAGGAAATTCAGGTTGGAACCAACGAATATTAATATACATGTACATCAAATGAATATGGGCTAGAAAAGAAATGTTGCCGTGTGACACTTTTACAAATAAGGGTTTCTGTCCATTAGTTACAATATGCCAAAAGTCACCCATACACAGATAATATAGATGAATCTGACCAAACTACTGTGGGAAGGATAAATGCGGCCATGAAAGGGGGCCTTCCACACCTACATGTATACAGTAGGCTATGCTTCATATGACTGCAACCTGATGTTTTGATTGTGTCAAACAACCCCCCCCCAAAAAAATCTGAAATGAATTGCAGTGTTCATGTTACAAGCCGAATTAGTTTCTGAAATAAAACGGACATTTGGAAAATCAACATCTCCTGCAGAAAAAGAGATACACTGTACATGTAGGGGTCCCGGCCCCTTTAACGTTTCGCCCAGCATGGCTTGGCTGGCACTTCGCCACAAACTAGCATGAGTTAATCACTGGTGAGCAAACTGTGTGGCAGATGTAATGCGCGTGAAACCTTATATGAAACTAAACCCTGTGCCCCCACTGGGCTTAAACTGCACACTAACATACAGGGACTCTAACCATATATACACACACATGTACATGTACAGCCGAGCTCTTGGTGCAACGCTAATGCAATTCTTCCCTGCAGGCAATGGTGTATATAACTTCTGTTGAAATTACGGGCCCTAACACAGAAGATTTCAATTACTGGATTCCTCCTTTAGGTTTTGGGTTTTTTTGTTAGCAAGTTTCACTTTGCATTTGTGCTAATTTGCAATCGTAGCTCCAGCTTTATGGTACTCGGTATGACATCAGTACACAAGCCAGACATGTTTTAGTCCTGGTAAATCAATAAATCTTATTTAAAATTCTGAAACATTAGGTTTTTTGTGGTTTTCAGCAGGCATGGAATTTGTACAGTCTGTTACTCATTAGGATTCTCACAAGATAACATGAACTCGTATTGTTTGTTTTCTGGTCCATTGTCGATATCTACATGGTAACCCAAAACAAATATCACAACACGCGCTATATTACGCCTGTTGGATATTTTTTTCCTTTCTTTTTTTGCCTCTTTCCGGGACGGTGGAACACGTATGGGGCTTGCAGGTCACCCAAACACACAAAAGACAATGTGTGTTTTTGACCCAGAAATTAAGAGGAGGGAAAAAAGTGGAATCAACAAAGGAAGTCACCCACATAATAAATTGATTATAGCGATCCCTCTGGAACAATAAACTGGGTCAAAGCTTTTTTTTTTTTTTTACTCTCTCCCTCTGTGGATTCACTTCTGATCATGTCTCTATATTTTACAGTTCAATTCAAAGTTGATTTGTCTACATTTACTGAAGTGAAACCAAACGAACAAATTGTTTTCCCCTCTTGGTCAACAGATCATGCAGACAGCCTACCAGACAGAATTAGTCAAAAATAAATTCCCAGTCAAATCATCCCCCCCCCCCCATGACGGCAAATAGAAGAGAGTGAACATTTCTTCTAGTACACATGTACACGTTCAATACACATGTGTACAATGTCTGTCAATGTTAGAACTGGGACCTGTCAATATGCACGGACACTAAAATCCATACTCTTACTTTGAAAAGTGTGTTACACTATTGGGTTTGTTGGTACTTGGCATGGGTACATGAGTACCCACTATTTCACATGACGCGTTGATGTGGTGCATAAACTTTACATGTAAACATAAATGCACTGCTCATTGCATAAACACTTTATGTGACTACATACACTCCACATATTCAAAAGCCCCCCCCCCCCCCTAAACTCTCCAAATACAATTTATATGTGACCCGTTACCACAAAATGGGCGTAAAGTAGCCAAATTTGAAAATCAAGATTATGGAATTTCCTAAAAGTACAGGTTAAGAGCTTTAATTTAATATACATGTATATTGTGTGTTGTGGTATCTCATTTTTAGCCCCCCAGATACAACCTTTTAGAGGTATCACTTATCAGAGTTAAAATCCCAAAATTGACTTTTCAGTGACAAATTGTAGTTTCTGCTTGCTTGTAACTCAGAAAGCCATAGTGCGACTTTAAGCTCATTTTGTGGTGGCAGGTCACATATTTCAAAACTTATCCAACAAGGAAAAGACCGGAACTGGCAATATAGACGATGAATTGGCAATCAAGCTAAACACTTGTTTCACATCACAGTAGAAAAGGTACCTACTACACCCGATGAAGGTCAACCACGGCAATACAAACTAATGATTTTTTGGAAATCAAGACTAAACAAGGGGTCAGCCCTGGCTTTTGTATCATCAGAGACCTTGACTGGACCCTGTATATGAACCACAAGCAGACAATGTGGTTCTTCCGAGGACGACAGCTGCCAAGCACAGTTAGTACTTAAGCATGTGTGGCCATGTACATGTAATACTCTGACAAAGCCAGAAACAAAACATGCATTTACATGTACAATGTATAGATTAGTGGAGATTATGCAGATGATTCGTAACATGCAATTAGGAAAACATATATCCCGTCACATTTTATCATTAATGCTGATTTCAAGAAAAAAAAATACCAGATAAAATGAAAGACAAATTAGAAAACCAAAGAAAGAGGCCAGAGGTTAACTTCACAAAGTTATTACATTTGAAATAACAACACACTAGCCAGCTATAATCACTGGCCCAGTGGTCTTAACAGGTAATAAAGTCTCTGAATGACACACTATGGTAAAGTCCGAAGTCCTCCGTGATACGAAAAACAGACGGAATTTCACGGAAAATGAGGACAACACGGAATTCCATATTAACTGCCAAAAAATGCATGAAAACTTAAAAAGGAACCTAATAAACAGTTTTCGTGATTTTCCGTAGTGTCGTCTTCATTTCTTTCTTACCAAATATGCACATCGTACCGGTACTGAAGCAATTGCTGGCCAAACACACGCACGTACATGTACATGTACGTACGTGCTGCGACATCACTGGTAACACGGCAGTACTGCAGGGATTCGTATTTCATTGGAAACCAGCTGAGTTCGTGTCAAAATGCAAATTGAAGTCTTGGTTCCAAGACGCCTTTCGCAGTGCGATTTAACATGCGACAAGCACGCTGCATGCAGCGCGTGGTATAAAGCCGGTAAATAGGATTAACCGTAAAGAACGTCTTAAAACCTAGACTACCACATCGCCCGCATTCACAACTGCTACACGACCTGGTATGGGCTCTCACCGCGCGCGCAGTGGTCCCGGATTGGTGCACAGGCAAGATATCCGTCATGAATTATGCATCACAGAACAACATCGCATCCATTGTATCCATGGATATGTACATGTATGTATGTATGTACATTGTATGCACGATTTTCTGTGTGCCCCGCGGCCAGCATGCAGGCTGATGTGTGCATACCGCGTGCAACCGAAAGCCTGAAGTGAAAGGTACATGTACATGTATGTTAAAAGAAACCCGAAGAAAACGGAATTTTCAATTTTGAGAAAACGGAATTTTGATTTTATAAAACGGGAAACTTGGGACTTTACACTATGGATCATAGCTCTTTTTGTATTATAAAGGAACACTCTTTTGAATGACGTTAAGGTAATTGCAGTGTAGTGTCCATTCCAATTTACTAGGACGACTGACCAGCTTATACATGTACAGGCAGGTAGGAGGCACAGGAATGCTCGGTAATCCTGGTTCGTAAAAAGAAATATCTTCTTTATACCAAAAGGGGCTTAAACACTCAAATGCATGAGCATCAAATTAGAAAATGAACTACTAAAAGACAAGAGAACCTGCTTTAATATCAATCTCATCTCGCTAAGCAAAGTCTGCCCGAGAACTAAATAAAAAGTAAAACATGTTATTAGTTCAATTCAAGCTCATCACAATCTTTTTTGCCCTAGGCAAATGTTTCTGTCCTGAAAGCTGGTGGACTGGGTCACTGTTCATAGCTCTCTGGAAAGCCATTAAAATAATGGGGTATGGCATGGATGTAAAAGGACTCTTGAAAACACAAAATGTGTGAGTTTATCTTGCCCTCATCATCTCTATCAGGAGGGTAATTGAGACAAATGTAATTGGCACTGGAAGAATCAGGTCAAAAGGCATTCAACCTGGGGACTTTTGTTATAATTTTCTCTACACACCTTGAGTTAAGGCCACTAGTTTAAATCATCCCTGCCAGTATTAGTTTTTAGACAATTCTGCGGAGTGAAAAGTTTTGCTTTATTTTTTAAATGTCCTTTTTGGGGGAAAAAATCAATCAATTTATGCACGTGGCTGGAGTGATACTGCATGCATACAGCATGACAGTAAGCAATTTTATTAGCAGTTTTACTCATGTGAAATTGGAAAACAAATTAGTTTCTGCTAACACTAACATTTTTAGACTGGATAAGAACAACAATTTCAGAGGCCAAATGTAGAACATTTCATACGTTTTGTGTCGGCCTGTTTTCCCGAGAGAAGAAAAGGAAACAAGAATACTATCAAGTAAAGTTTATAAAAAATCTAAAATTTAAAGTATAATTTGACATCACAGTTGGATACAACTTTTGAGACAGTCACATAAAAAATCATGTAAAAACTTGTTTCACTCGGCTTGGAAAGTTATTTGTAATGAGCCATCAACATGTCACCCAAAAAGTTATGAAATCACGTACATGTACATGTACATGTACATGTACATGTATGTACACAGGAAGAAATAAAACCGTAGCCATGAAGGATAAGATAAAAGTTACTCTCGTTACACGAGATAATGTTACCAACATACATAAAAGTTCTGAAATACACGAAACAATATTAGCAAGGAAAGACGCAACCTTGGCAAGTGGAACTTCTGTTTCTGTACACTCTGTTTTTGTGCACAATGTAATGCAATGTATAAAATTTTAAAATGGACAAAAACTGTCACACAACATTCATTCATACAAAACCATGATTTAACCCCTTGCGTACGGATGACGCCATATTAGGGGTGTGCATTTACGGGTAGTAAAAGAACCGGGTACCCGATTTAAAAAAAATACGGGTACTCGGGTACCCGCTAAAGAAACCCAAACCAAAACTTCCAATCCCGGAAGTTGTAATAATGTCTTTCTCTGAGATTCAAAAAGTCGGATTTCAGACAAAAGTCTGAAAAATCTCATGCCTGTCCAGTATGATCACTTCTCTGCCTTTGCATATGCCGGCACGTGCATGCGCCGACATATCACAAAAGACGGTTGTCCGGAAGCTTTATACAGTTGTATTTATTGTGGAATGGGGTACGCTATTTTGTCTGGTTGAGGCTAATATCTATGCCCAGACTACAAAAACCACGGTAAATTCCCTTCATTGTCAACTTTTGTGAGCGCCATAAACGTACAATTCTGTGCTGGTTTCCCATACGTGTACGTGTAGTCAGTTTTTAATTTTGAAAATTCCCAACAAATAACATTCAAAACTTTTCCTTTTTCATTGTCTGGGAAGATACTATGCGATAATGTAAAGTTGTACGGGTACTCGATTCCATAATCTGGAACCGGTTCCTGACATGAACGGTCGGGTACTCGGGTACCCGGTTCCGATGCACACCCCTACGCCATATGGCGGCAAAAAAAAGTGGCACCAGGCCGGATGACGCCATTTGCCGCCGTTTGTGCAGTTTCAATCCATTGTTGAATTATTGTTAGTTACGCTTGACTGCACAAACTTATTGTAGCGGTTCGCTTGGCTGCCAGAACCACCGCGACACCCCGACGTCTCCCGTAAAACCGTACTCAAGGGGTTAAGCAAGTCTAGTTTTATGCGGTGATTGCCATTTTCTGTGACAGTTCTTCTCCAATGCACATCACAGGCACTCTTAAATTCAAGACATACACGTACGTGGGTTTGTCAAACTGAACACACGATTGGTCAAATATAGGCGCGTGCGGTACCTTGAAAAAACAACTCTTGATGCTGAAAATGCACAGACCTCACCTCATTAATAGTAGAGCTTCAACATATTTGTTACCAAAAGTAAACTGTGAAAAATGTGTGGAGAGGTTGTCACAGTACAGCACTGAGATCTAGCAATGTGATAACCAATGAAGTATGCATTTGATTTCTGTTTATATCAGATGTATGGGTGCAGAGATCAACCATTTTCAGCCCTTCATTTTTTATCATAGCACAGCCTGCAGACATGAACCATTTTAGTCCTGCACATATTTAGTAGCACCATGGAGATGAACTTTGGAATATATACACAGATTTTAATATTCTTTTCTAATACTTTGCTAATTAGTAAACGTTTAACTTGTTTGGTTTTTCTTTTTGGGAAATAAATTTAAATACACTCCACTTTGGTATTTAAGCCCAAAAGCCCTCTATGTAAACCAAAAAATGAGGTTGCAAGATTACTTTTGCATACATGTACATGTACAAGAAGAATAAATAACAATTCTGACATGATCAGAAACATCTGTTTGATTCATAAACAAACCCGTTTTGAGGTTGATGTCAACAGCCGTGAGTTCAATACATAGGTAGAACTCCAAGGGTGAATTGCACTTTAAGAACAGTAAACCATCACATTTTATTTGTTTATCTCATTGAAGAATGACCAAAAAGTAACCATTATATACCAAACAAACAAAAAATGACAAAGAAACTAAAAAAAGTACTAGCACTACACGCCTCTTCACAACATGAATAATGTATTTCAATTTGTCAATAAAGCTTCATTGAAAAAAAATTAAAATAACAATGTTTATCATTTGATTTCTAAAATGTTGATGCTAGGCCCCAGGCATTTTTATTTGCATTTTTTTAAAAACATGTACAGGATAACAATTGTGAGCACGGTGGGACAGATGTCTGTTTTTTTTACACAATTGACCTGCTGCTGTTTACGAGTTAACCAGATCTCTTAGTCGACCCTATGAACAAAAATTGTGCAGTAGTTTTTGTTCGTCTTAGATTGTGCATGTTCTGCATTGAATTATACATTGCAACTACTGTGATTGAACTGCATTTCACTTTCACAAGCTGTGTTCAGGCAATTCTACTGTGATAGGTCAGTATAGACACATGATTAATTTTGTTTTAAAACAGTACGAGACTAATTGACAAAGTGGGACAATTACATGTTTTTGACAGCAGTGCCTGAGGATAAAAACAGGCTATTTGTATTAAAATATGCAGTTTGTCTGGCTAATTTAATAGACAATTTGATGCATGTGTACGTTTGCATGTGTACGTTTGCATGTGTACGTTTACATACAATGTATGTACGGGTAGGCCCCTGAAAAGATATTGTTGGAAATCATCCAACAGTCTGAAAAATAGTGCATTGGCATTTTTTTTAATCTTTATTTATTTAGGCAATTTTCTGCCAATAAAATGAAATAAATACACCGGCAGCACTTACAAACAATATGGCACTGACATGGCTGACCATACACGATTTAGCTAATGTTGTATCGCATTCACATACACGTCCATACATGCAAAGTCTCTGAAATTTGCATATTAATTTCTTTTACAAAAAGAGAAAATTGCTAAACTAAATGAAACTGTAAAAACATCTACAGGCAAAGCTAATAAAGTGACACAAAACATTACAGGGTATTTTTTTTTTATTTAATGATACATGTAGTTAACGGGGAATTATTTCATTTGATAATTTTGCATAGCAACATTTCCATGCACAGTTCTTTTTTGTATGTACTGAATAGGGTTGGGTTGTGCTGGCGTTCAATTTAAATAGCCAGTACGCCATTAACAACATCGGTATAATTATGGTACTAGGGGTGTGCATCGGAACCAGGTACCCGAGTACCCGACCACCCGACCACCCGACCGTTCATGTCAGGAACCGGTTCCAGATTATGGAATCGAGTACCCGTACCATTTTACATTATCGCATAGTAACTTCCCACACAATGAAAAAGAAAAGGTTTGAATGTTATTTGTGGGGAATTTTCAAAATTAAAACCCGACTACATGTACATGGGAAGCCAGCACAGATTTCACGTTTTTGACGTCGTGAAAGTTGACAAAGGGAATTTACCGGTCGTGCTTTTTGTAGTGTAGGTATGGATAAGAGCCTCCACAATAAATACAAATGTATAAAGCTCCTGGACAACAGTCTTTTGTGATATGCCGGCGCATGCTCGTGGCGGCACACGCAAAGGCGGAGAAGTGATCATGTTTACTGGACACTAGCTAGTGGACAGGCATGAGATTTTTCCGACTTTTGTCTGAAATCAAACTTTTGGAATCTCGGAGAAAGACATTCCGGGATTGGAAGTTTTTTTCAATCGGGTATCTGGTTCTTTTACTGCCCGTAATTGCACACCCCAAAACAGTAGGCCCTACTGGTTGATTACATCACTGGAAATAACATCAGTGTTTCACATAGGCCTATACAGCCTTATGGTGCTTATTACAAGCCTTACTTCCAATTGATCGAGACATACCAGAAGTTCCTTAGGCTACACGCCACCTGAACAGCTTGACCAATCAAGAAATTAGTATTTGGATGTTAACATGTTGCCAGTTACTTAAATATTACTGTATTTACCATAAGATTTTCAATTTCTAAAAATTTCATTGAAGCAGTATTGAAACACTGTAGTCAGGCATACAACTTGGAATTAACAAAAAACGAGGAGATTCCAACCTTTACAAGACTTTGTACAGTGTTTTTCAATTTTCAATGGCATAAGTGTAAAGTGAAAAACGAGGAAATCAGCTGATCCGAGGAAAAGTTGCGTGCCTGTGTGGTAGTGAAATGAAAAACCAGCTTCGAGAATCAATCGGCTTTTGTTGGTATTGGGGAAAAAACACATGATTGTGTGGCACTATCAACAAACTGCTATACCGTGGTACTTAAGATTATCTTTGATTGATAGATTGTAAGTTTTAATTTGCAAATTGTAGATTCTGATGTTATGTGTATTTTGCCATGCTAAGCAGGTGAAATGTTCACTGGCAAATATCGTAAATGACTCTCCCTAATCCCTTTTTCATGACATTAATGATGATCGTAAAATGTCAATGCCACTGTGATGGTGACCATATGTTTTAAATGGCTATCATCACGACATTGGTAAAGCACTTCATTTCCTTAACCCCTTGGGCACGGTATTTTACGGGAGACGTCGGGGTATCGCGGCAGTTCTGGCAGCCAAATCGAACCGCTACAATGTGTTTGTGCAGTCAACCGTATCATAAACAATAATTCAACAATGGATCGAAACTCCACAAACGGCGGCCAATGGCATCATCCGGCCTGGTGGCCCTTTTTTTTTTCGTCCACAGACGTCATCCGTACGCAAAGGGTTAACAAAAATTCCTTGAAGAGACAAACAATTGCAGGTTTTTAGGCTTTATTTTTCTTTAAAAATGTTCACTATTTCAAGCATGGTAGTCTTATGCACTATCCACTAGGCTACCAGGTTGAACGGATGTGGAATACAATGTTGTCCACATGAAATTATTAATTCGATCACCGCGTTTACACTGCATGCACTGGATCCGGCAAAGGTGGATCCGGCTTTGCGGGGTAAGAAAACCGATGGGAAGCTTAACTGCAAATACATTGTAAACTGTGCCGCGTTTACACTAGATTAGGGGTGTGCATTTACGGGTAGTAAAAGAACCGGGTACCCGATTGAATAAAATATGGGTACCCGGGTACCCGTCAAAGAAACCCAACCCAAAACTTCCAATCCCGAATGTTGCCATAATGTCTTTCTCCGAGATGCAAAAGTCTGATTTCAGACAAGTCTGAAAAATCTCATGCCTGTCCAGTAAACATGATCACTACTCCGCCATTACATGCGCCGGCATACATGTATATATATCACAAAAGACAGAAGCTATAACAGTTGTATTTATTGTGGAATGAGGCATGCTATTATGTCTCGTTGAGTCTCTTCATCCATACCCAGACTACAAAAACCACAACCGGTAAATTCCCTTTATTGTCAATTTTCGTGAGCGTCATAAACATAAAATCTAGTGCTGGTTTCCCATGTAGTCAGGTTTAAATTTTGAAAATTCCCCACAAATAACATTCGAAACCTTTCCTTTTTCATTTTCTGGTTAGTTACTATGCGGGTACTCGATTCCATAATCTGGAACGGGTTCCTGACATGAACGGTCGGGTACTCGAGTACCCTGTTCCAATGCACACCCCTACACTGGATCCCGATCCTCCTTCGATCCACCATTTACAGCGGAAGGAAGGTCACCGAGTGTGTGCAGTGACCGACCTTGCTGTCATTTTTCACGGGCTATTAACTCCTTGCGTACGGATGACGCCAAATGGTGCAAAAAAAACAGTGCCACCAGGCCGGATGACGCCTATAGCCGCTATTTGTGCAGTTTCAATCCATTGTTGGATTATTGTGTACACGCTTGACTGCACAAGCACATTGTGTCTATTTCGCTTGGCTGAAAAGCCGACGCGACAACCCGGCACCTCCTGTAAATAACCGTACTCAAAGGGTTAATATTAAATCAGTGTAAAAACATAACCGTTTGGTTATGATTTTGTTGCATCATTTGTCGTTTTTTTGTCGCTCTCATTACGGGATATGGAGATGGATGCTTTCATTACTGCCTAAATCATGTCGGTTCCCTGATATTATCATACATTCGGCATACACATCTTCAGAGAATGGCCGTCATAGATGGTACGAGTTTGCAGTGTACATGTACATGGAACTGCGTTGGAACCAGCGCAGCGTACGCATCTCCTCAATGTACATTCATTTTTTCGCGGACTTTCCGGCTTCCTATAATCCACTTCGTCATGCATACCAGATGTGGTGATGTCAAATTGCAGGGTCTGATCCACCAATTGCGTTTACACTCGAGCATTGCGGGATCTTATCCGGAACGAATCTCTCCCGAAAGGGGAATCGAAAAAGGTGGATCAAGATTACTCAGTAATATGTTAATTTAGTTATGGGTACTCGATTTCATAATCTGGAACCGGTTTCTGACATTAGCAGGGTACTTGGGTACCCGGTTTAGATGCACAGTTGTGCTTTCGTAATGACAGCCTGTAGAAAAGAAGTTACGGCTTCCGCAACTATAGCCACTACATTATAAATACTGCAGAGTGAGGAAGAAAGAAAAAAATTGCTACATGATGTTGCATTCTTGCTTATGTTTTGCGTTCATTCACTCAGATTTTAGATTTTTTCCTGGAATCATGGTGGCATTTCTATATTATAACATTTCTGTCATAACCTTTCCAAAATTCCAACAATAACTACATATTAATGTTGGGACAAAATACACAGACGAATTCAGCATGGAGAAACATTTCATATTTTCTTCCCAAAATATGATAAATGTTTATGACTCAACATGCATTCACTAGGCCTACCCTAAATTGTAAAAACTTAAAAGCATATAATTTTTGTAACCACTTGGAAACCTTCCTCCGATTTTTCTAATCAGCCCACAGATTTTAAGACCGAGTGATTATCCAAACCACAATATTTCTGGCAAACAGTACATCGTACATCCATCAGTATACATGAGAAGATAAAAAATAGAACCCAAGCAATTGTAAATTCTCAGCAGATTATTTTCAACATGAGCGGGGAAACTAAAAGAAAACCCAACAAGCTATAAATTCCACACAAACTAAACAAAATGCGCCATCCCAGAACCCAAATACACCTTGACCTTGTTACGGTGACCCGGGTTTGATGTCCTCGAACCACACGTCCCACAAACCCCCATGAAAATCACAGCCCATGGCCTACCTTTGAATCGCTGTTTTGTCGATTTCCCGCCAGCGTGCGCCCCGGCCTGCATACTGGTGGAGGGTTTGGGGTCGTTTAGGCCCCGAGTTGTGCTATTTACCCCGCTCAGGACCTGGGTGTGTTGAACGCAGGGTGGCTGGCTGACCGGGCCACCTGGTGCAGGGGGCGCTGAGGCGGGCGGCGGTCCCACGGTGACAGCCCCGCACGTCGTAGGCACAGCCTCACGTACATCACTCGACGATGCATTGGCAGCCATCTTCTCTACTACCCGGTTCCCAAACCAAACCAAACCAAAAAAAAAGGAAAAGAAAAAAAAAAGCTCGACCTCTAAACGAAACCCGATGCCAACACTTCTGGTCGAGTCTGCAAGTTCAAACCGGCACTAACCGAGGCTGTCCTGGGCTCCAGTGACTCGGGAAAATCCCAGCTTGAGGTAGGGTTGGATTGGAGGCGATGTCTGGTCCTCTGGGGCACGGGAAAACTGGCAAAAACAAGGAGTTTTTTAGTACCGTACCTCAAAAACCGGTACGATACATTTCGTGGATCATGCTCTGCTTGTCAAAACGTACAAATGCCTTAACTATGTGAGTCTATGGGGCTGTACCATTACGCGCGGCGGGTTGGAAACAGGTCAGAGGGACTGAAATACAACGAAGCCCTCAGGTTGAATCTGCAAAGAAGCCATTTATTGCACTCTATTCATACAAAATTCAGGGAGAAACACACATGTTAAAATATTCTGAAACAAATCAAGGTGTGTTTGAGTTATATTTTCAACAGCTTTTGCATCCTGCGCGGTGCGCTAATCCCCTCATGACCTTGACCTTACCCGCTTCTTCCAATCATAATAAATCGATGACGTCACGGCAGAGCGCTCTCCCAGTAATAGTTCATTTAAGGACAATGAACTTTTTATATAAAAAATCAGTTGTAAATTGCACCTCATTTGTCCTTATTTAACCCAACGGAGCATAGTATGTCAAAATCAGAGAAACTCAATCCATGTTATGATTTGACAAAGGAAAATAGCCCATATCTTATCTATTTCTTGTGGAAATGAAAAGAATACTATCCGCGCAGTATTCGCTGCAAAAGTAAAACGCCCGATATGAATTTTTATTTTCATGTTTATAATCGTTTGGATTTAATTTACTATATTGTTAATGACCCATAAATTGCCCACATGTTTGAGTAAAAGATAAACAACATACAAGATTTCTGTCAATCTGTTACTGTTCATCTCGCGTTCAGTTTTAACGTCATGGCTCTTATCGTCGCACCGAATAGAGCACCGAAGTGATGACGTCAATGCAATGTTTGGAACCAGAATACTTTTGTTATTTGGTGTCAAGTGTTTGCATGACTGGCTGTTAACAAAGGAAAAGTCGAAATCTACATTTGTTTGGAACCAGTTGTCATGCCAACTGACGTCACACTTCGGTACTCTATATCTTTCACGACAAATAAATTAAATAAATAAAACAAAATAAAAGAATCTGGCCTATATAGGCAATAGAATAGGATTATGTTTATTGTGTAGGCCAGCGAATTTGTTTAATACAAATTGTATTTGTGGATTTTTTAAGTAATACAATAATTTATTCAAATAAATGTACCCACAATTTAAATGCTTCTATAAAAACTGTCTAAACATGGCATGCTTTTGTTTGCTTCACAGGAAAAAAAATTGAGAAATTAAGCAGAATTTTATTAAAAGGTTACCAGAAACCAGATAACACATGTTTTTTTGTTTTTGTTATTTAACCCACGAAGATTATTTTTCTTATGTCAAAAATTCTATCATGTTGTGGACGAAGATTTTTCTTTTTCAGACAAAAAGACAAAATACAGAACTTTCGCTTCATCACATTGTTTTGTCATTGAGCCTGTTTATATTTGAATATACTCGTAAGTGCTTTTGCCATTATCAAATGGAAACTTAAATTTGAAGATTTGTCACTTCATTGCAAGATATTTATGAGATATTTTTCCTTCTTTTTCTATTTCTTTCTTTTTATTGGTTGACGACGTCAGACTTGATAAATACCTACATCGTTTATTGTTTTTTTCTACTTCTAAAGTTCTTATTGTTGTACTTTTTGGAAGGAGCATAAAATAATTGTGTAAATACATGTGCTTAACTAGAAAGGGGATGGGCATTGCAGGGTATCATCGTCTTAGCCAAAATGTGTTTCTTCTTTCTGTTTATTTGGGGTGACATGCACGGCCTACAACATCTATACTCTTTTAATGTAAAAGAGTGAAAAACTCACTCTCCAAAAGAGTGAATCCCTATATCAAACCACTCCAAAAGAGTGAATCTCTTATAAAAACCACTCCAAAAGAATGAAAACCACTCGAAAAGAGTGAAATTTCCACTCTTTCGAGGAGCCATATAAGGGACCAATCTAAAAAAGGATTGGTCCCTTATATGGCTCCTCGAAAGAATGGAAATTTTACATTATAATTAAGAGAGTGGGTTTTTTTCAGGGTATTATTTGTTTTGTTTAGCCATTGGCCACTGAAGTGAGCAACGACTGTCGCTTATTGTCCCTTGATGATGATGAAAAATGATAACGCGACGATGAAAAAAAAATATTCTTGCTGAAATATTATGAAAATTTTGGTCTAAATATAGCTTTTGAGACAATTCAATTAAAGTTTACCAAAGCCCTCAGTGGATAAATCATGTGGTTTCACATAATTATACGCACTGGGTCGTTTGTGTGTATTTTCATATTGAAGTGGACATTAAACCAATTAAACCGCTTGAGAGCGATAAACTCATCATACTTCGTTCTCCCTTACAAGAATAATGTAATTGTGGTTATTTGCTATAACCGCATCACGTATAAGTTTTCCAGTGTTGTTACATATAGGATATAAGAACATCGTTTTTTCTCTCAGACAGTCATATTTGCCCCATTTCTTGCAAGTATAACAATTTTAAAATCTGTCTAGTCTACCACCCCCTTTAAAAAAAAACATTCTTATTCCACCCCTGTAGACAGTCAAAACTAATTTTAACACCTATAACTACATAAACAAAGGGAGAAAGAAATGGAGGAACAGTCTGATACGCATAGTTGTATTTATCATTTGAAACAAGATATGGGACCCCCCCCCCCCCCCCCCCCTCGCCTCTTTTGTGTTGGTCATTGTGTTTCCGAAATCTTAGGATTTCCTTTCCGATATCCAGTGGATGTGTTACACTGTAAAAATAATCCCATAATTTTACGGTAAATTCCCAGTAAAACGAGTTGCCAACGAAAAACCGTAAAATTACGTTCAGTTACGGGAATTTCCCGTAAATTGTCTCTGGGGTTAAAGCAAAAACGGTACAAAACCTTAAAATTACGGGAAGTGCACAGAAAATTTAAGGGAATTGTTTACAGTGTAGGTTGCCATTAATTGCAAATTAACAGAAATGAATAAAGTGGGAACCAGACTAAACGGAATATGGTAGAGTTTACAAATGCTACGAAAAACTACTATTGGACTACAAACTGAATGTTGTTTGTTGGCACGTTGGCAATCTATACAAACTGTTGTTGTTGTTGTTGTTGTTGTTGTTGTTGTTGTTGTTGTTGTTGTTGTTGTTGTTGTTGTTGTTGTTGTTGTTGTAAAGTTGATGGCACGTATGGCAATCAATGTGCCCTGTGCCATTAGCATTGTCGTTTTCGTCACTTCTGCACGGTGATCAGTCTATCTGTGAGTTTGTAGGGCGCCACATCAGTTCACATTTCCAAAAGATGGTTGCGCCTACAACGTTAATACCATGAAGGTCACAATACAAAACTTCTTTAAATGAACTAGGTAACTAACTACATGTATAATTGGCTGCTCGTGATATACAAAATTCAATACTTTTGGAATGTCAGTGATTATGAAACTACGTGGACAGAAAGGCCATGGAGGGGAAAAAACTGAATGATTTGCTTTAGCTTTATACCGGTATTCAGTGTATGCTCAAAATAATAAAGTCATGGCTTCCAATGAACAAGTTCAATATTTGAATACGAAGTTAAAGGAGATGTAAAAAGATGCTTCACCAATGTTTGTAAAAAAAAAAAAATTCTATTGTTGAATTGTTTGAATAAATCATATTATGGTCAAGAAAGTGTATTTTTTTTACTAAACACGACAATTTAACTTGACTTTTGTGAACACAAATTTCCTCATTTCTGGTTGGTCGTGCATGAACTGCCCTTTACGTCTTTTCCCGTAAAATGCAACGCGCAGTCCTTTTACGGCTATTCACCGTGAATGCTTTTCACCGTAAAAATACGGGAATTTTTGTACAGTTTAGGTACCAATAGTCTGGAGTGTGTATAGAGTATAGGGACAAGAGGTAGATACAAGGCTTGCTAAAATAGTCATTTATGGTTCCCCTTCCTTTTCTTAATTTTGTTGTTCCATCCCTACAAATACATCGATTTGTTTTATTAGTGCGAAGACCAAGGCCTAATAAGTCAAACTGATCGATCGACAGCGGAAGAAAATATGGCGCGAATCGGGATTGGGTAGGCCCTACACTCTAAAAACCTGTGTTTAGCAATTAAACACAATCTTGCTATCAGTTTGTAAACATGTTTAGAAGCTAAACAGTACGTGTCCAATTCCTAAACATCAGTGTTCAATGGCTAAACACTATCCGTCAATACGCTAAACATGTTTAGTATATGTAAACGTGTTTACAAACTGAAAGTGTTTAGCTTGCTAAACACTGTTTTTACAGTGTAATATACAGGGCAAGGATTTTTTGGGAGGGAGGGGGGGGTGGGCTGGGGGTGGGGGTCCTCTTTCGCTTGAGTGGCCAATAGTCGGATCCACTAAGCACCGCCTCTTGCCGTATTGGCCAATGATCGCAGCCGCGCGCGCCACACGTCCATCGTTTTTGTTGGACCATACTTGTGGCTGTGGTTGGTATACCGGTATAATTATAATGGCCATGCAGGGTGTAAAGACGGTCGTTAATTGAGTCATTTTCAAGAAAAGTTTACTAGTGTTTGTATCAATTTCCAGCGATGGTCTGCCGGCCATCGTTGGAACTAGTTAGTTTCCCAACCTGGTAATTTCCTGATGTTTTTCGGGGAACCAGACTATACAAGAACAGCATTTTTTTCTCTTTGCTTTCCCAGCATCTAAGCCTATGCACACAAAACTTTAAACAAGTCAGTCTTTCAGTATTTGCTATAAAATACTAACCCCCAAATCCATTAATTTATGAAAATTACAGCAAAAAGCAAATGTTGTAAACTACCTTAAAAAATCAATGTAAAACACTGAACAAAAAAGGGAGGGGTCCCTTTAATTATCGTGGCCATTTTTCCCCCTATTTTCGGTGTGTTCCGCATCTTTTCTCCGGCGCTCACGATATCCTCTGCGATAGCTACATTATTGATAAGTTCGCCTGTGATTCAAGTATTCGTTGGCTGATTGACGCAGTTATTAACATTGGAATGAATTATTTGTGTTCCATATTAAGCCACCAGTGTGCCGACATAATCCCGTATATAGATATTGGCTTGATTGTGTTGTGACGGTGGCGGGCAAGTGATTTTGTGTATAAGATTTTGACTTGCCAGATTCTATCACCTTTTTATTGTGTATAGAAATAGAGTATCTACCGGCCTCATCTGGAGGGGCGGGGCACATCCAGGTTTTTGGATGGGGTGGATTGTGAACCAATTCTCACAAGCTGACCCATCTCCACCCCTCCCCACCACCCCGAATGATATTTTGAAAGTTGGGGACATACCGGTACCAGCTGTGAACTGGTGGCGCTTTCAGTTTAAAGAAACTAATAATAATAACAACATTTTAAAAAGACTAGAAAAAGAGAAATGTCACCGTGCGAAATTCATCTTTGCTGGATACGCCACACTGCGCTACGGGATCAGGGGCACACCAATTTTTCCAAGAGACAGTTCATGTTAAACTACGGTACGATTTCAAAAGGCTGGTGACGCGGGTGGGTGCAGAATGGGTGAGCAGAACACAAGGACACCATGTTCGGCTGAGCTCGGTGGGGGAGGGGGAGAAGAAACGGGGAGGGGGAGGGGGAACGGGGAGGGGGAACGGGGATGGGGAGGCAACGTCCAACAGTTTCCCATTGGATCCATGCCCGCCACATCTTATACGAAATCCACTAAATTTCACCCGGGTACCGGTACAACAACAGTTAATAGGCGCGACTTGAAATGCGAAGCTTGGCTAGCCAACCGTTTCTCTTATTCCGTTCCTGCACGGTATAGGTACGAGACAAGGTCAGCCGTAAACCAGACGTGGATGCGTCTAACCCTCATCTCTAATTGACGACAATTCCTCCCGCCATTTTGGCGTCTCATGTAAATTAGCAATGCAAATGTTTGTCATTATAGGATACAATTAAACCAACAAAACGAGGATGAGTTTGCATGCTGGATTTAAAAATAATTATCCAAAAAAAGGTTGACCGAGTTCGTCAAAAAATTCTGGCTTGTAACGTCCTACAAAATTAATTTCCTTTTTGATCAAAATGGTCTTGATCAAAATCATTCCGAACAGCCGCCATTTGCCCAGTAACTTGTACATATGTATATGTATCATCAGTTGAGGATTGTTGTGGAGCGCCCCATATACGACTTTGAAGGAAAAATATGACATGGCGCTTTGAGCTATAATTTTAAAAGCGCCCGTCGTAGAGATCATATGAAATGGAAATAGCACACGTTGCAGGCTTAATGATTTACACAAATGCTGTGCTTGTCCTGAAGTGATCGAGTGAAGGAATTACCGATGCCAAAATGTTAATTATTTGCTTAAAGGAGACTGTGTCTTTTGAGAGAAAAACCAAACCAAACCAAACCAAACCAAACCAAACCAAACCAAACCAAACCAAACCAAATCAAATCAAACCAAACCAAATCAAACCAAAAACAACACAAAAACAGCCCTCAAGTAGCCTAACTACATGCCATGTTCGAAAAGATTTTTGAGAAGTAGGCCTAACCTATATAGAATGTCAAGATATACACAACCACCAAATCGGGAAAGTGCAATGAATTTCTTGACAAAAAGACTTTTAAGCGTCCACGTTTAGATCGACGCTTGTAAGTTTTTAGATTATAATTTTTTAGCGACTGCTTAATAGTGTGTTTGTGCAACTAAAGTCATTTATTTGTCCACATTATTAAAGAATAGGCCTATATTCAATAAATAAACAATGCCATTCACCTACAGAATGAAAGGAGATTTTAAAAAAATGGTTAAAGTCAACTAGAATGAGGATAATGCTGCAGCACAATAAGCATGGTTCGCCAAAATGATTCCCAGATAGAATTTACGGGAAATTTGCTAATACATTTAAACACAATGAGGTTATCCAAGGGGCGTGGCCATGGGCGGCGATTCCGGGGGAGGGACGGAGGACACGTCCCCCCAATATTTTTTTGGGAGGGGACGGTTATGGTAGTTCCCCCCCCCCCCCCCCCCCCCCAATAATTTCCCCCTTGTCATATACATTTTATGTGCACCAGTATGCACAAGAATACGCAAAGATCAACCACACATTTCAACAATTTCCTAGGATACACCAAGTAGGACTACGGTACAAACGCTTAACAATTGTTGTTGGTTGTGTGATTTTTCCTCCGTCCCCCAACCATGACGAGAAATCGCCGCCGCTGGGCGTGGCTATGCGTAAATGAGTGATAGACCAATAGGCTGAACAGTCCGATTCATTAAGCTCATCCTCTTGACGTATCAACCAATCACAGCCGTGACCAGCTGCGACAACGGTGACGTACGTTTGACTGCGCTGCTATGATTGGTGTATACGTAAAGGGGCGGTGCTTAATGGACCAATCTATACTGTACAGAATGAGGGATAATAACCAATCATGCTTTGTGACGGGACATTTTGGCTAACTACCGTGCGCAATGATGTCCGTTATGTGCAGTGGTGCGAGACACGCCGATTTGTTTCGAAAGTTTGGGACACCTCATTAATTACGAAAACCCTTTCACTTTCTATGGAGGCGATAGGACCACCTGAAAATGTTACCTCCAAATTCGGCGTGCAATGCATGACATTTTTGTGTTTACATTTTCTGTGCACAAGGTGCGCAAATCTTACAGGTGCGGCGGAATGCTTTTGAAAGTGGGGGAAGGGGCCGAGGGGAAAAGCAGAGCCGCGTGCCGGCCGGCTGCTGCCCTTTTCTATGTTTTTCTTGTGCGAAACTGCCAAAAGTGGGTGGGGGGAACTTTCCCCAGGTGGAAGAAGTAGGGGTTGTCCCCCCTGTTTCGCCGCCAGTGACTCCTATTCTTACCTTTGGTGTACTCCCATCAACTCTCATTATAGCTCTAGAAAAACAAAGACAAAACCAAACCTAAAGCAATACCCAAGTACAATAAACTGCACAAACGCCCTCTTGTGCATGCTAAAATATAGCGCTAAGTTGTGTATAGCAAAATGTATCATCGTACTTATTATTACCTATTAAAAACTAAACGAAATCACATGAAAACAATGAAATATATTTACAGATACGAAAAGAGCAATCATAAAAAGATAATTGTTCTTTATGAATTGTGTCATCATGCGGCCGTTCGTCTTCCCTCTTTCTCATTTGAACTCATCAGTTCTTTTATTTATCAGTTCCAGCGCTTAATTCCCTTTCCCAGTCTCTTTAATGAAATTATTTATGCAGGCCGAGGCCTCCGTCATTAACTGCAATTTAGAGATTTGAATGCATCATCAGATCAGACCGGCCTATCTGAGGACATGCTTATACGGAACCCATTTGCAGGCCTATTATAGCTATCAACCTTACGCCCGTAAAAAAACGCACCAAATTCCCTTCTGATCTCAACCCACAGAGGGTCTGATATTTTATTTTGTTTTATTTTGTATGACCAGACTCACACCCTGTAATTACGTATGTGCTCCCAGACCACAAAAGAGGCAATCAGCATCTTGGGAGGAGATAAGATGGCCGCCGGCAAGCAGACAGAAATAACAACAGCAGGGGAGAGATGCGAGTGTGTACGCACACGGGGAGAGACAGAAAGTACACCGTCTTGCGTGTCAATGAACTGGGATCCAATGTCACAAAGTCTGTAATAATGGCTAGGGGGAGAAAAAAATCAGCTAAGCATGGTATAAAACTAAGCATGGTCTCCAGACTGCTCTACATGCATAATGTATCCAGAAGGCTACTAGTGCATACCATATCGTGGCTAAGCAAGCTTATAATGATCTCTCACATGCAATGCGCGTGAGGGAAGGTCGTTGGTAATGGGCAGAATTTAGCTGTCCAATTTTTGTCTAAATAGCCCAGGCCTACGACAACATTCTCTTTCATTCTGTCGAGCTTAGAGAAAGGAACGGTGCGCTACGACTACAAAATTAGACTCTTGATTACGAGCACACTTGAAACACGGTGGGACCATGGTGGGACTGTATTACAGCAGAAGACACAACCAAGGTTCGGCCGCGACGCTAATTTTCGAGGCAAGGAGGTTAGGGAAGAAATCGACAAAATTCCGTGAAGAAACTGATTCCTTAAGAAAACAAATAGTGGGTTCATTAACCGTGGGGATGGGACGTGGGGGGGGGGGGGGGGGGGGGGGGGGGGCTTGAAAGGGCTGGCGGCATGAAGACGGAACCGGCGCCCGGTGAGGCTGCGAAGATGTTCCCCGTGCTTCGATTTAAAATACAGAGTACAGACAGCAAACGTTTTTGGTGTTTATTTTTCTTCAAAGCCAATGTCTTGTTGTTCTTTCTTTGTTATTCCAGTTTGGTTTGCACGATGCTGTGTTAATGGCTTTTTTTTCTGATATTATAACTGAGAATGCACATTCTAGAAATTTATTAATATAGAAGTTTGCGGTGAAAAAAAAAGGGGGAAAAAGACGAGACTGAATTGTTTTTATTAACTCAAACAAGTCTTCTACTCGAAACGTCGAGTTAAACTTCTAGTTCGTCCTATTAGAACCATACGACACTTTTTATGAGTAAATTATTCTTCATTGTTATTCTTCATGATATCGTTCATTTGAATTAGAATTAACACTTATCCATTCATCTTTTAGTAAGACAGGAACAAAACCATTCAATATCTACAGTCTCCAATCGCACGCATGGTTCTCAAAAACCTCTACTAAAGAAAGAAGAGATTGTGGTAAAACAAACAAGAGCCCTAATTATAATAATGTGCATAATTTAACAACTCATTCGTCAAGAGAGAGAGAGAGGGGGGGGGGAGGACCCGACAAATCCTTGATTTTCCACGTGTTTTGTTGTTTGCATTGGTGAGGATTGTCTTCAGAATAATGCAGTTTACTCTCAGAAAACAAACTAATGTACCGCTGGAGCATTCGCGCGTAAAGTTAATGTAGGCCTATATGCAGTAAAGTTTAACCAATGCAGTGTGTAGGCTTTATATCATGCATGTGACCCTGACCTTGGTGATTTACCATTGTTTTCTGCTAGCGATTGATTTAGTATGAGATCATCCCCTACAGGGGAAGACTGGCCTTCAAAACCAGATGCCTCTATATACAACCATGGAGGAAGAAACCACCACCACCACCACCCCCAATTATCCCGTTCCATTGGGCCTGATCCATCATTCAGATCCACTGGCACATCCTAGCAGACAGTCGATAAAAATGGTTGAGCACTTATCCAGAACCACCAAAATGACATCGTCGCGCGCATCGCGCCTTGTACCTGTTTAATATAGGCCTTGTGCCTATTCAATAAGGCCTAGTGCATTTTCAGCAATACATGACGATGTCATTTTGGTGGTTCTGGATAAGTGCTTACCATAAAAATGTGACGAGAACCGCCCGTGAACGGCAAAGAGAAAGGGCGCCCTCCCTCCAGCAAAACAAACATTGAAAGATATAGGGGGCCTAGTGTACAACTTTTGCTTTTGCTGTTTTAGAAATGGATGGATTTGGGGGTTAGTATTTTATAGCAAATACTGTAACAGCGACCTGTTTAAAGTTGTGTATGCATAGAGGCTGGGGGGGAAAATTAAGAGAACAAATGCTGTTCTTGTAGTTTGGTTTCCTGATCTCACTTCAGCCAAAACGGATCCGATTTATAGACGTCAGGAAATTATCAGGTCAGGGAACTAGACCAGCTGGCTCGCGCCACTTCACGGATGATTAGGTAGCCACGATTAATAGTTTGTCGTGATAACGCCCTCTCACGGCGGCCGGTTATCGCGTATATACGTAACAACGTCTTGAACCAAGACTAATGATTAGGCCGTGTCCGAATTACTTGGCTGTGGCTTGAAATTACACACATGTCTATGGTAGTGGCTGCAGCCACACCACATAGACTTGTGTGTAATTTCAAGCCGTAGCCAAGTAATTCGGACACGGCCTTAACCAACTGCCAAACAACATGTGCACTTAACTAATGTTGGGGGCAGTATTTGAAAAAACAAATATCATTTTTATCCAACGATGGTCGGCCGACCATCGCTGGAAATTAATAAAACAATTCCTCTTTCCTTGAAAATGACACCAGGTGTCAAGAATTCACAGGATGCTTGAGACTATTATGTAAGGTAATAGTCAAGTAAGGTATTTCATAATAATTCAGTAGTTTGTAATTGTTGTATATAACCTTTAAACAGTTGGGCACCCAGATCACAAACGAGCATACTCGAAACAAAATGTGTAGATGTAATTAGGATGCTGAGAATGAACAAATTAGGAAAATGTCATTGAAAGCAAAATTGTTGTCATTTGTCACAACATGTAGGCCTGTACCTCATTCAATTGAACGTCACTAGTTATATTTCATGATAAATTAACCACAAGTAAAATATTCAATTTGTCATATTTTTAGTCAACTTTAATTTCCAACATAATTTTATTTCGTCATGTCAAAGAGACACGTTGCCCTGAAATCCCCAGACTTCAATCTCTTTGGTTAGTCACATAACCTATTTCCAAGGTCTGAGTGTAAAAATTATACCATAATGTATAATAATTACGAAGCATTGACGTCCGGCGCCGCACGCAGCCAGTGTGCAGCCAAAGCAAAACTTGAACATACCAAGGGCACCATCTGAATTTTCAAATTTTCCCACGGTTGACTTTTGCGAGCCAAATTACCGGCGTCCCCGAAATGATTTTCGTCATTGATTTTCAAAAAAAACGACAGATTTTTAAGGGCTGGTCGTGTGCATTATTATGTTCTATTAGTGAATGATCTTTCCAACCATACCGTTTTAGGATGAAAGCTTTTATTGCTTAATTGGACGCTTCAAGACGATGCTGTCCATAAAATAAAATAAATACATGTACCAATATATTATTTTGTAATCATTAATATTACATAAAATGCCATGCCGTCGTTCACTTAACATCATTTCTAAATAAGAAATACACACCGTTGTTCGGGTTTTAATGGGAAAAAACGAAAAAGACAATTGGACGCCTTTGCTTCATTTTGACCATTAAAAAATAATTATACCACTGTGTAAGAAAGTGAATGGTTTCCTAAGATCGATAGAGGGCGGTGCATAGGTTTAGGGTAAGTTCGATCAACGACCATTAGTTAACCCATGGAGGAGTTTTCTTCCTCCATGGTTAACCAGTGCTTATTCGTGACATACGGTACCGTAACTTCTGTATTTCTAAAAACAACAAAGAAAAACAATTACAAAATTAAGAAACTTAAAGTACATCTTAAAACATGAAGAGTTACAAATTAACAAGATCTTACTTTGATATCCAGAAAACCCATAACTATCCTAGGAAAAATATACGCGGATGTGTCTTTTTTGTTTCCTTATCCGAGAAACCGTACAGAGAAAACAACAATACAAATTAAAAAAAAATAAAAACACGACGTATTTTTAAGGATAATTATGTCGAGACACCTTCACCGTCCTGCAAAAAATCAGCTGCTGTCATATTTTGTGTGTGTGTGTGTATAGGTTAAGGTGTCTCGCCCTAACCATCCTAGGAGAAAAATACGCGTAGCGTGTGTTGTATTTTCCTAGAATGGTTAAGACGATGAACCTTAACCATCCTAGGAAAAATAATACGCTATCGTGTATGTTTTTCTGGGATGGTTAGGGTGGGATACCTAAACCCTACTAGGAAAAAAAATACGGTAGAGTGTATATTTTTCCGAGGAGGGTTAGGGCATGGAGGAAGGATATCCTTCCTCCATGGTAAGGGCGAGACACCTTAACCGCCATGGAAAAAAATAATGCGTCCTTTATTTTTTCCTAGGAGGGCTAAGGTAATTAGACCTGGGGTGCGTATCACGTGAACGCTGCCACGAATTTCTGTTTCTATCATCATCTCCGAGTGGAGTAGAAAGTGATTACGCAATGATACACTGAATGTGGCATTTGAGCGCTTTCCCTTATGAGCAGGGGCCAATTTCATAGAGCTGTTAAGCACACAAATGTGCTTAGCATGAAAATGTCTTGCTTAGTAAAAACAGGTTACCAGCCAAAAATCCATGTAATTTTCATGCTAAGCAAACAACAGCTGAATGCCAGTCAAAAGCAATATTCCACACATGGAAATCTGGTTGGTAATCCAGTTTTTATCAAGGAAGCATTTGCATGCAAAGCAAATTTTTGTGCTTAACAGCTTTATGAAATTGGCCCTATGGCCCAATTTCATGGCTCTGCTAACCACAGCTTTCCGCGCTTACGATCACCATTTTGCGCTAACAGCTCTAGCAGAAAAATTCTGCGCTAACCCTGTAAGCACAGAATCCTTAGTTACGGGATGTACGCATGCTCAGGAGCCAAAATTCCCCGCTAACGCGTGAAATACGCTTGCCGTAACCACATAATTTTCTGCTACAGTAAGCGGGGATTTTTCACTAACGGTAAGCAGAGCCATGAAATTGGGCCCAGATGATACGCCGTTAACCGGGGCTGAGAAATTTGGCATAGTGCACATTTATAAGTTTACTTACCTAAGAATACACATCACACAAAACTGACATCAATTAAATGTTAGCTACTATACCATCAGCATCCGATATAAACCGATACATTTTCATAAAACAGAATGATCAGGTGTTACAAATTATAAACCTTCTAGTTTAATTAAAACAGGGGGGGGGGGAGGGGTTATCCTAGAGGGGCAGCATGTCTAGTTGGCGGCCACTTTTACCTCGGATTATCTGTCCCGGGAAAGGCTCAAATGACCGTCACATTTTGCTTCGTGCATAGTGTACACAGTAATAATAAGGGTATAATTTTCCCGTTTTACATTTCCCAATAAAACAAACTGACATGCCCAGAATGCTATATTTCAGTTTGGTTAGAAGAAACGGAGTGGAAAAACACAGTTAATTAATGGTAGTCGGCTGATTGACGAAAATATTCCATTGAATTGTATGATAGGGTGGGTGGGTTGGGAGAAACGTGATTAAAAAGAAAGAGCCCACCAACCGCGGGGGGGGGGGGGGGGGGGGGGGCAGAGGTTGGGGACGTCGCGCTCATTTACAAAATTAAATCGTTATATATTGTAGGCCTAGGTTATACTGATCAAACGTAATATTCAAACTCGTAACATCCCATATATCTGACTTAGACCGACTAAACGTCAAATGTTCCGCCGAGCGTAATTATACCCGCAACATAATGGAAGAGTCGAAAATGTACTTCGAAAAACTGCAGACCACATTGTGAAAAATAAAGTCCTAATTCGGGAATTTTTCACTCAAGCAAAACAAATAAAAACCACGGCACCAAAAATGTTTCAACAAATCTGTAGTGTCTATGATAAGAATTGAAATAACTGTAACGCCCCTGTCCTCCTCCATTTTCGCGCAATTTCTGACCGTTTTTGCACCGTGTAGCCCCCTGTATATGCACCTGCGCATTCTTTGCATGCATTACAGACAAATTTGAATACGCGCGCTTTGCGCGCCCAATGTGGTTTTATTCACGTGTCATATTATTGGGCGTTTCATATTACTAACCTAGTGCAGTAACGGCGGACGTCGGCTGTGGATTCGAAACTTGGGAGTTATCTCGACATCAAATCTTCGTGGTTTGCTTGCCTTACTCATAGAGCAAGGAACTATGCCTTACTTGAAGTACCTTCACGTACCGCGTAGGTATGGGATGGATTTTGTGAGTGTTTTTTAAGTAGAAATAAAACGTAGACATGATATATGGTGTGCGTAGCAAGAGCCGTATTCGTTTTTTGGACAAGCTCAAGTTCTTCATTGAATTTTGAAAATCTTGGGAAAATATTTCGCATCTCCTGAAAAAGGCTCCTTTTTCACGTATTGATAACAAAATCTCAAATTTTTGGCGCTGAAAACATTTGATAAATTTGAAGATTATCTGAAAATGTTCGTGACTCTTTGAATTCGTGGACCTAGGCCGACAGCTCATGGCAATTAATCCTGGGTGCCAATTTGGACCCCCCCCCCCGGTTTTGCCATTTTGTATTTGTTAAGAAATTGAAAGCGCCATAGTGCACGGTATATTTGTTTCTTACATTCCATGATGTCAATTACACAGTTGCAATTTGATCCTTAATTTCCACATGCATCTTTTCTATTTTCACAGAATGCCCACAGCCAATGTGCCACAGACCTACATATGACGTGGAGGCGGAGACAAGACTTGCATGTTCACTGAGGTAAACTAACCCTTTGTATTGCAGCTATAAACATGCACAAGACCCCGGATCGAAGGAGTTGTCACCAGCCAAGCAAGGCTCGTCCCAAGCAAGGCTCGTCCCAAGCAAGGCTCGTCCCAAGCAAGGCTCGTCCCAAGCAAGGCTCGTCCCAAGCAAGGCTCGTCCCAAGCAAGGCTCGTCCCAAGCAAGGCTCGTCCCAAGCAAGGCTCGTCCCAAGCAAGGCTCGTCCCAAGCAAGGCTCGTCCCAAGCAAGGCTCGTCCCAAGCAAGGCTCGTCAAAAGCAAGGCTCGTCAAAAGCAAGGCTCGTCAAAAGCAAGGCTCGTCAAAAGCAAGGCTCGTCCCAAGCAAGGCTCGTCCCAAGCAAGGCTCGTCCCAAGCAAGGCTCGTCCCAAGCAAGGCTCGTCCCAAGCAAGGCTCGCCCCAAGCAAGGCTCGCCCCAAGCAAGGCTCGCCCCAAGCAAGGCTCGCCCCAAGCAAGGCTCGCCCCAAGCAAGGCTCGCCCCAAGCAAGGCTCGCCCCAAGCAAGGCTCGCCCCAAGCAAGGCTTGTGCACTGAGGTAAACTAACCCTTTTGTTTCAGTCATGAGCGCTCAAATTGAGCCGTGCACACAAGACTAAGGAGTTCATCACAAGCTTCACAAGTTGTGATCGTCGTTGGATTCAAATCCGAGTGAGTCGCCCCACAGGGGCCTTCTATTTTCTATCTATCTCTCTTTCTCTCTTTTTTGTGACCCACATTTCATTATAATCCCTCGAATCATTCGGAAAAATCAATTTAATCTATCCCAGCCAAAAATGTTGAGTAAAGACTGATTGGGGAAACCCATGTTTTTTTCTGGGGGAAACGCCATGCTAGTTAACTTTGGACTTGGTAGGATGTGAACCAGTCATTAAAAGTGGAATGCCAGTTTGATCTTTTTGTTAGCATAAAAAATGGTCATTCTCTATTTTTAGCATTCATAGTCACAGAATGGCATACTTGCTAAAATTCAAATTGTTTCCGAAGAAAACTGTTTATCAAAAAGAAAATCCAATCAGAAATGGCAAGATAAAATATAAAATCAAAAAAGTGGGTCACATTCCTGTTTCTATGTGTCTGTGATTGTGGATTGATGGTGGTTGGGTTGACTATCCAGATATTTTACCCAAAAAACCAAACAAAATGGACCCCCACCAAAAAGTTCATGCTCGGAGCATGCTATTTATGCTACAATAATCACTTGGGTGTTGAGCCAATTTGTCTACAAAAATAAATTTGCATAGCCGCAGCTTGTGCCCCCCCCCCCCCATCTTCTCCTTGGTGGAGAGAAGCAGTTGTTGTAGAGGACCTGTTGTCCAAAAAATGCCTAAAATTATAAACTAATGCAGTCAGCAACGTATTCTGCCCCTTGGTGTTTCTGTATGTTGTGATGTGGGGGTGGTGGTCTCTTGCAGGTCATCGGCTCAAATTGAGCAGCAAGTTAGGCCTAGGAGAGGATTGTGGGATCTGCTATGTCCCTATGTCCCTATATCCCTATGTTGTGACATTCCACTTAGAATAGACTATGGGATCCTCTATATCCCTACGTCAACTAGGGCTTAGTGGAGGTGCGGCGTAACAGAAATTGGAGGTGCGTGAAGGGGTTTACCCCAAGCAACGACCATACCTGACAAGGGTTTTGGCGCGGGTGCCTTAAAAAGGTGCAGGAAGTAGCGTCCCTCTCCGGATAGGGGCGTGGACCCTGTTAGTGTTATCATAGGTGGTACTGCGAACGCTGCTACGTCCTGATTCGCCTGTGTGTGGCGGGCACAGGCAGGGCGGCACGCATAGAAAGTAAAGGGTGCCCTGCCGCGGCAGGGTGGACCGGACAACGGCAGGCAGGGGCTCTGGGCCTCGGCTCAGGGTCCCTCGTCCTGTCAAGCAATGGACCTGATAATCTGGACAGCGTGTGGGGCTGGTATCCTGGGACCTTCACGTGGTGGCCCTGTTTAAACTAACCTTACCAGGATCAACACTTCTTTGAGCAGCATCATGGACACTACTCTTCAGCCGAGTCCATTAGCCTTTCAGAGGTATGGCGGACACAATGGGAGGGCGCTATTTGATTTGGGTAAACCTTTTGTGCCATACAAAAGGTTTACCAAATTAAACAGCGCCCTCCTATTGTGTCTGCCATACTTCTAAAAGGCTAATGGGGAACCACCTTGAGTGAGCTTAACAGCTAGCCTAACTATTGAGGGTGAGTATCGACTTGTGCAATTAAATACTCACATGTACGTGTAATTTGAGGACTCCCGTTGTCCAATTGTTTGCAACCCCCCTCCCATTGGTTTCGTAAATGTATAAACAAAATAGTTCATTGAAATTTTCTTGGACTATCAAGAGTCCAAATATATTACGAAAAGTTCTGAAATTTCAGGCCCTTGCAAATTATTTTTCATCGAAGTTTAGTACTGTGCCGGCCCAAACATTTTTTTTTTACGAACTTAGCAGTCCTTCCAGTAAAAATTTAAATCTCCTTCCCCACGCATCAAATGTTAATGTTTTCTTTTGACTAATAATCCTGCAGGTGCTTCGATTGCTACAAAGTGCAATACAAGACTTTGGCATCGTCACTCTAACTTGGACAGTTACCCCTTTCCTTGGAGAGTGCACTTTTTGATGGGATAAAACTTTATCAAGGACGTGAACTTGGAACTGGTTTGACCAAAGCAACATGGAAGGGAACATCAACTGTCAAGATCTTCTCATCACCTACCCATGGCATGGATGTTTTCTTAAAGATCTGGAGGGATGCTGTTGAATGTGGAAATCCAAGGTGCCACACCCTTGTCAACTGATGTTTGCAGGATGCCGACTAAAACTGACTTTGCCTGTCTGAGATATTGCAATCCGATAATTCCTCATGGATTAATAATTCAAACATCACATGATCAGCTTGGCCATTTTCTGGACTTTCTTGTGGTCAACTCTTGTCATTAGACTTTGTAATTTTACTGTGTGCTCGTTTTTGCATCGGAAATCGGGACAGAACTCTTGCTAGTTAAGTTTTTTTTCTTTTCTGTCGCGCATGAGGGTTTAAGGATTGGTACATACATAAAAACTAGATACCAGTACCAATCACTTGATTAGTGCCCCATGTATGATTTGGGTACAGTAATTTCTGTAGACACGGGTTTGTTTTCGCTTATGGATATATAGTATTTTGGCGAAGTTAAAGTAACCTTCGTTACCCAATCGAAGATTAAAAATCGATCGTTAAAAATATGAAATCTAATAACATGGAAATATTACTGTGAAACCATTTGTATGCTTTTGTGGTATTCTGAGAAAAATGCATAAGTACCGCAACTCGACCAAAATAAAACTATTGGTTTAATTTTATTTCCTTGCAAATAATGAATGGAAGAATCTGTTGATAAATGACAACTTGGATCGAATCTACTTTGAAACGGTGAGGAATACACTTGAATTTGAAAAAAGGTCAATTATGAATATTATTGCAACTTGGGTGTGTAAACATTAAATGAGCACTTTGTATTTGTCATTTCCTTTTATTACGTTGCGGTTGAAAATAAAATCGGGGTAATTTAGTTTCCAAAGTTTCGTTTTAGTTGGGAGGGGGATTTAAGAATAAGATATGCAAATAGATGTCCCGTGCAATAGATTTTGTTCAAAAAATCTTCCTTTAATTTTCAAATGTTTCTCTTTGAGGCTCCTTGGGTGGCAAGCATATTGAATTTACTGGTGGGAGACTGGATTTCCTAAAAAAAGAATTCTAATTTTTTATTCGCTCTTAAAAGTTAGAAAGGGGAGACAAGGGGGGGGGGGGATCAATAACCAAATTATTAATTTTGGAGTGGTGTTTCTGAAGTGATTCTAAAACTTAATTGTGGGTGGGGGGTGATAAGTCACTCCCCCTGTCTGAATGATGCCACGGTTGGGGCTGAATTTACAAAATAAGGTGTCACCCCCTTGCTGTATTTGTCCCCAAAATAGTATTGGGCGACGTCGGTTGTAAAACTAAAAACGAAAATACCGTACCCATTGCAATTTTCCCCAAGATCCGATTTGGGGGGGGGGGGGATATACGATGTAGTCCTAAAAGATCTGTGGGCAAATCAACAGACGGTTTAGCACCCTTGTGTTTATGATTATTCTGTTCTTAATTCTTTTTTATTTCGTATCCACATTTTATGGAGCTTAATTTTGGGGCAAAATCAACTGAGAATTACGAAGAGTACGGTACCACTAACATTTTCCGTCCGAAATCTTACTCGAGGACTAATAAAAGAAAAAAAGCCAAAATCGACTATTTATTGGGGGAACCAGTTGTTATAATCTTTTGCAAACTTAGTTGAAAACGTAAACACTTTTTATTGGGTGGGGCGGGGGGGGAAGAATAAAAAATAAGATACATGTACCTCTTACAAGAGGAGGTCACTGAATAAGAGGCTAAGGTAAAGGGTTACAACAGAGGTGGTAGTGTTGGCCACATTTTAGGTTGCCAGCCCTACCACCCTTACGGTTTTCCTGGGTCCAGATCTAAATAGAGGATAAATCTTCAATAGATACCAAGAAATTATCCCAATATTTATTTGGTGACAAAATCAGTCCGGAGATCAGGTATCCTAAAAATGTATCTGTTCTAAAAAATATGATATCGGACTTTAACCCCTTGCGTACGGTTGACACAAATACGTGCAGATTGAAAATTGTCACCAGGCCGGTTGACTTCTATTTGTGTCAATCTCTACACTTTCAATCCATTATTGGGGTATTGTGTACGAATTATGCTTGGCTGCACAAGCCTCTTGTTTCCGTTTTGCTTGGCTGCACAACCCGACCTGGTGCCCAGGTGTCATGCCAAAAAGTGTCCGCTCATTAGCATACTGCTCTCTGATTGGTCAAATACTGACCGCTAAGCACGCGCAAAAGACACGGACACTATTTGGCATGTATTACATGCCAAATAGTGTCCGCTGCTAAAAAGTGTCCGCTCATGCAAATTACTGCCAAATACTGTCCGTTCCTTGCCAACTGTCCGCTAAATTGCTGCCAAATACTGTCCGTTCCTTTCCAAATACTTTTGTTTACTATACCTCATACATATTCATGTGCTAGCGACTATTTTGAATCGTTGGATGAGGTTTTATCCACTTTTTTTCTTCGTCAAACAATCCACAAGGGATTTTTTTTCTTGACAGCCCGTTCAATTTTATCAATAAAAGACGTGAACGAAAATGCCAACAAAACACACAGAAACAGGCCGAACAATTGTGCTAGTCCATACAAAGCAATATACGCAAACTCAAGTTAATCAACAATAAAAGAGGTAAAATAAACCCAAAAAGATGATATTAAAAGATGCGAATGAGAACTTACCGTCACGCAGTGTTGATAGCTTGACGGCAAGGACGCGATGGATGCACGCTACGTACGCCCAGACACTATTTAGCAAGCTTCCGGTATCGCGATGACGTAATACCCACTTGACCAATCAGAGAGCAGTATGCTAATGAGCGGACAGTATTTGGCACCGGCACCTCCCATCTAAAACCCGGGGTCAAAAACATAAATTTTAAGGTAAAAATCATCAAAAATAACGAGGGGTAACCCTCTCTGTTTTTTTCCAAATCTCGTCTTGTGGGTAAATTCCACAAATTTTCTTTGGGAGAAATCCTCTTCCACAAAAGCTACTTTCCAAATAGTGCGGGGCATCCGCCGTTTTTCCATGGACTCCATGGTTTTTCTGAGAAACGAGACCCACGATTTTTCGTTTATGAGAAAGGGCGCCCCCTCTCTAACAAAACATACGGTAAAAGTTAGTAGGGCGCCCTCTGTCACCACAAACAAGTGCAGACCCACTCAAAACATGTGTACTGTACGGTTTAACGCAAAGGATCCGGATTCTACAAATTGGAAAAGGGGCAAAGTATTAGTCAGTTTTCATCACATATTAACCGCATTTGTTTCCCAATCTCTCATAATTCCAGGACAGTCTTTTTTGGCTCATCACTTGGATATTTAACCCAGTTTTACATCTTAATGAATATAGACATTGTGCGTGCAATCCTTGACACGTTTAAGGCATGTTATAAGCAATGTAGTGAAGTAAGTGAACGCTGTTGATCGGTTGTCATGAACGATAATAGGTGATTTTTGTTTACTTTTTATAATAATATAAACTATGCGATCTCACACCTTTGTTTCATTGTTATGTCATATTTACACCAGAAAAGCTCAAACTGCTCATGTTTATATCTGATATTGTACGGAATCAAAAGTGGAAATTTTATTCACATTTCTTGCCATTTAAATCATTACTATGGTTCGGGGCTTTCATTTTCTTTGAGTCCTTTTAGGATAGGAGATTATGACAAACAAATGCGATTCTTGGGTTCAATAGAGATACAGCGCTCAACTCCGAGGTTCATGATTCAAGGAGGGAAGGCAACATAAAAAACAATTTACGCCCTCTGTTGACCAAAAAATAAAGAAAATTTGACGAGAGAAAATAGAGGGCGCGTTATTAGGTTGGTTTCGTTCACAGACGTGTTTAATGGGAACTCGGTCTCGCGCATAATTTCTTAGCATCCATGATAATAAAACACAGGCTTCATCCACATGTAACGTGTAAGCCCGAACACCCCATATACACATTTTTCACCACACAAACCCAACCCAGCACACGTAAGTTGTGTAAACACCTTCAATCGGGGACCTCCTAGCTATATTGTTCATACTGTAGCGTCGACCGTGCGCGGGACTCTCGTACACCCTGAAAGAACACTCCGGCACACTTTGTCAAGTTCTGAAGGGCTCTAGGCCGTTTATTCGGGTAGCAAATACACAAGGCCTCACACAAAAATGGTGGAGGATCGCACAATGCTTGTTACTAGGGAAACGGGTCACTGCGCGTGCGCCGCACGCAACGGGCCTCCCCAGCCGACCAGCAGGGGCTCCGTTGCAACAGCTCCGCTGTGGGACCGTGCTGGTGCCCTCTACCGGCCGGTCAGCTGGGGCTCCACCGCAACGGTTCCGCTAGTGGTGCCGTGCTAGCGCCCTCCGCCAACCGACCGGCACCGGCGCTACATTGCCCCCCGCGAAGACCTTTGTTCGTCCCCGAACAAGACAACCAGCACCGATGACCGGACGCCCAGGAAGGCCCGAGCCGGACGGCGCCCGCAGTGACCACCAACACACACACAAAACAAAAAAAAGGGGGTTACACAAAAGTCCAGGGGGGGAAGGGAAAACAACATCCAGTTCAGCTGGTAGGTGGAGGCTGCCGTTGGACTTCCGTCTGCCGGAACAGTTCCTCCCAGAAGCGACGTGGTACGTTGTTGGGGTAGCGCGGGGGTGGCGGCGCTCCAGGTGGTAGCAGTCCCCCCAGAGAGGGCTGGGCGGACACGGAGGGATCTACGAAGTATTGGCCATACTGCTGCCCCTGGTACGTCTGGAGGAGGTGGACGGGGGCCTCGTAGGTATGGATCACTCGTGTCCGCCCCAGCCGGTGGCCACAGGCATCCACCCCGTGGGGCGTGTGCTCTAACCGCCACTCCTCCCTGAGGTGTTCGCAGAGGGCCGTTTCCATGTGGGTGGCGGAGTCCCGTGTGATGCTAGGCGTCCGGACGGCCGCGGCTCTGCTCAGCTGGAGTCGCCTCCCGTCCGGGAAGTGCACGCTGGTACCGGCCGGAAGAAGAAGAGGGCGTCCGTCCCACTGTGGCAAGGGGGCATCGGGGGGCGCAGAGGGTCTCATCGGCACCCCGCCCTCCGCTCGGACCGGTCGACCCCTCCCGCCCCGGCGCCGGTTCCAACGGCCTCGTGGGGGGGGCCCCGCCGGGGAGCGTTCCGCACGGACACGGCTCCCCGACCCAGATGGTCGTCCCTCCGAGGAATGTTCCGAATGGGGTGGTCGGGAGAAGCGTTCCGAGGGGCCGCGGTCCCCCGACCGGCTGGGAGACCCCGGGACCTGGTGACTCCCTTGCCGAGTGAGGCGTGGCGGTGACGGCGACCGCCCCGCGCGTGGTGTGGTAGCGTGGGGGGGCTGTTCCGGGTGGTTACGGCCCCCCCGGTGGGACGTCGGCGGCGGAGGGGGTGGAGCGGCGTCCATCTCCCCGTCGCTGGCGTGGACGTCGAGTTCGTCGACCTCCGCACCCACCGATCCCACAAAACTCCCCGCACAATAGTGGTGATGTCGCTCCCGGACGTCCCTCCTATAGAAGGTCCTTCCGCACCCCCGGGCACAAGCGTAGGGACATTCGGGGTGGAGTACCCTGCACGCCGTCCGGAGGTGCCTCCGGAGATTATGGCGCTGGTTGAACGTCCTGTCGCAGTGGGGACATCTCGCCTGATCCATCCTGCAGGGGGGAAAAGAAGGAAGGTCAGTTAGGTGGAGGCAATATCGACTGGGACGGATAATTCTCCGTCCGGCCCTAGTGACTCTGCCGGTAGCCGGTTCCGATGGCGTAGGAGGTGCCGGCTCGCCTTCCCCCGCCGCCTCGCCGGCCACTTCGCCGGACTCTGGTTCCGTCCCGCTCGGCTCGTCGGGGGTCGTCGCCGTCGTCTCGCCCGGTGGTGGTGTCCCCTCCCCGTAGGGAGTCGGGGCCATCCCGGGGTCTTGACCTTCCCCGCTGTTCGCCTGTTCGTCCGGGGCAGCTTCGTTCGCCGGGTCCGATAATGGGACCCCCGATCGGTCCGGTGTCCCCGGCGGTCCCTCCGTGGTGGTACTGCCTTCTTCCGCCCGAGATCCCCGAGTGGTACGCTCCCACCAGCCCACATCGGCGTCGCCCAGGTATGGTTTCAGCCGGTTGTAATGGATCACCTTGGCTTTAGCCCGAGGGGACTTCTGGACCCGGTAAGTGACGTCGTCCATTCTCTTCGTCACCACGAACGGTCCGTCCCACCAACACTGCAGCTTGGGCGTGCGACCCACTTTCTTGGCGGGGGTGTACAGCCACACCGGTTGGCCTAGCTCATACCCAGCCCCTTCGGCCCGACGGTCGTACTGTCGTTTCTGGTAGGTCTGGCTGCTCTGTAGGTGACGCCGGGCGAACTCGTGGGCACGCTCCATCTTCCTCCTCAGCCCATCCACGTAGTCGGGTACTACCACGCGTGCCGATCGCTCTTCCGGGAGCCCCACCACGAGGTCCAGGGGGAGCCTGACTTCCCGGCCGAGCATGAGCAGGTTCGGCGTGAGTTTGGTGCTGTCGTGTTGAGAGGAACGGTACGCCATCATGACATACGGCAGGTGTTCGTCCCAGTCGTCCTGGTTCTCGTCGACGAACAGGCTCAGCATCGTCTTGACCGTGCGGTTAAACCGCTCCACCATCCCGTCTGACTGGGGGTGGAACGGCGTAGTACGGGTCTTTTGAATGCCGAGCAGCCTACAGACTCCCTGGAACAGTCCGGCTTCGAACTCCCTCCCCTGATCCGTATGGATTTCTAGGGGGGTGCCGAACCGCGTGACAACCTGTTCGACGAGGACCCTGGCGACGGTTTCTGACGTTTTGTCGGGGATGGGAAAGGCCTCCACCCACTTCGTGAAGTAGTCAGCGACCACCATGATGCCCGTGTTCCCGGCCCTCGTCTTCGGAAGTCTGCCCGTCAGGTCAATTGCCAGGCGCTCCATCGGGGCCCCTACTAAGTATTGTTGGAGTGGGGCCTTCCGGGGTCTGGGAGGCGACTTCTTCGAGCCACACTTGTGGCACTTCCGACACCACTCTTCCGCCTGGCGTTGCATCCCTCTCCAGTACACGGAGGCCTGCTTCAGTCGTGCGACCGTCCGGGCGACCCCCAAGTGGCCCGAGGTTCTGTTGTCATGGACCAACCTCATGACGTCCTCCACCTTCCCCTTTGGGACCACGACCTTCCACGTCGGGGGTCCTCCGCCGGGCTGTTCCCATCTTAGCTGTAGGACCCCACGGGCCAGCCGTAGCCTTTGCCACTTGGCCCACCAGAACTTGGTACCCTCGTCCAGCGCCGAGACATCCGTCCAGCCGGGTCGGGGGACCGCCTCCTCCAGCCACTGCATGAGCCTGCCCAGTTCGGGGTCGCTGCGTTGCTCCCGCGCCAGTTCCTCGGGGTCCCATGTCTCCAGGAGTTGTTCTGAGGCGGTGGCCCGTTTCCGTCCGGACTCGCCGACAGCTCCCACCAGTCCGTCCACTTGTGCCTCCCCGGTACTACTCTGGCCCTCCCCGGTGTAGCATTCCTGGCCCTGCTCTCTTGACCGTCCGCACTGGCCACACGGAATCCTGGAGACGGCGTCGGCGTTGATGTGTTTCTTGCCCGCTCGGTGCTCGATGTCAAATTCGTAACACCCCAGCCTTTGGATCCATCTGGCCACCTGTCCTTCGGGTTCGCGGAAGTTGAATAGCCACCGTAAGGAGCCGTGGTCCGTTCTGAGCAGGAAACGCTTGCCCAGGAGGTAATGTTTGAAATAATGGATGAAGTGGACCGCGGCCAGCAACTCTCTCCGTGTGGTGCAGTAGTTGCGCTCGGCCTTGGACAAGGCGCGGCTGCCGTAGGCAATCACCCTTTCCCCATCATCCCCTTCCTGTGACAACACCGCTCCAATGGTGCAGTGGCTGGCGTCCGTGTCCAGGATGTAGCGACGCTCCGTGTTCGGGTACCGTAACACCGGCGTCGTAGCCAGCGCGTCCTTGAGGTGCTCAAAGGCCGACTGACAGGAGCTGGACCAGGCAAAGGTCTTCTGACTCTTGTTGGTAAGGGCGTGGAGGGGACGAGCGATCTCGGCGAAGTCTGCGATGAAACGTCGGTAGTACGACGCGAGGCCCAGGAAGCTCCGGACTTGGGTCAGGTTCGCCGGCTGTGGCCACTTCCTGATGACGGTGACTTTTTCGGGGTCTGTGCTCACCCCTTCGGCTGAAACCCTGTGGCCCAGGAAGGACACTTCCGTCTTGAACAGATCGCATTTTTTTGGTTTCAGCTTCAACCCCGTGGCCCGGAACCGGCCCAACACGGTGGCCAGCCTCTGATAGTGTTCCTCGAAGTCGGACCCCCACACGATCACGTCGTCCAGATAGACCACCGCTATCTGCCACTGAAGTCCCCTCAGCACCCGCTCCATTAGCCGTTCGAATGTCGCTGGAGCGTTGCAGAGCCCGAATGGCATTACTGTAAATTGGTACAAGCCGTTCTGCATGCCGAAGGCCGTCTTCTCTCGGTCCCCCTTGTCCAGGCCGACCTGCCAGTATCCGCTGGCTAGGTCGAGTGTGCTGAACCACTTCGCCCCGTCCAGGGCGTCCAAGTTGTCCTCGATTCGGGGGATGGGGTACGCGTCCTTCAGCGTCACCTCGTTGACCTTGCGATAGTCCACGCAAAATCGAATGGAACCGTCCTTTTTTTTTACAAGGACGACCGGTGACGACCAAGGACTATTGGACGGCTCCACAACACCCTCCTGCAACATCTGTTCAACTTGCTTCTCTGCCTCCCGCCGCTTGTGCATGGGTAGTCTCCTTGGCGGCTGGCGTATGGGGTTGGCTGCTCCGGTGTCGATCGCATGCTGGGCCAGGTTCGTCCGACCGAGCTTGCCGTCCGGGCCCGTGAACGCTTCCGAGAACTCCGTCAGCAATTCTGCCAACCGGGCATGCTCGGCCGGACCGAGGTTCACCGCGCCCCGGTCCAAGAGGTCTCCGAGATGAGCCGGCACTTCCGTTCGGACACTCGCTGGGGGGGAAAAAGAATGCCCGGTAGCCGTTCTCGGCCGTCCGTCGCCAAGTTCCATCACGTCAAAGTCGTCCATTGGCGAAAATAAAGCCAGGCGACTCCCTTTGTAAACGGTGACGGGGTCGGTCGTCGGGTTGAACACTCGGATCGGCACGGTCCCATTCCCAGTATCGACCAGGCCCGTGGCGACCGCAATCTGACAACTGTCCGTGGCCCCCAAGTTCGGGTACACCATCCCGACTCCCATCCGTGGCCCAGCAGCCACTCCGCCCGCGATAATCGCCTCGTGACCTGCCGGTACCACCATATTCTCCATCACCTGTACCCTGGCCACCATCGGCCGCCGTCGGGAACCCTCCAGGGGAACGGCCTCCCCGTCGACCACGACTACGCCATCCCCCCATCGCCATTCGCAACGGTATCTTGACAGGAAGTCGATCCCGAGTATCACGTCTGGCTCTATATCGGCCACCGTACAGGCGTGGTTCAGAAGTTGACCCCCGACCTGCAGTTTGAAGTCGGCCACCCCCCTCGCTGGCATGGAGCTCCCGTCTGCCATTCTCAGGGCCGGCGCGGAACGAAGGAGTCTCGGCCTCTCCGTCTCATCCAAGGTGCCATAGACCCTCTCGGACAACAAGCTTACCGCCGCCCCGGTATCAAGGAGGAGGCGCACGGATATCCCGGCGACCTTGCCCGTGATGTAGTTCGCACTGGTCACTCGGGCTGGAGCCGCCGGCTCTCCGCTTGGGGCCTGGCGTCTCGGCGTTGTCCCCGTCGGTCCTCGCTGCCGGTCGGAAGCAGACTTCCGCTTGGGGCAGTACCGTCGTATGTGCCCGAACTCGTGGCATCCGTAGCACTCCACCCGGGGGCGGGCGGCCTGCACCTCCCCAGTCCCGGCGGCAGGCCCGGGCTCCTCGGCTGGGGGCTGAGTTACTAGCCGGACGTCCTTGGTCCCTGACCTCCCCTTCTGGCGCGCCTGTGCCTCGAGGAAGGCCTCCATCTCGGCCGCAAGTGCGACTGCCTCGGTCAGAGTTGCCGCCCTCCTAGAGAAGATGTGGCGTTGCAGCTGTTCGTTCCCCAGGGCGTTGCGAAACGCCTCCACCGCCAGATCTTCGCGGGCCTGCGTGGGCAGCTTCGGGTAGCTCTTGTAAATTAGTCTTCGAATCGACTGTCCCAAGCTGCCGAGTGACTCGTCGCGGCCTCTCAAGCGCATCGACAACTGCGCCCGGTGTAAGGGGATCTGGGCAGCCACCCCGAACCGTTGTTCGAAGGTCTCGAGGATGGAGGCATATTCCGTTCGCCCCTCCGGCGCCATATCCGCAAGTGCCTCTTGGGCCGTGCCCCTCAAATGAGAAGCCAGGAACATCGCCTTCTCGGCCTTGCTCCAATGGTTGACTGCCGCGACGCTCTCGAAGTGGATCAGGTAATCGGACCACGACGAGCCTCCGTCGAACCTGTCGGGAAACATCATTGGCCTCCGACCCCCCGGGTCGGAAGGTCCCGCTGTCCCCCTTCTCATCCCGGGTGGTGGTGTTGGCATGTCCCCTGCTCGTCCGGCGGCACCGCAGGTGCCAGGGGTAGTCTGTGCCCCCTTGGTGGTGGATGGTGCCTCGGTCCCGCATGGGGGCTCCGTGTGGTGCCACCCCGCGATCCCGGGTCTCCCCTCCCGACTGGGCTGTCTCACTCCATTGACTTCCACGCGGAGTGGTTCTCCTCCATAGACTCCCGTGCGGATTGCCTCCGCGCCATTGACTCCCACGCGGAGTGGCTCTCCTCCATAGACTCCCACGCGGAGTGGTTCTGCGCCATTGACTCCCACGCGGAGTGGCTCTCCATTGACTCCCACGCGGAGTGGTTCCCCATTGACTCCCACGCGGAGTGGCTCTCCATTGACTCCCACGCGGAGTGGTTCTACGCCATTGACTCCCACGCGGAGTGGCTCTCCCCCATAGACTCCCACGCGGAGTGGCTCTCCATTGACTCCCACGCGGAGTGGCTCTCCATTGACTCCCACGCGGAGTGGTTCTCCATTGACTCCCACGCGGAGTGGCTCTCCCCCATAGACTCCCACGCGGAGTGGCTCTCCATTGACTCCCACGCGGAGTGGCTCTCCTCCATAGACTCCCACGCGGAGTGGCTCTCCATTGACTCCCACGCGGAGTGGCTCTCCATTGACTCCCACGCGGAGTGGCTCTCCCCCATAGACTCCCACGCGGAGTGGCTCCACGCCATTGACTCCCACGCGGAGTGGCTCTCCTCCATAGACTCCCACGCGGAGTGGCTCTCCCCCATAGACTCCCACGCGGAGTGGCTCTCCATTGACCCCCACGCGGAGTGGCTCTCCATTGACTCCCACGCGGAGTGGCTCTCCATTGACTCCCACGCGGAGTGGCTCTCCATTGACTCCCACGCGGAGTGGCTCTCCATTGACTCCCACGCGGAGTGGCTCTCCATTGACTCCCACGCGGAGTGGTTCTCCATAGACTCCCACGCGGAGTGGCTCTCCATTGACTCCCACGCGGAGTGGCTCTCCATTGACTCCCACGCGGAGTGGCTCTCCATTGACTCCCACGCGGAGTGGCTCTCCATTGACTCCCACGCGGAGTGGCTCTCCATTGACTCCCACGCGGAGTGGTTCTCCATAGACTCCCACGCGGAGTGGCTCTCCATTGACTCCCACGCGGAGTGGCTCTCCATTGACTCCCACGCGGAGTGGCTCTCCCCCATAGACTCCCACGCGGAGTGGCTCCACGCCATTGACTCCCACGCGGAGTGGCTCTCCTCCATAGACTCCCACGCGGAGTGGCTCTCCCCCATAGACTCCCACGCGGAGTGGCTCTCCATTGACTCCCACGCGGAGTGGTTCTCCATTGACTCCCACGCGGAGTGGCTCTCCATTGACTCCCACGCGGAGTGGCTCTCCATTGACTCCCACGCGGAGTGGCTCTCCATTGACTCCCACGCGGAGTGGTTCTCCATTGACTCCCACGCGGAGTGGCTCTCCATTGACCCCCACGCGGAGTGGCTCTCCATTGACTCCCACGCGGAGTGGTTCCCCATTGACTCCCACGCGGAGTGGCTCTCCATTGACTCCCACGCGGAGTGGCTCTCCATTGACTCCCACGCGGAGTGGCTCTCCATTGACTCCCACGCGGAGTGGCTCTCCATTGACTCCCACGCGGAGTGGCTCTCCATTGACTCCCACGCGGAGTGGCTCTCCATTGACTCCCACGCGGAGTGGTTCTCCATTGACTCCCACGCGGAGTGGCTGGCCACACCGGCACCGTTGAGGGGGCTCTACTGTTACCGTCATGGGGCGTATAGGCTGGGGAATCCCCGTTGCGCCAGGGCCTGCCCTGGTGGTCAGTTCCTCGTGGCTCCCGGTGCTCACGCCGGTGTAGAAAATGTGGGGTGTCTCTGGACGACCCCCCGCTGCGTCGGCAGACGCGGCGTGACCGCGCTCCGTGTGGAGCGGCGTATCCGCCCCGCCGCCCTGCCCAGCACGGCGTGGTCCCTCCCGGTGTCCCCCGCTGGGCGTACTGGTGCAAAACCCAAAGGCCCCCTCCATGCAAGGCTCCGCCCCCGCGAACGCGGCCCGACGGCGTTCCGAGTGGAACGCAGCGTTTGCCTCGCCGCCGTGTACGGCGCAGGGCGGCCCCCCGCGAGGCCCCCCATCGGGCGCACCGGTGTGAAACTCACAGGCCGTTCCCAAACGAGGCTCCGCCCCCGCCGCCCCAGCGAACGCGGCTCGGCGGCGTTCCGTGTGGAACGCGGCGTTTGCCCCGCCGCCGTGCACAGCGCAGGGCGGCCCCCCGCGAGACCCCCCGCCGGGCGCACCGGCGTGAAACTCACAGGCCGTCTCCACACGAGGCTCCGCCCCCGCTGCCCCAGCGAACGCGGCTCGGCGGCGTTCCGTGTGGAACGCAGCGTCCGCGCCGTCGCCGTGCGCAGCACCGGGCGGCCCCTCGCGGGGTCCGGCGTTCGACACGCCGGAATAAGGGTCATGGGTTGTCCCACAGTGAAGCACCGTCCCCGCCACACCGGCCAGTGCGACTCGGCAACGTTCCGGGTGGAACGGAGCGTCTGTCACCCCGACGCCAGCGGCGTGGGACGGCCCACTGAGGGACTCATAACTAGTCTGGGGGGAATCGATGCAAATGCGACATGGAATGTAACAAATTCGCCCCCCCTGATCTATCATCTCAGGCTTCATTTTCTCCCCGTCCTCCCACATGAGAGACTCCGATCCCGATGACCCCCCAGTCCCCCTCTTATCCCGAGGAAGACTCCCTTGATTATCCCTCAAAAAGGATTCTAATTCGCTCAAGGTAACGAACGGTCCGCCATTCCTATCTCCCGATTGGCCTGCGTCGTGTGGAGCTATATCCCCGTCTGTGTCCGCGCCGTGTGGCGAGTCGGACACCAGACTGTCCCTACCCGGTGGATTCATGCCACAAGAACTTGAGGTTTTACCTGATTTGCTCTTTCCTGGTATGTCACCGCTGCCACCAATGTAGCGTCGACCGTGCGCGGGACTCTCGTACACCCTGAAAGAACACTCCGGCACACTTTGTCAAGTTCTGAAGGGCTCTAGGCCGTTTATTCGGGTAGCAAATACACAAGGCCTCACACAAAAATGGTGGAGGATCGCACAATGCTTGTTACTAGGGAAACGGGTCACTGCGCGTGCGCCGCACGCAACGGGCCTCCCCAGCCGACCAGCAGGGGCTCCGTTGCAACAGCTCCGCTGTGGGACCGTGCTGGTGCCCTCTACCGGCCGGTCAGCTGGGGCTCCACCGCAACGGTTCCGCTAGTGGTGCCGTGCTAGCGCCCTCCGCCAACCGACCGGCACCGGCGCTACAATACTTTAACTTTTTGGCAAGGACCCTAATTGGTTTTGTGCAAGGTTTTCAACCGGAGACCTTTTTCAACCGGGGACCCTATTGTCATCTATTGTTAAAGTTCCCCCATTGAGATGCTGCTCTTTATGCCTTTGATAACATCATGTTTCGGCTCATGAATATGCAAATTTCAATAGCATACAAAAAACATAGAATTGCTACAACGGAAAAGAAAGCTGCCCTGCATGTATTCAAGTCATCAAAATCCTTCTTCTAGCAACTGATGAATTACATTCTAGCTCTTCGTCTTGTTAGGGTCATTTGGGGTCACACGCCCCACGAAACCCTCTCACAATCAGCTCTCGCTGTGCCTTGTCGGCAAAACACACACACACACCGCGTTCCGTGTCAATTTCAAACAGTTACCAAAAACAAATATTGATAGATCCTCAGCTGCAACTGTTTGCAGTCTGAGTGTAATAAAGTGACGCGAGAGGAATCAACGGCGGAGGAAACGCAAACGTTTCGTCAAGCCACTTGGTGTGTTATTTGGGACAGACAGACAAAAGCAGGCGTTCTATAAGTGCGTTTTAAGGTCCGTTTTGTGTTCGTTGCGTTTTTAGCCTAGAGCTAAACGGACTGAAACGCACTAACACAAAGCCAGCTTAAAACACAGATATAAACGAAGACGAAGAAGCCTATTGAATGTAAAACTTAAAGAAGCAAGACATAGGCCTAGAACTTTACATTAAATGAAAATATTTATCTTCCAGGTTTTCTCATTTCTTTTTAATCTTTGAGGCTTCTCAAAAATGGTTATCAAGCTGATTTGATGGATGCTAAACTCTTTTGTCATATAGCTACATTTTTTCAAATATAAATATTAAACGATTTTTTTAACCTTTTGTCAAGAACAGGAGATTCTGCAGTTTCGCTGGCATTTTATTTTGCCTCGTTTTTCTCCTTTTTTTTGGAAAAGGTAAGAACTGACGGGTACTATCATTATCTTCAATCATTCTTACAGTTTCAATGTTGCAACAGGCCATTTTCTGAAATTTTTAGGTGAGACATCGATGTCACTAATAGACACGTTTTGGTACAGTATTGGACTCTATTCCAACAAATGTTTAAAAAAGCCGGTAATAGTCCCAGTTACTCGAACTACAACCGAATCAAAAGGTGTCCTCATTCTGTTTATTAAAGCATTCCTTGTACATGTACTTCCTGAAATTGGTAAACATTTAATGCCATGTTGGTTTCACCAACTGTTTCTTATCAAAAGCAACACACAATCCAACGTAGATTTTTTTGAGAATCCAAATTGAGAAAACAAGTATTTTTTTAATGTTGTATGACATGGTTTTTGCTAGACAGCCCTCCGTTGTGAGTTTCTCGGAGTTGTTTTGTGTTTGTCAGACCTCGGTGGGTGTCCCGCAAGCTTAACACTTTCTGGTTTTTTATTGGACACTTAAGGAGCCCGTAAAATAGTAAAATGACGCACTATGTAAGCCAACTGTTCATTGGTCCGTTGAACTATCCAGCATAGCACTCACTTTATTTATTGCAAAAATAATCAAGAATTACAAATCGGATGTTTTCAGATGACCTTTTTTGTTTTTGATCGCAGTATGCCAAGCTGTGAGTTCATGTTTGAAACCAAAGTCCAGTCTTCAGAGGAAAGGATTCCTTAATTTCTTTTCTGCAGAAGAATTAAGATGGCAGCGCATCTTAAAATGTTGCTGTAACTGTGGCAGTCAAAGTTGAAGTTTTCCGAGATGTTCAGACCATGGAGGAAGGAATGTTCAGACTCAGTGAAATTATAGAAATAGTGGGAATTATGGCACGAAAGCATGATGTGAGAAAGAACGAGATTTTACCAATGTAGGAGGCATGTTAGATTACAAGACAAAGAACTTTGAAACTCTGGAGTTCGCCAAGATTTGCCTTGCGTGAGGATTGAGTTTTTGCAGGGGAAGGTTACTGGGAGAGGTGAAATTCGCTTGGATCGAGCAGAGAATTAAGTCACTTGGGAACTCTCCTCGAGGGATGAATTGACAGGAAAGAAACTGTCAGCAATCTTCTTTGTTGTTGTTGTTTTTTTTTTTAAGATTTCCCTCCAAGAGGTCTGGAGCTCCCAAAAATATCATGTAGCCTTCTACCCGAAAAATCCCCTTAAAAAACATTCTTTCAAATTATGGGTTGTCTCTGTCTCATCTGGCATTTGCCTTCCCATCCCCCATTTCAGTGTTGTTCTTGAGGGGCTGTCTGTGAAGGGGGAGACTGCGACCTTTGACATCAGTAGAGAGGTCAAAGGTCGCCGGAGACCTTGGGCCTTTGGCTAGCGTTTATCATTATCACCATCGAGTTTATAATTTGATAAGTGCCACAAAATTATTGAGCTAACTGATATCCGCTCGCGGCAACTATACTTATTTTAAATGAAATAATATAGCAAAAAAAGAACGTGGCTTCCGCTTGACAAATTGATATTCATCAACCACTAATAAGAGGCACTGAATCATAATTATTGCAGTGATTATACATGTCATTTGTCCTTTCAAGGCCCCCTCCCTCACCCCACCATGCACTCCTTCGATTTCTGACTGTCAACGTACACACACAAACACCATGCTGAATTAAAATTGGTGACATGTAAATGACTCGACTAAGGATAGTTTCTTTCAGTCGGTCGTCCAAGATTCTTATCAAAAACGAAAACCACCAAGGCAGCGAGAACACTCAACATTGTCCAGCGAAAACACTCAAAATCGTCCAGCGAAAACACTCAAAATTGTAACTTAAATCTGGTATTTTTAGGATATAGGATGATATACACGAGGGAATTTGCAAAAAAAAAATTAAGTATGGGCTTTAAACGACCATTATCCACACTGGTTAAGGACTATGGGAGAGGGTTTTATAAGAAGGTATCGTTGCTTTTTTCTACGGGGGAAGACGACCGTCAAGACAGTAGCCCATGAAGTGACTCTTTTAGGCGCGGTTACTTCAAAATCAGGGAAGTAATATACACAGTTTTTACGTGAGTATTCTCAAACTGAAAGGGGATAATACTCGAAAATGTCTTCCACATCACTGAAGGTTTCAAGCAAAAACAGGAAAAAACATTAATTTTGCCATTACTCAAACCGTCATTCTTTGGACAGCACGTTTCTAATCGTAAAGAAACAATTCACGTTCGTGAAGATTAAGTATATGGATGAAGTAGAGAAAGAGGGTGGAAGGGGAATGTTACCCTTCGTACACAGTGCAAAGATTTATCAAAATATTAGAAGATGAACACGAGATGGAACTTGCAGCGAGGGAATAACAGAAGTTTCCGATAGTCGACGCCATGGAAAGTATAGTTTGCGCGTATGAGATCGAGATAAGTAAAAACGTTTACGAAAAACAACAAACAGAAAGCACAACAAAAACAAACCAGAGGAGACTATGATTACATGTTGATTGCGAATATCTAGTAATTTATAACTTACGTCATAATAAAAAGCATGAAATTGTGCCCATTATTTGTGGAAAACTTTTTGAATTGAAAAATGCGGCCAAAATACACAGAGAAACTTTTGATGACTTGATTCCCCCATAACCTCATTTCTCGTTTCCTAACTGCCAGTATTGATTTCGCTAGGGAGTCCCCGGGATTCTAGCTTGACTATGTCACTTGGGAATTCTGTCCAAGAGTTTGCCAGCAGTGCATGCAGGGTAGCATAAATTTGGATATCTCGATTGAGGAAGACCACGCTTAATAATGGGTGAACTGCGCTAGCTGTATAAGATGGCCTGACTCATCAATAGAAAGCCTACGAATTCAACTCAACTTAACTCAAGTTGGCAATGGACCCTCTTTTTACGGATGGACGCACAAAGGTGCGGCACTCTCGCAACAAGAGGGGGGCAACAAAGGACACGGTTTGCTTGGATTGTAAACACGGTTGTAAAAAAAGGGCAATCGAGGGAACATTAATAGGTCTTGGAGAGGTTTCTTTCTTGGTGGGGAAGTGGACGCTGGTCATTTTGCAGGCGGCGGCTTTCACCAAATTAAAGGGAGCTAATCCATGTTGTTGGGCTAATCCATGGTGGCATAGCTGAAATCATCTTGCCACTGCGCGGGAACTCTTGGCTGTGTGGGTCAGGTGAGACGTCGAGTTTGGAACCGTGTGTGACTGTAGCACGGGTTGGCGTACTATTAGCCACTCCTGTCGGTCGCGGTGCTGACTGCCTGCATCCCGTGAGCTTGTCTACTGTTGCAACTCATCATCGAGATCATTTAGGACGCGGCGAGGGGCTAACAGCCAAAACAAATGTTGGTTAAATCTCTGCTGGCAACAGCTCTACGAGTCTTGGCTGTTTCTGCCTTCATTCTCTTCGTCAGACGACAAGCTGTGTCTTGAGAATAAAAAGTCCGGTGATACTTTCAGTTGGGGGTATTATTTTTTTCGTTTTGTGACGAAGCCTTCCACCTTCCAGGGAATTATTATTATTTTATTTATGTTATTATTTTTGGAGGAAATTGATTCTTTGTTGCCTGGAGTACAAGGTCCCATGCTGACCGGCGGTGGTATTGGCTGAACCAGCCCCGGGGTTACGTGGCTCCGCCCAGCGTGTGGGCTGGGGGAAACCCGCCCTCGCTGCCCACTAAAACTCGGACAGATAAAAGTGCCAATCACGGGCAGTCTTTTTCTTCTTGGTGGTGAAGGAGACGATTATTGGAAAGGAAACGCGAACATCGGCGCGAGTCTGTAGCTCGGAGGCGGCAAGGTGCGTTCGTGGAGGTGTAAGCGTTCGGATGCGATCGGTGATAGACTCCCAGCCCTGATTGGAGTTCAGGTGTCCAGTGATGAGCTTCATTTGTGATCGTGAAACTGTGGTCATTCTCCTGGACTCTGTAGCTGTGGAGATGACCAGTGCGGCTGGTAGACCGACTACTCGTGTCATAGCGTGCCCCAGATTGCCTCCACGCACCCCCTCGGCCAGACAGGCAACTTTACTCCACATCCTCCGGCGTGAACACCTAACACATCACTCCATCCCATTAGTGGGCAGCAAGTGCAACAGTTTCTTTTAAACCAAGGGAGGGTCGACCCAATCCAACCGAGCTTGCGGTTTTTTATTCGTCACTTGGTGGGAGAATATATTGGACTTGAACTACTATGATATTACTGTCCTTAGGTGTGGGCTTTCAAATCTCAAGTCAGGACGCCTCATAGGGATATAACACTGTCGCCGGAAAACATCAGTTGTCACATAAAACACGTCAACTACCTAAGAAAAAACTAAGAAAGATAATCCCCACCAAGATTTAGAGCATTGGGAATCGTATAAAAGAACTTGCCAGATATACATCACCCACTGTGGAAGATTCAACAGGGAAAAGCACTTGCCGTTTTGTTTTTCCTGAAACGGTGCACATTCACATTCTGAGAAAAACCATCAGCACCGCGGAACCTGTTCCGAGAGACCAACTCCCCAGCGGAAATTCCAGTTGACGTAATCGGGGGTTTCGTCTTGATTCACCGGGCGACGAGGCGCTATCTTCACGGTAACATGTGCTGGCCGGTCGTGATGAGGTGCGGGCTTGTCATCTTGCTGAGCGTCTGCACGCTAAGGTAAGGAGACTAATCCTTGGTTTCCACTCATAACGGTTATCCGTGGGGAACCCCCGATACCGACGTCCGTCAGTTCCCCACATGAACCATTTGTTTCTTTCCTGGCAGAACTGCCAAGAGTTCTTCCAACATGATCGCATTGGCTTTTTTAGCGTTAATATTTATTGTGTATAATTGTTACAAGGTGTTTCTTGGCCTCGGCTGAGAGAGGTTTTTACAAGACGAATCGAGGGACGCTGGCAGTGGAAACCCACAGCGTGCCATAGTGCGGCACGCCACGCGCCAATAAAACAAGGCTAGCCAGTCGATGTTAACAGCATTTTGATATGCCACCCGCATACTAACAAACACCAGCCAATTGTGGTAACGCGCTAAATCCAAATCGGGGCCGAGGACAGTTTTACCGGAGAAGGGGGGTAAAAAACTGAGTAAAAACTGTCATATCTTTTATTACAGAGAAGTTTATATCATGTTTTATTCTTACCTCCGTTTAGCATATTTTTGTGCAGTAAGATTTTAGTGATAAGATTAATTATTTTAATAAATCAAAGCAAATTACAAATTGTAACAATTCGTACAAGAAAGGTTCTGGGCAGATCAAGATGTTTTGGTGTAAAAAGAACGGTTTTAAAAAAACTGCACTTTTTCATTTATTTTCATTTTTTTTTTTACAATCGATACGTTATTTTTAGTGTTTATTTTCATGTTTGCCTTTTTTGAAAATACATGTTGCATAATGAAGTTACCTTGCAACAATAATTTAAACATCTTGGCTGAAATTAGGCATTTCATGCAAACCACGGGTACCGGTAACTTTCCTCTGGAACAAGACTTGCGATAAATGACAGTAACAAATTAACCTGTTAATTTAATCGGGTTTCCATCTAATTGATGACCTCCCGATGTCGTTTAGTCTATAGACTAAGTCTAACAAGTGAACAAGATTCTCTATACTTTATAATATGCCTATAAATACAAGTAAGGTGTATATGAAATTTAATTCAATTTTTAGGATCACTTGAAGTCTATTGTATTCGAGAAGAGTACCGGTACCGGTAGCCTATTAGAGTAACGGTAGTCTTCAAAGATTTACTTTAAAAAAAAAAAAAAAAAAAAAAAAAAACAACACTTGTTCGATTCAAAGCGCAAGAGGTCAGTAAAATCCAGCACTCCAAAGTGAACAAAGAAAACTGGCAGGAGCGGGACTTGAACCTGCGACCTCCAGAATACCGTACTGGTGCACTACCAACAGAGCTATCTTGCCATCCCTACCTGGCTCCCATAGGAAAGCGCACATGTAAACAAAGCGTGACGTCATTACGTCTTGGGTCGATTGTCGGTGTCTTTGTAATCAGCTTAAGTGCCTCAGATATCAGATTTTAGTTGCGTACGAAATCGGATTTATTGTACTTTTCTCGTCTTGTACACTTTACCAGATATCCAAATGATTTTTAAAAATGATATTTTGCCCTTCAACTGCAGACAAGATGGAAGCGGAGTTAGCGCTGTGTACACAAGGAACGACATGTCCAAGCAGTCACTCGCCGGCAACCGAGCTAGCGGCAAATCGTCCGGGGCTAGCGGGGCCAGCGGCGCGGAGGGCGGAGGAGCCAACGGCGAGCTGTCCCGCTCGTCCAGCACCGTGTGCCGGTCTTTCCCCGGGCTGAGTCGTAAGCAGCTGCAGCAGTGCCGGCGGGCCCCGGACGTCGTGGCCTCAGCTATCAGCGGGATCCGGATCGCGGTGGACGAGTGCGGGAACCAGATGAAGGAACGACGGTGGAACTGTTCCAATCTACAGACTAAGAACGGCAACCCCTACACAAACGTCATGATGGCTAGAGGTAAGTGGTTGTAGTGTCTGACTCGTGGGTGGGGGTTCGAACCCTGCTGGGGAATTATGGTGCTTGGGAGACTCAACTCTACTATTGTTTCTCTCCACCCAATAGTGGGATAGAAAACAGATTGCGCTGATCTCGAATTGCAGCCTAAAACTGGGCTCATGGCCCGATGACTATAGGGGTAATATTGTGAAGCTTTGAGACATTGTATAAAGTGATAAGCGTGACATCATGGCATTACAATAATTATTCAGCCAGACCTAAACCCTGGGTCACTAGATGTCGGTCCATACCTGATTCCGTGGGTTCCCCTGTGGGTTTTCTATACCGTACCTCATTTAAAACTGAGAATGTTTTCATTGTCTACATGCAGTTTTGTCTGAGGCTTTCGGAATTCAATACAGAATCATATACACGTTTTAAGAATCGTTTGTTGCATCACCCCACCCCAAAATGTACTAAAATCTAAAAAATCTTATACAAGCTCACAAATAACGCAGACAGAAAGAGCTAAGACGATATATAGACATTATCAAACGGACGAACAGACAACTTACAAGAAATATACGCTGATAAAGTTTAATTATCAACGAGGTTTTTGAATATTGCATCCACGGTTCTTTACATGATCTAGAAAGTAATTAATGGCTTAACAGGAAGTCTTAATAACTTGTCAGTCTTGCCAACACATGTGGAATCTGCGGTGATGTATTCACGTGATTTATTGCAAATTAACATCAGACACACATTCCTCGATGTTGACGAATATAACCTGTGCAATTGTCAACATTTTGGTGGCTTTTTTCAGACTCCTTTTAATATATACATCTCCATACAGTAACCACAAAATGCGTACCCGGGAGAGGTAATGGGAAATTTTCCCGAGACATTTGCCATTTAAAAAAAAAATTTCGTTAAGAATTAAAAGCACCATACGTCACACCCCTCCCGTTTTTCAAAATACCTTTAGAGGTGAACCAAAATTGGTGTAATTTTTCATACAATTTTAACCCCCCCCCCATAACCACTGCTACCACTCTAGTAAATGAATTTTTTTTAAAGGTATAAACAATGTTTGGTAATGACCTAAAATTTAACTGATTTCGATTTCAACAATCGAAAAAAAGCGTATATGAACGTGCACACAATCACTGTTAAAAACTTAAAATTAAACACAAAATGGTTGTTCACTATTTTTGTGTGACTTGTATGACGGATTGAGCTCAAACTTTCACAGGTTTGTTATTTCAGTGAATCACCTAAAGTATGCAGACTGACTGCATCTGTGCTGTCAGCTCACCAAAGCTATGTCATATCTTTAAAGGTTATAGGCCTATACAACATTTGCAATCATCCAAAAACATCACGAAACTACCGAATTATTATGAAATACCCTACTTGACTGTAAGTAATAGTCTCAAGCATCCTGTGAAATCATGGCACCTGGTGTGCAGTCAATTTCAAGAAAAGTGGAATTTTTGTATCAATTTCCAGCGATGGTCGGCCGACAATCGTTGGAAATATTCTAGTTTCCCGACCTGATAATTCCCTAAAGTCTATATATTGCTCCGTTTTGTCTGGGGTCAGGGAACCAGACTACAAGAACAGCATTTCCCCCTCTGTCTATTTATGTTTTTCCCAGCATCTATGCACACAAAACTTTAAACAGGTCAGTGTTACAGTATTTGCTATAAAATACTAACCCCAAATCCATTCATTTCTGAAAATTACAGCAAAAGCAAATGTTGTATAGGCCTACTACCTTTGAATTTACAGGAGTACACAAAAATCATGCCACACAAATTACAAAACAAATGTACCTTGACAGAAATCGGCAGAATCCAGGCATTACAGGTGTGACAAGACAATTTTTGTCTTCGTTTTCACGGTCGTTCGTTGCTTGTCAGTAACGCCTATATCTATAATCGTAGACGAAAAACAACAAATTTATTAACTTAAGATAAATCCCGAGGTATTAGCCGATATAGGGGCGAGGAGTGACATGATCCTTGCTGGTAAATTTGCCCGCGTTGGGACGGCGCTGGTGATAATACCAATTACCTCTGACTCAGACAATGAGGATCAAACGCGAGGCTGCGCGCGTTTTACGTCCGACTAAATCTGGCAAACATTCCCGCGCTTTTTGAACTGTCGCGGTTTATCCCGCGATACTGCGAGACGTAGAGCTTTGGGGTTTTTCGTTTTTATTGTTTTTCTTAAATAATAATAATAATAAGAACAACAACAACAACAACAACAACTTTTTCCAAGTTTGTTTTTCCGAGACTTTAACCAATTAGAATTTCTATAACATTTTCCTCCTGTTAATTTGAATAGAGTAAATAGAATAAACTCAACTGAATTGAACCCTCATATTAATTGGTGAAATGTCTATGAAGTTTGTATTAGTATTTTTTACATTGGCAGTTTGGATTTATGCATTTTTAATTCTTATCAGCATTTTTAATTTTGTATGAATTTATTTCACGATTATCTTCACAACCTGCCACATTACTAAAGAAATACAAAATCTATAGATAGATAAATACATTAATCATGAATTTTTGTATCGAAATTTTATGGATTCAAGAAGATAGACGACATCGAGAAGATAATAATTTCTGACAAAGCAGGTTCGTGTATTTGTTCTCGCCTGTCATTTCGGGTGAACCCGGTTCGATTCCCAGCTGGCACTATGGACTGTGCTTCTCAATCACTACCTACCCGATGCACGGGTTTCTCTCGGACTAACTGTTCTTTAAGATTTTCCTCCCCACGCGTCTAAAACTTTAATTTCATACCCCGTCTTCTCTAAGTTCAAAGCTGGGTCACGAGAGAACAAGAGCTAAGATATAGATCCGGCTATCCAAGAAAAAGACATGAACAAAGTGACAAACCATGTCTTCGACCAGCAGCGCCCCTTTTGACACCTTTTGCTTTGATACGAATATTTGGAAACAGAGTTTGGGAGATGCAGTTTCCTATAGCTGTATAGACCTACAACAAGACCACACTGTTGGGACGCGAGCGGATATGATCTATATTCACCGGGGGAAATAGGCCTGACCTTGACGGTGGGACCATGGCACCCTTATGCCCGGGGGAGGTGCATCACCCCTAATCCCTCCTACTCAACCATCGCAGGTGTCTCGCTTAACAATTTCACGGTGCATTTTTCATTTGTTAAAGAGGACGTTGATTGCTGAGAGAAGTCTGCGTTATTTTGTAGTTTTATGTAGATTGCGTATTGTAAAATAAAACAGCTAATTATTTCTGCCATGAAAAAAAAGAAAAGTGACTTCTGAGAGTTAGTTTGATCAAGTCCCCTCTGGTGCAGCATAGTCTGTTGGTTGCTGCGGGCAGTCTAGCACAATGGAACTTGATAAAAATAGCTCTCAAAAGTCACTTTTTTGTTATTCCATTGTAGAAATAATAATTTGATGTTTTATTTTACAATACGCAATCTACATAAAACAAAAAATTACGCAGACTTCTCTCAGCAATCAACATCCTCTTTAAGACTGTGATTTTTTCGCGCCCAAAACCCACAAATTCTCGTCTTTTTCCTTTTGATTTTTTTTAACTCAGGCCCAGCCATCAATGAAGCATTTTCTTTGATTTTTTTCAGGGATGACAGTAAGGTTCTTATCCAGAGCCTGAAAAGGCAAGGGAAGCCTGACTCTACATGTTAAAGCCTGATATTAGCAAAATTTTGGCAGATTCGAATCCAATGCAGCAGCGGGTACCGCGAAATCAATGTGAAGATGGAATTTTTTTTCTTCACAGTGATTTCGCGGTACCCGCTGCTGCATTGGATTCGAATCGGCCAGCCGACTCCGGCAAGCTCGTCTGCACTAGTAAGCAGGAAGTCGTGGGTTCGAATCCCGCCCGAGTAAGCCTGTGAAGTTTTTCACACAGGCTCTCGGAAAGCACTGAGTATACAGTGCTTCATACATTACGTCGGGATAGGGCAAAAAGAGACAAATCTCTGTTCTAATTTACATTACCATATAACACTCAAATACTGTTCGAATGAATTAGGAAATAAACCACTGTCATGGTTGAAAATCCATTTCGTGCATTTCATTAACATTCATTAACATTCATTCATTAACATAACATTCATTAAGCATTCATTAACAGAAAATGTGGTTGCCTGGTATAGGTTGTAGGCGTAAAAAATCAACGTACGGGACTGTGGCTGCCGGCCCAAGGTCTATCTAACGCATCTTGTGATTGGACTAATGTTTTATAACCTGTCCGCATTATGAATGACCTTCGTGCTGCAGTCAATCGGACTGCGCTGTGTACGTCACACGCCACAGCACATTCAGCCGTAAATTTGCGATAGTCGAGTCCTGGGATAGAATGGTTCCCGTCTCAAATATTTGGACAGGAAGCCGAGAATAGTAGATATATCGCGCTTTTGACGGCCTTTGCGTGCCTCGTTTAAGAATTCGGTGCTGGTTTCGTTCTCGTAAACGGGTTTGAATCGTCTAGAAATCTATTTTGTCTAACGCACGTGTGTTCTGGCAAGTTTCCGCAGCCATTAAGAACAATTCAATGCATTATGGATATATAGGTATAAAACCCTCATCTAATAAGTATAAGAGTTTTGCTAATTAGCATTACCCGCTACCGGACAACATATTCCAAATCAGAACGACAAATGGAAGGGCGGAGAACCCTAGGTCTGGGAAATCCCCTATAGTCTCTGATGATCGGTGATGGTGTTCTGTCATGATGGGAGAGTTGGGTTCACGGAAACCGCTTAACATCGTACCGGTACCTGCACGCGTATCTGTCATTACAACGACAGTCGCACCGGTATAACGGCGTCTATGCGAGTTCTGACTCAAACAAGTTGGCAACTTTCCTCAAGGCTGCTCGGCGAGCATGCAGTCAGAACCCGGTGCCATCTTCTATTAAAATGACCAGCAGAGGGTACAAAGGCACTGATCTGTACGGGCGTATTGATATTAATTATTGATCCGTGATATGGTGTATTGTATAGATACATTTACTGGCACATACCCGAATACAGAAGTCCATGTCTAGCCTCAGGCATAGACCTTTTTCTACCCACGTGACCAGATAGTATAAAATGTAAACAAAACTACCACGCGTGGACCGCTTGGGGTGATCGTACAGGTATATGGGGCAGGTTAAACCACGTGCCCTCACATAGCACGCTTGACTGGTTTATTTGAATAAGCACTTCAAAGCATCATCACTACACTAAGCGGTCCATGACGACACGTGAAAAAGGTCTGTATTGTTTGTGACCTGCATGCTGTACATTGACATGAAGAGTGAAACCTCGCCCTGCACATGTGAGTGTTGTGGCAGTAGGCCTACACTGAACGAAAATACCTGCAGCCCCAGTCCGATTGTTCACTCTATAAACCATCCGCTTCCAGGCGCCAAAAGTGCATGACTAAAATCTGCTGCTTAATCCATTTGAGACGATTCAAATGAACAAAACTGCATGATCTCAAGGGGCCCATTTCATAGAGCTGCTTTAGCACAAAAACTTGCTTAAAGACAAAAATATTGCTTAGTAAAACCATGGTAAAACCAGCTTACCGGCTGTATATTACTTGTGACCGGTATTTAGCTGTTGTTTGTTTAGCATGACAATCACATGGAGTTTTGGCAGGTACGGTAACCTTATTTTACTATTAAAGCAAGGGTTTTTTGTGCTTAAGCATTTTTTTGCTTATTAAGCAGCTCTATGAAACTGGCAACAGATTTTACTGACACAGAATCTGAATTTGTTTTTTAGTATTACCATTCTAAACACTGTTAGAAAGTTGGGCAAACAGATTACCCAAGTTGGTACAATAGTCATCATGTTTAACCTTTCGGTAATTTTTCACGTAATTTACCAACTGTTGTATAATTACAGCGGTTGTTTAACCCCACTTTAACCAACAATTGGTTTGTGAACAGCTGTGGTTATACAACAGTTGGTAAATTACGTGAAAAACTACCCAAAGGTTGAACATGTTGACTATTGTACCAACGTTAAGTAATCTGTTTGCCTAACTTTCTAACAGTGTGCGTATCACCTCTACCAGTGCTTTACTGCACCTTTAAAGACGCACACGTGCCCATAAATGGAAGCGGTAGGCTATGACTATGAGTAAAGACGCAATAATATGGATGATTCACCTGGGCAGGTACCAGCGAGACGGCTAGGTACCAGCTGCCAGTCAGCCTCAACCTCCGTGTCATTGCCGAGAGCAGACAGCCCAGCCGACATGTTTGCACCCTGATTGGCAAGTTTGGCCTTCCGCGGCGCCAAAACTGAAAAAAAGGTCACAAATGAACTCCCACAAACACTGGCGATGTCTGAGCCCAGTTGGAAGTTGTCTCTCCTCAAGGGTGACAGGAAAAAATGACAAGATTTCACTTTTTTTTCGAGATACAATATTTTGGCCTAAGCAAAACATCATTGTTTTCTGGCACAGGCTAAACTCGAAAAGTTAGACCACAAAAAACGCGTGTATAGAACAACGGGTGTTCCGCTCTTCAAAATACATAAAACAAAGAAACCTAATGAATACATGAATAAATAAATAATAGCCAAGCAAACAAAACGTAGGACATAATTATGTGAATAATGAAGCAAAATTTAATGAGATTAAATGAAATAAAATGAAATAAAAATAACGATTGAATTTAATCAGCAAATAATAAAGATAACAATGTCTATTTGCGTCATCAGTACAGTATTTTTGGGTCAAAGTTTTTTTTTTACTTCGTCAAACAATCCACAAGGGAAACTGACTAGGTAAATTTGAATACATTTTCAAAGTGAACAAAGAAAACTGGCAGGAGCGGGATTCGAACCTGCGACCTCCGGAATACCGTATATTCCGGAGGTCGCAGGTTCGAATCCCGCTCCTGCCGGTTTTCTTTGTTCACTTTGAATTTTTTTTTTACTGATAATTTTTGTGCATGCTTTATTGGACGAAAACATTTCCTTGAAATGTCCCTCAGGTGTAGTCGAAACTATTACATTCTGTTGAACACTTTTTAAGAATTACGCATGTTGGCTCTTAAGCCTGCTGGTTTATACAAATATCATTGCATAAAATATAACACATCAAGTAAAAAGTGTATATTTGTTGATAACAAAATACTTAATAAGAAATAAATGCAGTCGATAAGAAAGTTTACTTGTTTTAAACATAATGACCACCCCACTAGGAAAGGTCGAAATAATAGCAAAGCAAAGTGTGAGCGGCGTCAATTGCCAAATAAAATAAAATAAACAATTTGTCAAAAAATGTTACTGAAAAAAAAAAAATAGCCCAAGTCATTTTTTTTCACCTGGACTTGCTAGTCTACAGAACGGAGTACACGTACACACGGCGCGTGGGTAAACACGGGTCGCTGTTTAAACTGGCTGTTTTTGTTGTTGGAAACTGTCGCACTGGGGCTTCCCAGGGCGAATTTAATCACCTCCCACTGGTAGGAGAACCGCCAAGTTGAGAGCTGAAGGTGACGGGAACCCCGTAGGCAGGTTGGGGCGATCGTAGGATAAGTGGTCCCAGTATGACACCGGGGGGAGGTGCCAGGAATGGCCTGATTGAAAAAAATGATAAAAAAAAGATCTGACATTTTCTGTAAGGTTACTGACCACTACAAAAAGGCCAATAGATGGAAATATTGAATGGTAGGTAAATAATAATTTATCTAAAATTCCCTTGTTTCATATCTTCATCTTCTATTTTATTTTCAATTTTTCAGCTAATCACCGTCAAAATATTCAGACATTATCTTCTTAACAAACCACCCTTCCCGGCCGCCCCAACAGAATCGTGATTCGGAGCCCCACTGGCAAACGTTTGCCAAAACAAAATCAAAAATAGGTCCACATTTTGAGGTTCTCGTGTGCCCGGAACTTATCAGAACGGAAGCCCACAATCTCAGACCAAACTTGCTACCCAAAGTCTCTGCCACTTTTACCACCCTCAAATTTCCCTCAATTAATTGAAGAAACAGTATCAGCTGGGTGGGAAGAAAAGACGACACAGAGGCACGCCTTTGTAAATCCGCACTCACTATAAATCACTCGCTGTAGCACTTGAACTAAAATGACATGTAATTCGTCAAACAATCCACAAGGGTAAATTCAAATTTACCTAGTCAGTTTCCCTTGTGGATTGTTTGACGAATTATAAGTTAAAAAGTCGTATCCTCATTGAGTGATCCTCACAATGTCGCTTCCCAGGTTGTATCGTAAAATTGGGTTAAAATTCTGGGTTTATGACTTCTGACTAGCGCCCACCCGAACAAAGATGCTGACAATTTGGGAGACCGCCAACATATAGGGCGAGATAGCTCAGTTGATAGGTCGCAGGTTCGAATCCCGCTCCTACCAGTTTCTTTGTTTACTTTTAAAATGACATGTGGTACACTTTTTCATTATGAGATTTCATTTATGTTAAGTATTTTCGTACTGTTTGAGGATTTACAAGTATGCAAATCGCATTCTGTTTATGTTATGGCCGGGTACTCTCTTATTTCCAAAGAGTGAAAATTCACTCTATTCGAGTGAAAATTCACTCACACAGTCTGAAACTAGGAACCAGACGTGAAATTCATTCAATCGAAAAGATCGAATTTTCAGTGGCGACTGAATTGGTTCCTTTTTTAGAGTTTTCAATCTAAAAACAGAGTGATTTTCACTCAGAATCGTCGAGTCCCTACTCTTTGGGATTTAGAGAGTACCTTTAATTGAATATGTGTGTGGGTCAATAGGGGACCTTTATAGATGGCAATAGGGTCCCTGGTTGAGAAAGGTCCCCGTTTGAAAACCGTGTACAATACCAATGACAAACCAAAGTACAAACAATAGGAGGACAATAATGAGGTCTACGATTGAAGGTGCTCGCACACAAATCGCGGAGGTGTTTTTTGTGTGTGCGTCTGTTGCAGTGTTGCTCATGAAATTTTTATTATTATTCCACTTTTTAATACATGACACGATTGGTTATTTGCTGCCTGATTTTGTAAGGCCATTTCCCATCAAAGTTTCCCATTTTAACCCAGAGTGGCAGAATCTTAAAGGACCCCCTCCTCCGCAACTTTGTTCATGACCTCGACGCTGAGGGCGAGGGACACAATTGCTGTTCTATTGCCGGAGGGGATAATTAATCACCTTGTGCAGTAGGAACAAAGCGAAAATAACTGATTAGCTTAAAGATTATCAATAGTACAGCACTCCTTGCACTGGTGTATAGGGCCTATATAGAGCGTGCACATTTACCTCAAAATTCACGATTTAGCAAGAATACATACCGGTACTGGATACACCGTCCTATTTCATGAAATTATTTTGTTTTCAGACTGGACCGAGCTGGGAAAAATACAATAATGTGGTCCTCAAGAAGGAAAAAGGGGCATTTTAATCGTAAATCGCGGAGACTTGCATGCTCTGCTGACCTCTTTGTGGACCTGTGAACAAAAGATGTCCATAGGATGCAGGAAGAGTGAACGCGGTTTGTGGGCTTGCCACGTCCACGGAACATCCCCCCTCTCTGAAAAACAGCTTAAGGCCCGGTTCATACTTCATGCGAATGCGAATGCGAAGCGAATTTCATGACGTCAACAATTGAAGTTTCATTGTGACGTTCTCCGTTACCATAACGAATTCGCTTCGCATACGCATTCGCATCAAATACGCATTCGCATCAAGTATGAACCGGGCTTTAGAGGCGTTTGAGGGTTATGGTTATCCGTCGCAAAATGAAGGGGAACAAAAAGTTCGGGTTGAAAGAGCGTTCACAGTGCGAGTACAATTAGTCTTTTTTCTCCGTTTTTCTGTATAACAAAGAAATGTCCACACAAGGTATGTAAGGTATGAGTAGGCATATGTAAATACCGGCAATCGTGGACTATGGACAAAATAGTTAGGGCATAGACAAAGGGTCCACGATTGACCGAACGTCTATACGATTGAAATTCGTGTACAAAACATATGGGAGGCCTTCCGAAAAAGTTAAAGTACAAACAAAAGAGGGACAATAGGAGGTCCGCGATTGTCGGTATTTACACACTTTTGTGTGTGTGTGGGGGGGGGGGGGAGGGGAGGGGGGATGGGGGTGCAGTCATGTCAGTAGCTGTGACACAAGGTGGGTGGATTTGTTGGTTTTCGCCGTGAAGGTGGGGAAGGGTAACCTGACCTTTTTGATGCATAGCCATAATGAACTACACATCTCCTTTGGGAACAAAAAAACAGGTTCGGTTCAAACGTTCACTCATAGGTCTATATCAACGTTAGAAAATCATGATGAAGCATTTTTCTGTTATGCATGTCATGATGGAAACCGTGTCACATCTCAGACAATAATTAATGATACACACGAGAAATCCATTCACAATTATTGACGTCTTGCTAAAACCCGACAATGTTTCTTCGAAACGAATTGCCGTAATATGTGAACAACGGGGGCCAAAAGGGAATATCAATCAGAATTTGAAGTTGGAAATGAGCCGTTGTCGTTTGACACACACAACAAAAATGATGGGTCTTCAAATCATGGGTCTTCAAGCGGATGGAGTACGCTTCCGTTGACAAACCCATATGGCATATGTTTAAGTATTAGCTATCAGAGACTAAATATGTAAAAGCAATGCTTAAAGGACCACGCTTAAACAATATCAGTAAGAATTTTGTTTAAACTATGAAGAAGTGCATTAAATTTCCGCCTAAAGTGGGTCTTGGAACATTGGAATAGGACCGCTGAGAGCTGAACATAACTCAATATTCAGCCACGAGACATCAGACGGACAAATACTTGTTGTTAAACTAATTTGCCTGATATTGAACAACCTATTTGATCCGACAGCGATGTCCCATTTCGTTCCCCAGGCACGGTCGGCCCAGACGTGGTAAATCATAGCAAATTGTGATTTGACGTGGACGGGACGACCCCTCCATATAGCCACGTATGACAACTTCAATCGTAGAATTGACTGCTTTAGTCAACGCAGTCACTCCGCCCGAGGCAGAAAGTATATTATTGACTAGAATACAAATAAAGAATTGGTGTTCATTCCAATGAATTGATTCTTTATAGACCTGCCCTGGGTTGGTTTTGGCACGACGCTGATTTTAGCCTGAAAATATAGTTTTGTTATGCATCGAACGAACTATTAATCAGTCCAATTAGAGTCATTTCATTTCGAAAGAACGTTTGTTTCCCATATCAATATTTGGTCAATGTGAACAATAGCAAATTTGCATGTATCCTAACAAGTTGAAGCTTGTGGACATGTCCATATACGTAAACCGAACCGAACCGAACCGAACCGAACCGAACCGAACCGACGACGACGACGACACTACCACAGCAGCAGCAGCAGCAGTAGCAACATCATAATCCTTCAATGTACACAATCTAATAAAATGTATCTCCAAAAAAAGTTAATCAGCCGAAGGAAAAAAAATGATTTAGCGTCTGAATTTTTAGAGCGTGTTTCCAGCGAGCTGGCGAGCCGTTGGTTGCCCCTGTTCCACTCCACCTGCTAATAGTGCTGTCAATTTTGGTTTCTCGTGTCTAGTTTGGCAAACATCCCGGCACAACTATAATTGAGTAAATGTTTATGCTTCCGAGAAGCGATTTTCATACTGAGTCAATACATCCAGGGAATATTTCCGATCACGTCTCAAGGTCGTTACATCGCAGCCATATCAAATCGTTTAATGGTTTTTTGAGTACTTTTTACACTGACGGTTTGTACTGGTTGTTGCATTTTGTGGAAAAAGAACTTCAAGAGAATCATTCAATATACAACATAGTCCTTCTGAAAGCTCTTTTTTTCAGGAGAAATTGCATTGGTTGCTGCTGCACTTCACTGAAATCAAAACATTTAAAATGGTGCAAGTTCGTTTGAGTGCTTTTCCGTTGTAGGGGGATTTTTATTGGCTGTTGCCGCACTTCATGGAAATAATGGCCCAATCACAATGTCCAATAGGTTGGTGTGATGCAATACATAATTACTGTGTTGATTTCAGAGAAATCCCAGCAGTAATTATGCGAGTGCGGTCCAGGTTTTCAGACCCGTTGCCGATGTAGCTCTTTGAACTCGCCCGCCGATTTAGGGTTGCATAAAGGAGGAGCATGACCAACAGATATATTGGCGTCCACGAGGTTTCTCATTCTGAAAGGGAGAGAGGGTTATGACCTAACATGCTATAACTCTTCAAAATCAAACCAGTATTTATTTACTAATCATGTTCAGTTGGATCGGGCTGAATTACGATCACCTATTGTTTCTGTACTGGTTCTTTGTTCTTCTTTTTCCACATAAGAATTCTCAGGGACTTTCTTTAAGAAAGTGTCAACCTGAAACTTGGTATGAACATCAATACTCATCCCAATTACAAGCGATTTTAGTTCAAAACATGACCAAATATTTTTGTGACGTCATTGTGACGTCATCGGATATCAAATTAGTAGCGATTTAAGATAAAAATATAAAGATGTTTTGAATTGTAACTTTTGAAGTGAATAAGATACCATGTTCATAATATGTGCTCTGGTAGACCTAACCATGGGCAACATTATCGATTCCGAGACCCAAAGTTGCTTGACCTTTACTTCCGGGGTTACCGGATGTGCAACGATAAATGAATATAACTTACAAACGAAAGCATTTTTCTACAACCAACCAAATTACTCAAAATGTTTAGAGTGTCGTGCCGAGTGTCGTGCTCAGTAGAGATGTTATTTTCCACAAATTACGCCACTAACTAGAGTTTCCCATGCTATGACGTCGTGACACAGGAAGTTACAAGTGAATTCATGCGTAACATGTTACAAGTGAATTCATGCGTAACATGTTACAAGTGAATTCATGTGTAACATGTTAGTTAATTCTTGCAAGTTGATTTTTGGTGACTCGGTTCCTGTCATCTTGCATATCAAACGTTCACAACAAAACAAATGCTCGATGTCCTAATTTCTTTTCAATTAAGTTGCTCGATTTCAGGTTCCAAACGTAAATAAAATCAGGTAGTTGAGGAAAAATAGATGGTGTTGAGGCAAATGTCCTCGTTTGGATTATCCCAAGGCAACTGGCCATTGAGTGGTACGGCAGCCTGTACTTGCAAAGAGAGGGTCGTTGGTTCACATCCAACAAAAGTGGCAACTAAACACTGAATGATATGAGCCAGATAAAGAATGATGTTTTGATTTCCTCGTGGTAAACCTACTCAGTTAGAAATCTTTTTAATTGAGCGGTCCGGAGTTTCATTAAAACAGTTAATTAGAACATGCAATACGACTCAAAGTGACCAAATTAAAAGAATTAAAACTGTAAAAAAAAAATTGAAAACCTCCATTTGGCTTGAGAACACACACAGGGAAAAACCTATAAATCTTAAAAACTAAAAAGAAAATGTAATGAACAAATTGCCACAAAGACCAATGACTAAAAGATATATATATATATAAACAAAACCTATTTATTTATTTATTACATGTCTTTACCCAGGGTGTGCCCAAACAGTTTAATTGGATGGCTGGGATGATTAATGGGATGATTGATTCAATGCAAGAACTGTTGTCCATAAAGGGATTTTTAGATTTCTTTTCACCCACTTTCACCTGTACTTGTTTGGGGACCAGTATTTTCTTTACCTATGCACAAAACGCGACCCACCGCAGCCCGGGCCGCGTGTGTGAATCATGATCCCGTAATAAAGACGTGCAACCTGCAAACATCCATTTCGGCGGAAAGGCTCATTACCGGCTTAAGGCTTAATACCGTGTATCCGAAAGGATAGCCCGTATGTAGGTATATACCCGTACCCCACATACAGCCCGGCAGGCCTTGTGTCAAACCAGTGGGTTAGTTTATTTTCTGCAGTCCAGTTTGAATGGACTAGTTTTTTGCAACTTTTGGACATATTAAGCGGTAGAGATCTGGGGTGGCCAATTTTCGAATCATATATTTTTTGTGTGAACTTTTTAAACACAATCTCGAAAAGTAATTGGCTACCGAAGTGTGACGTCGGTTGGCATTGCAACTGGTTCTAAAGATTTCTATAAAAGGCTGCTAAGTGCTGGGCATTGTGAAAATGGTTCTCTTTTGTTCACAGGTCGATTTTCGTTGTTCCCTTTTTTATAACCTGTCGCAAACACATATTGGCATGAAGATTGCTTCGTTAATCTGGTTCAAATTGCAGGGTGACGTCATCACTTCGGCACTCTATAAGATATTCCATTGCTTTGGTAGGGAACAATATTGGCCTGTCGATCAGGGGTAACAATATGTGAAATGCTTTGATCCTTTGGCAAAAGCGCCGCATTAAATGCCGATATTGTTGATTGATTATTGTGGAAAGGCCATACACAGATGAACTATCGGTTCATTGTTTGCGCTTTTATTTCATACACGAATAATACTAAGCACAAAAAAGCTGGCTTAGCAAAAACTTGTCACCGGAGTAGTAAATAAATTATGCTAAAAGCAATATATTTCGGCTTTTAACGGCTCAGTAAATGAGCCCTGGGCTTGTACTGGCATGGTATACTTACAGGGATTAGGGGAACAAGGGGAACACCATTGGAAGAATCGCAAGTATTATTTCCGTATCCGGGAAAACAGATATAGGCCTATAGTAAGTCTGACCAAATCCTCGGATTAGATCAGATTATTTCCTTAATAAGGCCTATGCGGTTCCAGGCGAGTTGAATGTGTCATATTTTTTGGTAGTCTGCATTTACCTTTATTTTGGAGTAATCAAACAACACACAGCAAACCAACAGAGAGAGCGAAATGATGAAGTGTGCTAGCAAATGAATGGGGAAATGAGAAATGCAAATAAGCAAACGGTGTAAGAAAAGTCGCTCCTGAACCGTATATTACTGCAAAAACTGTATTTTAAATGAACACCACGGTTTTGCCGTGTAGAAAAAAAGCCATATCCCCATAACTATTCTCACAAGCTGTACTTGTTCTACGTGTGGCCAAACTCTTCCACCATCTCGAGGTCAAAACAAGCCAATTTCTGTCACTTCATTTTGTTCGACACTTGTAGGTCTTGATTGGACTCCACAATAGCCCTCAATCCGGGCCAGAACTTGTGATTGTACGTCCTCGCCACCCACTTATCAAATGGCATCGTAAAAATAGCAGGCCCGCGAAAAAGAGGGTGAGTTACTGCCGAGGAAGATCGTTAAACTTCTCCGGGTTCGCTGGTGGCGTTTGTAACCAACCCACTCGCCATCTTGTTAATAATGTCCTCAAGAAAATGGTGTTTGTTCAAATAAAGTTGACTTATTGAAAGGCAGTGATTTTTTTTTAGAGCAATACTCACGGGTTTGCATGCGGGGGTTGAAACCGGCAGACAATGACACCCCTTTTTTTTCTCTTGATTGCTCCGGAGAATTCGCGCCAATTTCCGGTTGTTGTCTGCGTCGGTCGGTACGCTAGTCTCCTGATCCTGAGCACAATTCTATGGTACAGACATTTAAAAGTTATGTGGGGCACTTTAGATTTCTTTGCAAAGTATTACCGGTACATTTTGTAGCGAATTAAAGAATGAACATTACAGCGAGTTAAGCACAATAACGACTTTTGACATAAAAACAAAATGCCGATGCTCGACTGAAAACTGCAATCTTGAAGGAAAGCCATTTTGTATATCTACTTAGCCATAATGCCAATCCACGCGGTTGATGGTCCTACGATTTCAGATGAATCTGGCAACTTGATGTCATACTTCCAAATGACATGCATGTTGTACACACATAGAAATGATTCAAAGTGACGTATTTGAATCCGGTTGTGGGCTCTCTTCCGTTCTTTCCCAAGCCAAATTGTGATTGTTAACACAACACCTCGCTCACTCATCACAATGCGCATAAAACTACCATCATAAACCCGCTAAAAGAAAACATTGTTCTTGGAGGTTCCCAACTTAAGTCATGACGCCGTAAATTCCCGCTTGAAACGGCCTGTCATCAAAGCCAAACCACAACCACAAAAAGGAGGGGATTTCACGCTAGTGCCTTCTTATTTTTCTCCCTTATTTTTTTTTAGCGTATGCAACGGAACCTATGAACAAACAACTGAGGCCTTCGGATTTGACAAATGCCAGTATCTTGATACTTTTAGCTTTGACTTTTGTTCACCAATTTGTTACCGTAAATGTATAGTTTCCGCAACGAACACGTACACTGTAAAAAGTGACTGCATCTGACGGAACTCTACAATATACCTTTATCATGCTGTCACCATCTTTGTCTTGTTCCCTGTATGCATTTTAATTATTGAATGAAGGTGCCAGACTATTTTTCCTTCCAGCCTCGGTTTGGTTACATTGATTTGAATAGGAGAAAAACAAGATGGCTGTACCGTGATAAAGGTCTATAGCATGTATTTGTCTAAACTTATGAACACTTAATGCGTATATATTAAACGCATTAGGTAACTGGAATTACTATTATCAATCACATAATTTTATACTGAACATCATAAGTACGAGCGGGTTGCCAAATCCCTTCCATTGCCTCAAGAGGATTTGGGTAACTTTGAGCCTCACCTAAGGTGAATACAATAGAGTACCGAAGTGATGACGTCAATCAATGCAATGTTTGGAACCAGAATACATTCTAAACTGCATGTGTTTGGAACCATTGCCGCGGCAACTGACGTCAGACTTCGGTACTCTATTACATCACAACACCTAATTGCATGAAGTACGCATGCGCTTCAGCATGGGCCATACGCTTACATGAGGTGTGCACCATTGTTTATAGTGTACCAATTGCAATATTCTGCAAGATTACGGTAGTCATTTTGCAAGTATAGAATGTGTAGATTGGAATCAATTCTTTGGCCAAACCTTCATGACCATTTGATTTTCCCGCTTAATTCCTCTCATGCAATGCACATTCATATAATAGGCCTACACAAAGCGAGACTCACAGAGAAATAAGGTCTGGCAGCTATCATCGGTATTCATAAATCAGTGCCGATATTTTTCTTATCTTCAAGGTACCAGACTTATAGTGACACACATTAAACTCAAGTAAAATATGTTTGTAAACGAGCATTATGTTCAGCACAATGTTATATTCTTATGATGAAAAAGTCACCTGTCAATTATTGAAATATTTGATTGAAATCTTTTCTTAATGTGTTCATAAAGTCTTAATGAACCATTGGTGAAAAATTTGTACGAAACCGGTAAACAAATTCCTCCCAAAATCAACCAAAATCTAAGTCAATGAAAAACAGCAAAGTTCAGCAGCACTTTTGGTCGTGCTGACACTGTATTGCCATAACTCAACATCTTTCGAGGATATTGGTCGTGAATAGATGGCGGTAGGCCACACACGCGAACAAATTTGCTAGATTTTTTTTCTTTTCTCCGTTCGTTCTCCCACCCCAAATTCAATCATTCCCACCGACGAGCCGCAGGTCTGCCGTTAATGCGGAAATCGGAGCTCAGATGGACCGGGTAAACAAGATGATTTGCCTGGATGGGGTGCCCCGCCGAGCCCGCTCATTTTCCACCCGGCACGGAGCCGCGATTGTTCCCGCCGAAAAACTCGGCTTTACACGGCGCGCAATGTGCGTGTATATGTGACGACTGCGTGGGCTTGATGGAGGATGCAAGCAGGAAATACGCATAAAAGTATTTTTATTCGAAACGAAATAAAACCGTAGTTTATCTCTTAATGTTAGTTTTCTCGTTGCTGTTTAGGCTTGTAATAATCATAACCGCCTACGTTTGGTTGCTTTCGCTGAAAACCTTCATAGACCTCTGTTTTCCCGCCGATAGCACTCATGTGTATGGGCCTTAGATAAACTACTGCCCTGTATGTAGCCTTCTTTTGTTCTTGTACTTTCGAGGTTACCATTACCTTGAAATTACTCTCTTATTGTAAAAGAGTGAAAAACTCACTCTCCAAAAGAGTGAATCAGTCCCTTATCAAACCACTCAAAAAGAGTGGATCTCTTATAAAATCCACTCCAAAAGAATGAAAACTACTCCAAAAGAGTGAAAACCACTCCAAAAGAGTGAAATTTCCACTCTTTCAAAGGAGCCATAATATTAGGGACCCCTCTTTTTTAGACTGGTCCCTTATATAGCTCCTCGAAAGAGTGGAAATTTCACTCTTTTGGAGTGGTTTTCACTCTTTTGGAGTGGTTTTTATAAGAGATTCACTCTTCTGCATGGAGTGGTTTGTTAAGGAATTCACTCTTTTGGAGAGTGAGTTTTCACTCTTTTACATCAGTAAGAGAGTAAAAATGAAATGGATAAGAGTCAGCAAAGCCATCTCCATTTTGTTCCTGTTCTCTGGGTCACTCTGCCGAATTCACCAAGCGTTTAGGCATATAGCAATATTACGTCACAAAAACGTAGGTCGGGATTCTATTTGGGCCCTTTAGGGCTATAGGTATTCAGTTCATTTGAGGTATTTATTTCGTAATGCAAACTGCAAAATACAAGGTATATGAGATGGATAGATCCTGAATAATGAAAGGTAAGCAGGAAAAAAACTGAAACATAATATGGAACATAGAAATGAAAAATACGTAGGCATTTTAATGAAGATGAGACATCCGACGGAAAGCAAACATTAAAAGACAACGACAGACGGGCAACAATCGACAGACAGCATAAAATGAATAAAATGTAATACTACTGATGCTGAACACATTGGAGAAACTATAGACCCTATGTGACGTCACCAGCCCATATTGGACCGCCTAATAAAGTGACAGAAATGAGTGCCTATTCAAATAAACCAGTCCAACAGGCCTTGTGTTGAACCTGTCCCGACGATACATGTACGATGATCTTGTTTAAATCTAGCGCTATACGGTCACATGGTGGATTAACTGGTCTATAATACAACTCTTTCATATGATCCTTTCAACTGACCAACGGGCAACTGAGCTTGGTTATGCAGATCAGAAATATCGGAAATCGCCATAAAGTGTTAACAAAAATTATGGATCTAAAATATAAACTTGACAGGAGAAAGAAATGATATTGCCACAAGTAGCAGCAATCACTGCGATGTCGGCCAGATTAGTTCTGACGGTATTAAATTCTTAACACATCACGGGGGAAAATGCCATGGAACTGGCAAGTTACCGTGATCTAAGTCAACGGACTTTAGGGAATTATATCGTAAACCAAGTCAACCGTTTACGCACTTGTTGACGAGATGAAACAGTCGTCGACATAGCGAAGACACAGCGGCCCAGCAGGGCGCCCGCTGGCGGCGAAATTAAAGTTGACGTTTGGTGATGATAGGTTTCAAATAATGGAATGAAAATCACCGAATGGTGGCTGCTTATTAGTGTTGCGAGTGTACACGCGTGATACATGAGTTAAATATTGCTGGTCATACCTCAAAAAAATGCCCAAGGTGAGGTGTCAATCGAACAGTAATTGTACATGACTACCATTTTCCGGTTTGAGTGTCGATTTTTGTTTTCGTGTAAAAACATTTCGAAGTGGCTTTATGAAGGTCTTGCCCTTATTATATTTTCGACGGTCGGTCTTAACTATGAATGAACTATAGTTCACGTTAATTAACCGAAGAGGAATTGGAACAAATTACACCTATATTAAATAAAAAAGAAAACAACTTAAACAAATTTACCCAATTTCTATTTTGGAACTTCTAATTTTCGTGTGATTAATCTCAAATGTTTTACATTAATTTCATATCTGTTTATCAAACGAGGTAAATCAAACGAGGTATTCTCAAAAATAACTTTAACCGCCAACGTAGCTCAAGACAACGCCCACTAATTCGGTTTTAACCCAACCCTCATTTCTCACTCTTCGGACTTTGTTTAAATCCAGTCATCACGATTTCATAACTGTAAAACCGATTGTACGTCTACCATTCATGTTCTGATGAAATTCTTAATCGATATGATGTCACGGATCGCGTGAAAACACTGACACGTCACCCTGAAATTGCTAGGCTATATATCTGCTTCCAATTCCAGAAACACCGTCGGTGACGTCTGGGAGCGGGAGATTCGCGGCTCCCGTGTGCCGTGTTCCGGCGCAGGTGCCGGGCGTGGGGCGCGCACTGACACACGCTCACCTGCGGAATTCGTCCAGGTGTGATGCCAATTGGAGTGACAAGCCGCCCTTTGGCAGTCTCCGCAAACCCCCAGAAACATCCATATACCTGTGTCCGACTGTTCAGCACAGGTGTACGGGGCACAGTAATGTTCTGCGGCCAAGGGCCAATTTCATAGAACTGCTCAATGTAAAATGTTCTTAAAATAATGTTTTCCATATTGAGCAAAAACAGGCAGTGAATCTGATCCAAGACATACACCACGTGACATTTTGGTCGGTACCTTGTTTTCGGTGTTAAACCGAAGGAATGAAGGGGGCGTGCCTGAAACTACAGCCCCCCCCTTCCTAAATAAATACATTTTCTATAGCCCAGACATTTTTGCCGTTTTGTCAAACGAAGTGTTCTGGTGGCTACAATTTTATGAAATCCGAAAGATTTTTGAAAATGACCAGAAACATTCCTAAAGAAATTGGCTGTCATCCAAAGTGGAATTTTAGAACCCAACATTTATGCAAATCAACCATAATTAACTGCTCCAGAAACAGGTCGGATATAACTTTTTACCTTGCAATTATAATTATGGAAAAATAAACTTCCATTCGCTCGGAAATTCTCTTACTGACAAACAATAAGCATACGGACTTTATAAAAGTGGCCCTTATGACGTAATGGGCAACTGAGGCTTTGTGTTGTATAAGAAGAGATTTTCGCCCTTCCCGCCGTGGGGTTACGCACTGTGTGCTCAGTGCTTTTTGAGAGCGTGTCACAGGCTTACTCGGGCGGGACTCGAACCCACGAACTCCTACTTGCTGAGGGGTCCTTAGCTTAATACATATTTCGTTTAAAAAAGGGCCCTATAATATTCATGTCTTTGTAATATTTTTGTGCCCTTTCCTTTAAAAAACCCACGAAAACTTGGATAATGAAAAAGCAGAAACTTACGCGTTGTATACGTCCTTCTTATACAGGGTTCAGAGAAACGGCCTTTGCCTACGCCACCTTTTCCGCAGGGGTCCTGTATCAGGTGACCCGAGCCTGCAGCATGGGCCAACTCCGGACGTGTGGGTGCGACACGAGCTTCGCTGGGGACGAGGTTGACTTCCAGTGGGGCGGCTGCAGCCATGATATACAGTTCGGCACAACCTTCGTGGAGGCGTTCCTGGACTGTAGGGAAAAGGGGAGGGACATGCAGTCCAAGATGAATCTCCACAACAACAAGGTTGGCAGGATCGTAAGTATATATATTCTTCCAACATATGCTTCCCCGCCAAATCGCAATTTCTCATCCCCAATTGAGATGGCTTTGCAAGGCCCAACTCGTATAGAACTGAATCAAAGACAGTAGATTCAAAATACCCCTTGATCTGTGCACTGTTAGGCTGTGAGAAGGTGTCTGCGGCGATGATGTTTAACTCATAATCGCGACACAGGGTACCGGTATACCTTATCTTTCTTAAAATGAAGAGGAGGCCATATTGTTCAATTACAAAATAGTACAAAATACAACGGGGTAACCAAATTAAAAACAGGGTGTCCAAAGACACAACACCCGTCTTAAAAAAAAAAACTTTTCGTAACGCATTGGGAAAATGTTCAATAAGGCGGGAACCGGTTAGCTACATTAAATCTTGCTCTGAGGACTATTATGCCCAGTCAAAATATAACTTAGAAATTAAAGCTATGCAAAAATCTCCCCTATCACTTCGTTGACATGGTTACACAAAGAGATTCACTAACGTGCACGTCTAAATACAATGAACTGACTCAAAGCTACTCAAAAATCTCCGCTCTCATTTGTTCACCATGGGCTAGGTGCACAGACCCACCATATACTTACAGGACTAAAAATGTATGTTATATCTAATATTAAAGTTGCGCCTACAATAGGGCTTTAGAAAGCTAACTTGACGTACAAAAATGAACCAAATTCTGCGTCAGTCTGAAGTGAATTGGTATCACAAGTGCATGGGTCTTGCTTTGCGCTTCCATCCCCCAAATAGTCAAGGGTTCATCACACCCGCCAAGGCCACCGTACTCTCCCACCAACTTACCGCAAGGTGCGGTCGAGTTCAGCTCCACTAGTAAAATTTTTAAGTTTCACCTGAAATGACAAGTGACGGGGCCAGACGCATGAGCCTGTCCTCCCCCGGGATAAGCAAGCACCAATCTCGACAAATTTGGCGCCCATAAATTGGAAATCGCCATCGGGTGTTGTTAAACACCAACTCCCGTAGCATTTACGTTGCTTTTGAGGTTTTGCGTAAAAAAAAGAGGGGATATCCGATTTTTTTGTTTTAAGGAGATCCGGTGGTCGTTAAAACTTGCGGGTTTGAGCTCATGATGAAAGTTCTCAATTCTGAAGAAGCAACCCCCATGATTTGGAAAGGTGGAACACGGGTCATTAACTTAGAGTAAAATATCAAATTTGTAGTCAAAATGGCTATAGTATAATTAATGCAAACTGAATATGTAATCAGTCGTTGGTTTAGTTACTTTTGGCGGGTTTGGTTTTCAAGTAAAAACAGAGATTCGTGAAAGTCAATTCTTGTCAAACTTTTGAAAGTGGTTATTTTGCGGGTGTGATATTGCAGAAATAAAAAGTTGGGTACAACCACTATTTGGATTGAGTGGAAGAACATCATGCATTATTTCTTTGTATACAATCATTCACCATATGTTATTCTTTCATGTCTGCGCTAAACACTTTACTGTAGGCACTAAGGCTATTCAACTGAGTTTAGACACTGGAAATGGCGTTAAGAATGGGAAACTTCAAATTCACAAGATGAAAAATGTTAGCTTATAAGGTCTTATTTCGATACTTAAAGCAGCAATGATAATATATTTTGATAAAGTATTCAACACAATATATCACGACTATTCGCAAATTGACAAGTCCTTTACTACACAGTAGAAAGTCCCCTGCCATTCCCAAACTCCAAAAATGTGTGTATCGGTTTAATGTCCTTTTACCACAGGAGATGTTAGAATGTTGCAATTTTCCGGGCCCGTTTGTAGTTACCGCGCCCCAACAGGGCATCGTGCTGGGTTGATTTGCTTAACTGCCCGGTCGGCTGGCCCACGTACACGCGCTGTCACCGCTGGGTGTCAACTTGGCATCCGAAACATGTTGCGAGTTTCTCTGAACCACTTAACGACTCTTGCCAGTTGAATTGGGATAAAGTCAAGCGATATTGATTTAAATACGGGCAAAACACGTTTCGTCAAAGGAGTAACACTGATTTCTTGCAGAAGAAAATTATCACACCTTTCACCTTCAAGGGGCGAGCAATTTCAAGCAAGAAATCAACCTAAATCGTCATGACTACGTCTCTGTGAGATTTTGCGATTTGTTTGTCACGTGAGTCATGGTAAGCAAATCAAAAAGTGCTTAAGGAGTGGAGTAAGCAATCAAAGTAACCCAAATTGCCCACGAAGCTTAAAAATATTACTTACAACTTGTCATGATTTTGTTCATAACGGAATACTGGCAAAAAGAAACTGAGCATGTACTGAAATAAGGCGGGAATTGTGTTGTCAGAGTCAACACTATCTTACTAAAAGACGTTTTGCTTCCAAAGACATTTTGCTAACCACAAACTTTCCCTTCTTGAGGAATCTTTGAGGAATCGGTATTATCTAAGGTGCATTATTACTGAATACAAATTCAGAGAATGCCGAAAACATGTTTAACTTTGAGACTTAAAACGAATTCACAACAAAAGTGGGTGGTCACACGCGCACGGGCAGACAGAATAACTCAACCTAGCCGAAATTCGGGGTGACAATCTTAAGTTTCACCCGGGGAATATTATGAGTTTTGGGAGGTAGGTACCGGTGTTTGTCGGATATCACAGGCGGTATACTACCTGCTAACAGACCATAGGTGGGCATTAGGTCTGCTTAACCATTTAAGCATTTTCTTGTAAGGTTATCCCCAACTTAAGCCGCCACGCGGACTAAGCTGTTAAAACATCATCAGTCATGGGGAGAATTGTTATTATTTTGTTCAAGCCAGGTGGCGGAACATTTTGCCACACTTTATGGTCCTAAATTCAGAACTGACGTATCCATAAATTATTTGTTGGCCAATTTTAGCCGCGACGGAATTCACTTCCACGCAGCTTTACCATTTTACTTTCCTGAATTTATCATGATATTCATTGGCTTCTGTCAGATATTGAAAAATATCGATTTTTGATTAACCGTTCCACTGATATTGCAATGATAGATATTAGACGACAAATCTATTCTTACCATGTTCAATGTAGAATAAACGTTAACTGCTACACGTTTTTTTATCATCAAGTTCAGACAATGATTGTCCGATACCCATGTGTCTTTTTTATTTTGCTACCAGAATGAAATAATAAAAGAAATCCAAGCTACAAGTGCCATTCAATGAAACTGAACAAATATACCGATTGAAAGTTGTGCTAGAAAATATGTTGAAATAATACCGGGGGATTTACATAACTTGAGCGCAAACCTCAAAGGTTTCTCTCAAACAGGATTTAACAAGGAAATCTTTAATATGGCAATTCCAAACCACAGGGGCCACCCATAATGGTTACCACCGTCAAAGTGTTGTTGGCCAGCTCATCAAACTAGGGGAAGAAAAGTAACTTTGACACCGGGAAAGTCACGCAGGAAACTAACTTGCAAAACACATCACCTTTACTTCTGTAATAAGGAGTGACTTGATTTCTTTCACGTTTTAGCATTGATTCCTTCAACGTTTTGGTAAACCCCAACACAAACAACCAACTAATACTTTGGCACACTTTCTGGTGTTTTAACTTGAATTCATTGGCATCACAATGAGTGGGGTGTGCCCCTCCCCTTTTATAAACTCCGATCCCCACTGTGGTGCAAGAAAACTAATTTAAAATAGGGTATTTGGGGGCTTTTTTCATACCTGTAAGTTTGCATTATGATACAGAGTCACTCTCCGTGTCAGGTTTACTGCCAGTGATGGCAAAAACGCCCCCATGTGTTTGAACAAACGAGCGTCTGCACAAGGATTTTTTAAGGGGCGTTTTAGTCGCTTTTTTTTGGTGGCGCTGAACATAGACTATATGCTGCCATTCATGGTGTGCAATAATTTTTTACAAGGTTATAAACAAGAAGATGACGACATCTAGGTGTAAGGGGAAATTGGAGCTTTTGTACCTAAACCTACTTACAGGTGTGTGTAAGACAGTAACAAAGTCACTGGAAATTATCAGAAGTAGAAAATGAGAAGTCTATTTTTTGGTAAAAATTGGCAGAGTGGATAGTAATTTTAAGCTTCATTCATACTATTCCAATATGAAGTGCCACGTTAGATTACGCGATTTTTCAATAATGACGTTATGTTGTAGTGGTCAACTGCTCAATTTGCTTAATCGATATGTTGCCTGCTTCATCGCTATCCTCTTTTTCCACATCTGCGGTTGTCATGGTATTGTGGAGCTATTTCGGTTGTCATCATGGCATTGTGAAGTTGACTCGAATTTTCTCCTCTCATCTCTTTCTCTCCCCCCCCCCCCTCCCCACATAGGCGGTTGCTGAGTACGCCGTCAAGAAGTGTAAATGCCACGGTATGTCCGGTAGCTGCGAGGTCAAGACGTGCTGGATGCAGACCCCCCACTTCAGCGAAGTAGGCGACCGGCTCCTAGAGAAGTTCCACCAGGCCAAACTCGTGGTGGCGCGCAACAGCATCGGCGGTAACCTTGGGCTCGCCAACTACGCGCCCACCTCCGCCTCCACCGGCGGTCGGCGGCGGCGTAAGCGGCCGCCCCCGCCGCCGGAGGACCAGCTGGTGTATCTGGAGGAGTCACCGGACTTCTGCCGGGCCGATCCGGGCGTGGGTTCCATGGGGACCAAGGACCGGTACTGCAACCGGACCAGCGACGACCATGACGGCTGCGATAGCATGTGCTGCGGACGGGGTTATAACATCCGGCTTGAGCGGAAGACGGACTGGTGCAATTGTAAGTTCCACTGGTGTTGCCAGGTCAAGTGTCGCCAGTGCAGCCAGACTGTGTGGGTCAATACCTGCAAGTAATGGCCTCCCCAGCAACGTCACTCGTGACGTCACGGTGACGTGTATAATTTGACGCTGTCTTTAATCTTGGTTATTATGTTGTGTAACCCCGTAGGGCTTATAGTTAAAATTGCCAATAATGGATGGATCTTCCAAGTCTGCAGTGTGGCCAGTATTTATAAATATAATTGCAAAATAGAACGGTCATGTGACACGCTCTCGACCAACAGAAATAGTTGAACTGTCGTAGGTATTTATACATTAAAAACATTACTGTCGTGATATTTTGATACTTTTATCCACAATGATTCAACAAATTTAGTGGTTGAAAAGTTCAATGGATTTTTGTACGCAATAAGCATGGTTCCCTCCAAATAGGTCCTTTAATTGTTAGAACTCATAAATCCAATATCATCTGGCGAGACGAATCGAAATTTTGATTCATCAAAGGGATATTTTTCATAAGTATAAGCATTATGGACTATAGAACGGTCTACTTCTATGAATTGCATTGTCGTAGAATATTTACGTGTGCATTATGTATAAACGTTGATATTTATTAAGCGTGCGTTTTTGATAAATTGTGAACGAAACAAGTGTAAAATAAATGATTTTTCTCATGTTTCTGATCTGCTGGCTGCACTCAAAAATGAAATTGTAATATTTGCTGGTGCATGATTTCAAAACACTAATTATGCTATCTATATTAATGCTAAGCAAATAGTTTATGACTTTGTTTGATTTTAAAGTTGCAACCTGAATTTTTTGCGCCTGTCAAGATGTTCAACAACACATAGCATTCAGCAAGTCTAATCAACTGACTAGACTTGTTGAATCAAACCAACATCTCAAATCAAATGGAGAAACCAAGATTATAAGCAAAAAATAGTTTACTGAATGCAAACAAGATTTTTTTTTCCGGGGGGGGGGGGGGGGGGTGCAAACAAAATTGAAACAGGTCAATTTGGTTTTTTTTATCCATACTAACTTTATTGTAAAAGTTTGAACTACAATGATACATTAACAATAGTGGATAGGACAGTGCTCTAACCCAAAGAACATTGTGTGATCTCAATCTTAAACGCTTCATTTCCACAAAATAAAACGTTTTTGAAAACCAGCTGATTTTGGCTATTTAAGTGAAAATACTCTTGGTGATGCTGAGTACAGCATCTGATAAACACCCTGTGTAGCAATATACATAAGCTGTAATCAGCTTCGTTTTTGACCATACAGTGTTTCTGGTTTTACAGCTAATAGAAAAAAAAGAGGATTTTCATATATTTTTAACAATCATTCTTTTTTTCAAAACTTTATAAATAATACTTGTTGGGATTTCATTTACTCAGCATGTAGTTATGGTTACGGCAACAAACTTAATATTGTAAATTATCTTCCCTTATTATTCACTATGCAAAAAACCTGTAATGACTCAAATTATTACTATTATTGTACAGGCGTGCTTTTCAAATGCTGGTTTTAGTGTTTTATTTACTGGCTGAATGTATATAATGTAATATAAAACCCGCAAAGTACATATTTTTGAATGGACTGAATTTGATGTACAATAAGAGAAGATTAGAGTCTAAATTAATATCGTAATTATGATTTAAATTAATGTAGATAATGACTGATAACTTGTAGAGTTTTAATTAATATCTTTGTTTGTAATCCCTCTTGCCAAATTAACATTTTGCTCGGGTGTTTCATAAAAAAATTGCAGTTATTTGAACTAATTGGAATGAATACTGAATAAAATTGTTTTCAGTTTGTGTACATAGCCTTCATGCTGTCCCTGCTTGAAATGCTTTCTAGTTGTGTCAAATTCTCCTACAATTCACCTTTTGGGGTCAATTATTGATAATAATAATAATAATAATAATATTAAGACTAATAATAATTTTCCTCAATTGCCGGTTAGGGCGACACATAATCCTGGAAAAGAGTGGGTTAGGGTGACCTGGTCGAATAGGGCGACAATTTGGTGTCGCCCTATTGTGAAAGTCGCCCCTTTGGAGTGTTTTTTAGTAAGGCGCGTTGGGAAAGTGCTCTAAAAGGGCGACACTCGTGTCGCCCAATTAGAGTTTTTTCGGGAAGAGTCGCCCATTTGCCGCATCCAGGAGATTTCTAATAATAATTATTATTATAATAATAATTGTAATTTTTCTCAATTGCCGGTTAGGGCGACACATAATCCTGGAAAAGAGTGGGTTAGGGTGACCTGGTCGAATAGGGCGACACATAACTGTCGCCCTATTGTAAAAGTCGCCCCTTTGGAGTGTTTTTAGTAAGGCGCGTGGGGAAAGTGCTCTAAAAGGGCGACACGAGTGTCGCCCAAATAGAGTTATTTCGAGAAGAGTCGCCCATTTGCCGCATCCAGGAGATTTATAATAATAATAATAATAATAATAATAATAATAAAGATATTTATAAAGTGCAGACAATCGCAGAAATGAAACCACCTCAAGGCGCTATTACAAAGAATAAACATACAAGAATATATGAAATTTCTGTAAACAGACAAATTTTTAAAATACAAAAATTCTAAAAAGCTAAGACAGAATACAACAATCAAGTTTACATAGTTAAAAGAGATAAAAAGGTCTTATCTTAGGCAGGCAAACATGTGGAATACACACTAAACTCTTCATGTAAAAGAACTAATAATACTAATTCACGGAATTAAAATACTGTTGAAAAAGATAAGTCTTTAGGCGACTCTTAAACAAATCGAGTGATAATTGTCACTGCAAGCAAAATCTGTAAATCAAATACCTTGCGATATGACAAAGCCACTGAAATGCTGGAAGTCTTCGTTTCTGAAATTTTGATCACGTTGAACAATGAATATTTACGTCAATAGAGGGCGCACCCACAAAGTTAATCAACTTGATTATATGGTACTACTGAAAGCTATCCATTTCTTTGGTAAAATAAAGATGTAACCACAATTTTACCCCCCCCCCCCCCCCCATTTTTGACGGAAGTTGGAATAAAACATTAAAAGGCAGCACTTAACAGCAGAATTTTCTTTCAACATTAATGTGGTTTCTGCTTAAGTCATTTTCTTCAACTTTCTCGAGGCAAAAATAGCAACTCGTAAATACGTAATCATGCGTGTCCACTTTTTAAAAAGAGCACCCAAAAGGGTGTTAAAGGTAAAATTTGCACTCACCCCGGGGCGCACATTCTGCTAAGAACACCAAAGTCACAATTTTGACTTTTTCCAATCACGTCTGCTCCAATCCAATCATTTTCTGTCACGGTGGCAGATACAAACACGACTTGAATACTTTTGTTGACAGGAAAACCTGCTGGATATTTCAGATGTCCTTGTAAGAACCTGAACGGCAATACATTCTAGGAGAAAGGTCTAGATTTTTTCCCTGACTGATACTCGGATAGAAAGCTGTCACAACGAACTCTAAAGTCACATAACTTATAATTATTAGGCCTGCCAAACTTTTCAATGTTATGGAAAATAGCGCCACCAACCGTTTTGCTTGCCCGGCCGCCACAATAACATTACATCATTTCTATTTATATAACTGTCTTGTCTTGTCGTATTCATCCGCTTGTGACGATTTTCATCAATTTCTTTATGATATGAAAATAAAATAAGAACAGGGAGGTAATTTAACTAAACAAGAACAATTTCAAGACATTTTGGTTTGGAGAGATATTCAATTTTAAACAAAAACTCTGCATAATTGGACCTAGGTTATGACGCGTAAGAATAAAACGAATCACCCTAATCGCAACATTGTTAGCCATTTTGTAAACATCGCAAAAATGAACCTGCTGGAAAGAATTTCGATCATCAACTAAAATAACGCTTACGCAATTTACAGATTGCTGACTGTGCTTTCTGGAATATATTCTTGGAGTCGAACACCTTTGGATTAATCAAGAATGGAGAAAACGTTAGTTTTTGACGTTGAATTCGAGGGAAACACGGAGATATTAAGACTTGATTACAGCACAAACTGGGTGAATTTGGAAGCATTGGTAAGTTTTATCACACATTGGATTTAACCGCACCCTTTGGAAAATTTTTGGTCCCCAAAGTTCAGTATCATGTTGTCAGACATTGAAGGAGGAGGCCCTTTTGTTGTACTTCTGTTTTAGATCATGCCAGGCTATATGGAGTCCCTCATATTGAATAAGATAAATGCAATAAATCGACTGAAAGGCTTTCCTCTCTTTCGATCCCCTTCGGCCTTGGCTTATTTTTTATGGCATTTTGGGGAGAAAAGAAAGAAAATAATCCTAAAAATAAAAACCCAAAATGTATGCGGCTTCTAAAAAAAGAAGCAGGGTGGGACATGAAGCATGTTTTATTTTGTGTGTGTCTAATATTAAATTATCTGCTATGAATTAGTTCTGCCAGATTTCAGCCAGGCTTTTAACAAATCTAACGTTAGACTATTACCTTTCTTTTCCCCATTTAAAAGTCTTTTTTTTTAAACTGAATTAAACAATAATAATAACCCTGTAATCTAAATTCAGACTCATTGAACATTAACTTTATAAAAACTGCCCAAGTTATTAACAATCAAATGTATGGATTAGTGTGGATCTTAAATGTAATCATCACTTTTGTATGGTTTTGCCTAAATTTTGTTTGAAATCTTGAGTAATTGTTTGTTTTCCTTTACAGTTGAAGTGCTTTTTTGACGTGAATGAACTTGGTATTCGATACATGGATGACGAAAATGATCAGGTACGTGCAACAAAGTTCAGACTTTGGTTAAGAATTAGGCATAAAGCTTATTCACGTAATAAGGTATACAATGTACTCGAGAGTTATTGCTAACAAGTAACAGAATAAACAAACAAAAGTGACAGAGTAAAACAGTTCTCCAAACAATAAGAATAGGGCACATACAGCAACTAGGAAATATCTAGGCATCATCAGCGTTCGCTGTCAATTGCTGATTTCTGACCACCTATTTATGGATACTACTACTAGGCAAAGTGACCCTTTGATATTTGTTTTATTATAGACACTCAGCTTTTGAACAACCTTTACTAAGAAAACAATGGCTTTGTTACTTTAAGAATGATATTCCAGACCTGCCTTATTTACCTTTGTTCTTTCTTAGGCCATGACATGAGAATGAAAGTATGAGTTTACCGTCCACCGCCCACATGCCGTCAGAGCCCCCGCCAAAAAATTTCATTATTTCAAAATATTTCATTATTTCAAAATATTTCATTATTTCCAATTAAAATCATACAATTTATCCCAACTGTCAATCCAGAATTCCAAACATGCTTTTGCAATCGAAAAACGCTTTATTTGCATCCTTCAATTTGGTTGTGGTGATTTTTCTGACCGGCAACTTCACGAAATCCCGCGCAACCAACCTGTATCCATGCCATCATCCGACGGCAGCGAAATGTATGGCGATAGTACTAGGCTGAAGTTTAGAGTGCTTCTCGTCTTTGCGTAAGGCTCCACTCCGCAATACAATTGCGTAGCGTAGCATACTAGCGATAGAGACGAGGAACCAGTCCAGCTGCTGTTCTGCGATACCTATGCGTATTAGTACGCACGCTCTGGTTGGTCGATGGACACTACGCGCAAAAATATCGGCCAATAGAAATCGTTTTCTATCTTCGCCATGGACGACACTGCCTCAGTAACCTGGATGCCTGTACTCGATTTCTCGATTTATTGAACGAATGCGGTATTTTCAATCAATCTCAATCTAGCATTAAAATGACGAGTCTGAAGTAAATACTCGAATAAATACTTGAAGAATGTTTTGATGAAGCCCGCAGATATAAAAATATAAAACGATGGCATGTATGTAAGATGATGATTGCATTCAAAGCTGGCAATGACCCCATGTGATGACCTAGTAGCCGATCGTTCCATACTTGGTCACGTGACTCAGTGGCGGGCGTTTTCAACATGTTCAAAGGCAGGAAATTGAAAAATAATGAATAATGAATAATGAAAAAAGCCTCATCACTTTTCAAAATGTCTCAGACAGTAAACTCATCATACTTTCATTCTCATGGCCTTAGTATTAAACTAAATAAGCAACATATACAATTATATTTGTTAAAAACACCACTATATTGAAAATGAATTAAACTATTGCAAACTGCTGACTAACTGAATGGACCTGAAATACACAAATACAAAAATTAGCTGGCCTGACGTTTCTAACTTAAGCAAGTTCTTTCTCAAAGGCAAATGACAGAGTACAAGAAACAAACATGTAGGGAACACACATGCATGAGGGGGTGGGTGGAGAAACATAAAAGAGGGATGCAAAGGAGCACCACTATATTGTTAATATTGCTCATTTTCCATATTAATTGTATTGTGCCTGTTAGAATATGTATTACAACACAAATACAAAAAGCAGTACCATTATTAACCCTAACAGTCTTGAATCCTCCAATTTAATATGATTTTCCATACACCCCAGGGAGTTGGGATTAAATAAATGTGGCAAGAAAACTGATATTATTTTTTATCATTAAATCACTGGAAAGCCATTTCTGCATACCATACATGACATGTACACGTACTTCAACCCTTTGGATGTGATACATTGTGGAGGTCACCATTTAGCATTGCGAGGCCTTAGTCTTTGTTATTTAGATCTTTTGTCGGCGTGACCTTAGGCGTTAACAAATACATGTTAACAAATACGTACATCTATACAAATGTAGGTATTCCAGATGGTAGATCACTCAGTGTGCGTGGTAATAAACATGTACCCTGTATTCTATACATGTACATTTGTTGATCCTAACTGATTTTATAGCACTTTCACACTGATGGCTTGTACATGTTTGAACTACAGTATAGCATTTTCAGTTTGCTGTGAAAAATCACCCACTTTAACATGGACTAAAAATAGCAATTGTATAAAAATTGTGTAGAGCTGCCCTCGTTTCATGTTGCTGTTATCTGATCTGCTCTCTACTCATCTTCGGGCATTTATATATGATTTTTGTTTCTCTTTGTTTCATTTCACAGGTTTGCCTCAGTTCTGAAGGTAAGTTTGATGTAAATTACATTTAATAATTGAAACTGTTTTGTTCCCAATTCTTTAGTAAATTAACTACAAGTGTTTCTGTCTGGTATTTGTGATGAGGTACATGTACACAATAAAGAAATTGTACAGGAAGTAGGGTTTAGTTTTATCCGGAGTGAACAAAGAGTGTTTTGGTGAATTCTTTTTGTTCGTCTGTTCCATTGTTGTTGTCTTGGCTGCTGGTGTGGGGGTGAGACACAGTGACATTGAAATTCAGCAGGTTGGAGAGACATACAGTCTATACATACTGTACAAGAGGTAGATTATGCTCATTTGATTTGTATAGGTAACAGAAAATAGTTATTGAGCAAACAGCAGCTGCCATCTTGGGGAAAATGGCTATCTTAGGAAATACTGCCCAGCAGGCACTAAAAATAGATCAAAAGGGCCTCCTTAATTTAAAAAAAAGCATAAAGCTTATTTGTAAAGTTTTGCCTGGAGATAAAATCCTTGTAATTATTTGTTTTGTTGCCACTGTCCTGTCCAATCTGCACCTTACGTTTCTTCCTCCGTTAAAAGGTTATTCCATGTACATGTACTATCAGGGTTAGCTGCTCAGAAAGAACCTACTATAGACTAATCCGGCGACCAAAATTAGAAGCATTTACTGCTGTGGCGAGGCGCTCGCGTGTGTGTTAGACGCACGCGCTCGACGCAGCTTCGACCAATAGGGTGTTTACAATTTGCTAAAATGCGCACGCGAATCAAATTAAAGAACGCGGGCAGCCTGCACGCGTGCGCGGCACCACTGTAAAAATGGCGTCGGCGAATTCCTGTATACCCTGCCTTGTGACTCATTGTTTCCTGCTGTACTTTGTTTGGCTTTTTAATCGGAATTAGAGTGCAATTAGTTTAAGCTGGTTGTACTTTAAGCATAATCTCATAATTAATAAAGTAAAAGTTCACTCTCCTATAATTAGTTAGATGAACTGTGTAGAGTTGGGGAGTATTTGGGAGGGGGTTACAGTGCAGTTACATGTAAAACTCTTTTTGCCATGACAAAGCAACTACATGTAAACATATGTGAATCGTAAGCTTGTGTGAAATAATTAGTCATTGCGTCAACGAATTTGCATCTCAACTTGTACTTTGAAACAGCATATGAAATGAATTTAAAATAGTCCGTGATGTAATGTGTAATTTCACCATTCAGCCAAATGATGACTGTGAGTCATTTTCTTGTCATTTTACCATTGGATAGGTAAAATATTAGGCAGCTAGCTTGGTCAGTATGGTAGTTAAAATTATGTGTACTGTTAGTTACAATGTAAACACAAATTATTTATGTACACATTCATTACATAGGCCAACCTTTTGGAATGAAGTACTGTACAGTGCATTCTGTGTGACTCACTTTAATAATTTCCTTTTGTGTGTGTACTTAATTTATACTTTATGATATTTTTTCTGATGAAATTTGTGGAGAATTAAAGTTCAGGTATGTTTTGGGATCTTACATATATACGCAAGAACAAAAGGCTAGCTTCAACACGTTTATGGCTGTAGAAAATAAAGTAATTGCATGATAAAATTGTCATTGCATATGTATGTATTTTGTTATGCTGTGTTGTGTATGCTCTCCCCTAATGTATATGACTGGAAGTACAATTATTTTATTGAATGACTGGGAATTGGTCAACATCAGTTTTGCATACATGTGCAGTGTAGGTCCTCTCAAACATGTGGTGGTAAAGAAAGGACATCTTCCGAAGTTTTTATTTGTGCATTTCATTTTTTATTTTTATGTATCTAATGAACATATAACATTTATCTAGAGATTTATAAATGTGATCAAGATGTGTGTGTTGTGCAGTGTGTTGTAGGTTTCTAAGTGTAAGAAAGAAAAATAAGAATATAATACACCAGTGTAAACAAGAAATAGCGTAAAAAATAATATTATTACAAAGAGCAAACAAAAATACTATAAAAAGTCATATTACACAACAGTAAACAAAAGAAACTTCCCAACTCTGTTGGATTGATCCGAAAAAAGTTAACTATTAAAGAACAATTTACTGTTATTGAAATTTAAATTTAAAAATATCTCAAGTAACTGCAAAGTGATTAAAAAAAACTGTGACTGGAGATATAAAATATTTTACACAATCCTGAAATGCTGGTCTTTCGGTTCAACCATCAGAGGAACTGACAGAGGCCAAGAAAATTGCCCAGAAGCAACAGGACGTAATCCAGCTGAGGGTACTCCGCAGGACGCCGGCATCCCCAGCACCCCACCCAGCAGAAAAAAGTAGTTCCGGCAAGGCTGACCCCGTGGAGACATCTGACCTGGAGACAGTGGTAGAAATTGGCATTGTCTCTTTAAATTAAAGCAAAATCTTGGATCAGTCCCTATTCTGGTATTACATGAACCATTGGTCATTTTTGTCATACTTAAAAGCTACTTTTGTTGGCCATAGATGGCTGTTGCCATGGAGGATGGATGTTGTTGTGGTTTTTTGGCGGGTTTTGGTATCCTGAGCAACATTTTCTGTGGAGCAATATAGTTGAACTTGTACGCATTCTTCCTGTTGTTTATTTCCTGGCCATGATTGCATACATGTAGCATCCCTTAACCCTAACCCTCCAGGGTATTTTGGCTAGAAACCCTGCCAGACGCATCAGATTGCATACTTTGTCACATTGACTTGTGTGCAGAGTGCAGCAAGGTCAAGCTGTCACCACAGATGCACTGTGCTGCGTCTGGCAGGGTTAGGGTTAATAAGTTCTAGCATTTCCTATTAGTGGCCAGGCCCCTGTGCGGACTTACTCACATTGACAATGCATTCGTAACATGGCAGCACAAAAGAAGTCACTCTATGGCTTTCTGCGTTAAAACACTTTTGCCCTGAAAAGTCAATTTTGGGATTTTAGCAAATGAAAATCGCTATTCTATCATATCCCAAAGTAAAACTGAATTTAGCGCACAGGTGACAAACTTTAGGCTTCATTTTCTCAAAACAAGAGGACAAGACTCGAACAAAAGATGCTTCAAAAGGTTATATGCAGTCTTTTCAATAAATGTGACTGCTTGATGAATTTTTGTTCCCGTGGATTTATGTGTCCTAGATACATGTAAGGACAAATCCCAAACTTCCCATACAGTGTTCAGTTAACCAATCAAGTCTCGAGCGTAGAAGCAGCAGCAGAAAGAAGCCTAGCTCTCACTACATGGATCTAGTAACTACAGCAGGCCAGCTGCAGGCTGCTAAGAAACAGCAGGTGGCTGTTGCTTGTCGACCGTCGCCGATAAAACAAGCCCCAGCAATGACTAGTGAGTCACAGCCTGGAGGGACTGCTATACCTGAGATGGTCCCAGCGCCATCTAGCTCCGAGAAAGCTATACCAGAAGAGGTACATGTGGTATGACTTTCATTTTAACTTGATTCACTACACGAGGGGCAAATTCTGCAAAGTACAACATTTTTAGGTTTAACCCCAAAAACTCAGTGGGATAGATTCTAGGTACATTTTTGCTAAGCAGGTTATGGGCAGATTTTTTTCTGAGCAACAGTCTGAGCTTAGCTGCTTCATCCAGTTTGCTTTACTATTTGTGACCCGCTCTACAAAAAAGGGTATTATGTCGCACTATGTGAAAACACACACAGGGCTGTTCTGTGTGAAGAGGGTGAACAAATCCTCATATCAGTCTTTTTTCTTTCTTTTTTGGACTTGTTGGCTTCTATCATATCTATATTTTCATAATTTATTTTCAGAAACATTAATATTGATGAGTCAAGATGAAAAAGCAAATGTTGATAGAAATTATTTCTATATCATTTCTTTGCACTTGATATGTTTACAGGGCTGCATCTCTAAACATACTTCTGTTAAATTGGAAAATATGAGTACAGTATGCAAATGTCAAGATATTTAGAGAAGACAAAATGCCACAGGGGTCAAACCTACACCAAATTAAAGCTTTAGATGTGACAAATTCAACTATGTATGTCATTTTTCAGATTTAGCGACATAATACCCCTTTTTGTAGAACCGGTTACATTTAGTCTGTAGTGAGTAGGAATTATTGCCTTGTATATTTTTGACAAGTGTATGTGCTATTAATGTGACGATTTTGCAGCTTGTTGAGCAAGTCGTGAGAGGTGTTCTACATGGCTTGGATAGAGCTGTGATTGATGCTGTGAGCAGGAAAACCTCTCCTAAAATCAGAGATCAAAGTGACGGCATGAGCCGTGCTAGGGGTAAGTTACCTTTCCTCATGTCGGATCATTATATGTGTATGTGTCAAAGCTGTATGCAATTACGAGAGCACTAACTCATTGCATCACACTGGATCTTTAAACAAATATTGAATTGGAAGCTACACAGAATGGTCCATAATTGAATTTAGTTGGGTGGAATAAGAATCTTGGATCCAAGTGGTCTTGGATTCATATCTCAGTTTAGGTAAAAAATTTGCCGAACCTCCAAAATTGAAAAACTGAACCTTTCCCATAGTGAGGATCAACATTTTCCATCATGTTGCACAATTCAAAACACAAGACATCGTTTTAAAGGTTCAAAATAATGTGAGGGCTTGCTTGTCTGGAAGTTCTTAAATGAACAGGGAGAATAATATAAATATATAATAATATAATTTGCCTCATTAAAACAATTCAAATATTACTATTACTGCTGATTACATTTTGATGATTCGTATATTTGCCCACAGCTGTAAAAAAAAAACCAACTTAATACCTCATTTAATAATTTTTTGAAGTCCAAAGTGCACAAAAACTGAAAGTAGCTTACTGACAGTTTCCTCTCACGAATCTTGTCATTGTTTACTCTGCAGACGTCTTCTGCCATCCTGGGATTATCTGTGACTGGTGCAGTAACACTATCCTTGGTATACGCTATAAGTGCGGGTGAGTAAAAACTGGCAAACAGTATTGGCCTGTCAGTAATTCTGAAGCCTTTTGTTCGTAACACTGAATATGTGCCTTGGTCCCACAGCACAAGTAACACAGAGTTTAAATTGAGTTAATTGTTATCGTTTCGGTTTGCGGTAACACCATGTGTTTATCTCAACTAACGAGAGGTATGGGTTCTGAAAAGAACCTTATTGCACAACTCGTATCTCAACCTTCGTTAAGTGAGAAGGGTTCAAGGGAGAACCAATTTCGGGCAACTCGTTTTCTCTACTGTCGATAAGTGAGAAATATGGTTCGGGGGAGAACCATGGGGACTTCACGGGTTAATATGGTTCAGGGAGAAGTACCATGGTGTTACCGCAAACCGAAACGATATCGATATTCCACCATGCAAAGCCTCAAAACTTATATGAGTTAATTGTGTTTCCTAAACCTGCAGGTTATGAGTTTTAATTTGATGTATCATTTCGTTGTAGCTCATTGCCAGCTGTTATAACCTTTATAACTGTTAGGGATGATTATATAATGTCTAAAAGTGGTATCAGTTGCGGTACCAGTGTTAACACCCAGCTGTCTGATATAATGAGCTCATTCTATACAGAATGTACTGAGATATTTCCTACTCTTTTGCTTCTTATATTTATTTTTACAACAAATGTATTTTGATTGGATCCAATTATGTCTGTCCAGGCATTGTGCCGACTTTGATCTCTGCGAGGCCTGCGAATCCTTGGACGCCATTCACGACTCCAGCCACGTGTTCCTGAAGCTGCGTAAGCCAGCCCAAGGAGGCGTGGGCCTGAAGCCTAACGGTAGAAGGGTCCCCCTACTCAAGAAGCCCATCTACAATGATGACAGTTGCGCCACTGTTTGCGACAGGTGGGCTTCCAAATTCACCCTTTTGATTTCGAGATTAAATATTTGTTTAAATATATTAAACAATTGCCCAACAATAAACAACTCGCAAACCAAAAATTTCTGATGCTGTTTTCCTTATTTGGAGTGTAAAACCGGTTTCGTATATAAGCAACATTTTTGATCTAACTGATGTTGTTAAATACCCTTAACCCTAACTACCCCAAGACTTGCAAACTCCAACAGCAGGTTTTGTCAAGTTTTGATAGGTTCAGTACTGTAGGGCCTTGGCACCATTACTTTACTTGGAACTATGATGCCCCAATTTGTCTAAGTCTAAAGAATGTGCCATAGGTATACTGCACAGTGTTGGATTTTGACAGGTTGAGGAAGCTTCCTAGTAAAAATGACTAGGGGGGTAAGGGTTAGGTTAAGCAAAAGTATTCAACAGTATGTGTCGATGTTAACATGATTCAGTTCATATCAGTAGAGGACAGGACACATAGAACCTGTCTAATTTGAAGTTCGGATTTACAAAACCAGACTTCTTGGTTTCGTGGAGCTACTAAGCACAAAACCTTGCTTAGCACTAACAAATTTTGATAAGCAGAAACGGGTTACCAGCAAAAATTGCATGTAATGTAATACTGCTTGTGACCGGTTCCCGGCTGTTTTTTTGCTATAAAAAATGAGGCCAGCCTTGTTTACATGGTATATTTCTGTCTCTAGCATCCAACGCCTGGAGGAAAAGATGGCCCGCAAAGTAGCCAAGCAGGAACTGAAGCGCAAGTTCAAGGAGGAGAAGCGTCGCTACCGGGGGGAGGTCCATCACATGACCACGCCCACCAAGCGGGAGCGGCTGGAGCGCATGGCCGAGAGACAGGTGGAAGAGATCCTGCAGGCCGCGCATGTGGTGGGGAAGACGGGTACAGAAGGGGTGACGGTGCCTCAGGGTGGGGACTTGATGACAGTACCCGAGGAGGTGTCGGCTACTACTGTACCCAGTGGAGAGGATCGCTCTGTGGAGATGCCTTGCAAGCTGCTGATGTAAGTCTCACTCACGCAGACTTACCGTAAACCGATCCAATGGGCCATGCCCCTTGAGGTATTGACCAATCACAGCCATAACTACGTTTTAAATATTCAGACAAAAGTCTGACAGCCGTGTCCGTATGTATGGTGCACATGATTTCAGAATGCAGTTTGGCATTGTATAGATGTGTGAATCATTACTGATATGTGCAGTGGGCAGGGCTTAATTGTCTGTTTATTTTGATAAGCTGTATGGCCAAGTAAAATGTAAAAAATATGTTTAAACCTCCTACTATTATAACAATTACAACCAAATTCTCCTCTTTTGCCACAGCTTGCGTGTCTCAACTTGCCACTCGATAGGTTTTGATAGATAGGGTAGTTGGCTCCAATTTGGCACCGAGAGAGGGAGGGTTAGTGTCCCTGACTGCTTCCTTTTTGAATATTGTATATGAGAGGAGTTTTTGTCTTCATTCCAAAAATGTATTTTTTTTTAAATCAATGAAAAGACGCTTAATTAGGTTAATACAACGTTATTTCCAAAGTAACATTGTGATGATTCTCTCTTTGTACAGGCGTTGGAAAATGGATGCGGTCTTTGTGCGTGACGGTAACCTACCCGATGACACCCGCATGCAGCCAGGCACCAAGTTTGTCAAGAGCTGGGTCATGAAGAACACTGGGCCCGCTGCCTGGAACCAAGATACCAAGGTAGTCAGGGATCCAGACTTTTAGTTTTAAATGATGGTAAAGCTTCAGCTGGTTTGGTACAGCCCCAGCCCAGAGGCCAAGTTTTTTAAAGTTATTGTTGTCCTTTGCAAGCCATGATTTATGGCTGCAGGACCAAACAGCACTATATATAAACAATGTCACCATAATATTAACTGCCTTGGAGTGATGACAGTACATGTTTAGTACGGGGCGGGTAAAAATACACGGCACGCTTGACAGGTGTATTTGCAGAGGGTGAAATTGGGCATAAAAGTGCTTGGCCATTATCGGCTTTTGATCCGTCATGGCATAGTCTTAACACACAAACCAGAGGCAGAACAAGCCGTGTTTTGTTCAGACAAATACTGCAAATGGTTGGAAAATATTCCACATCCGACTGTTATTTCACCCACTGTATTCGAATAAGCACTTTATTCCCATTACTACACTAGGCAGACCAATATGGATTACCTGTTCATTATAACCCTCTCTTTCTCTCGTAGCTGAAGTTCTTGTGGGGCAACATGTGTGCTGCTTCCCCCGACACCGTGGACGTTCCCCCCGTTGCCCCCAATGAAGAGGGAGTGATTTGTCTGGAGTTTGTGGCACCTTCCTCCACAGGGCAGTACCAGAGCCACTGGCGTTTGGCCCAGGACGGAGAGCACTTTGGTCACCGCGTGTGGTGCAGCATTACTGTCGACCAGCCAACTACCAATCAAAAGGTACTTCATTACTTTATTCGGTTTATGAAATAAAATTAGTTATTTTGTCGAAAATAAATTTCGAAGCTACAAGGACAAATGGTAAAAATACTTATGCACCAGATGTAGATTTGTTTACTTATTTCTGTTGCAAAATGTATATTTCCCCCCCAGCAGAAAGTGGAAGATGCCAGTCAGGAGGCCTCCTCCAATGCTGTAGCCCAGTTGCAGGCCAACCAGAAGGACCCTTCCATTCCCATGCAGGTGTGTTCCTCCGCCGAGATGTTGACCGCTCAGGATGTCCTGTCCTTTGAGATGCTGAAGATCTCCGACCGCAACCAGGCCGAGGCTGAGATTGAGACAGAGGTCACGACCTTGACCCATCAGACGACCCCAACCCCACACAACACCCCACTCGGTAAGTGAGACATTCATTGTGGAATGAACAAAAAATACCACCAAAAAAATCAACATATCGCGGCAAAATCGTGTAAATGCAGCTTGTGAAATATTGTCCAACCACATTAGTTCTAATTTGACACAGAACTTGCAAAATATGAGACCAACAAGAATAATGAGATAAATTCCATAGAGTTGTTAAAGGGGTGTGGTTAACTTGTAAATGGCAATAGGTCAATTATATAAGGTTGTCTAAAGGGCCAATGAGCAATAGGTTAATTGACCTTCTAAGGCTAATACCCTCTGGTCTGGTGTGACTCCTAGGTGTGACACCATGCATTTCACCAGTACGTGAACTGGATGCCATCGCCCTGAGCCGACACATGACACAGCACAGCGATATGGAGATCATCGAGGTGCCATCCGAAGAGACTGAAGAGCTGTTGCTTGATAACGAAGATCTTGAGACTGACTGCGCCGAGAAAGGACAAGACGATGAGGGTCATTCAGGTTGTACCCTTGAAAATATTTGTGTTCTTCACTCCAAAAAAAGTAGAACCATTCCATCATAAATAAAATTCACAAATTCCTTTTGACGAGAGGGGTTCGAACCTGCAACCTCTGGATTCCCATAGATGGTATTGTACGTTTCCAGACAGTATAAATAATGTCACTACTCGCTAACCCTACTCTTCATTTCAATCTTCTTTCCAGATGACACTGAAACCTTGAGCACCAGCGGGAGCTCCGATGATCTCCTAGACGACTTTGAGGTAGTGCCGCTGCCCGACTGCTTTGATCCCAGCAAACCCCTCGACACTTCCGTACTGGAAAGGAAGAGCTCAGTCACTGGAACTCAAGTGAGTCGAAAACAGGAAACTTTGTAAACATTGAATTTGCCGTAACTATGTTCTTAATGTTGATACTGAGATTAAGTTTACCTTATTGACACCATGCATTGAAATCCCTATTGAAATCCTGATGAACAGGGACAATATGTCGGTGACAATATTGACGTCCATTGTGTAACTTGTTTTTAAGGGCCTATAACTCAAAAGTAGCTTTTTGGATCGGTTTACTTGAAATTATTAGCTGAACTTCTGTTGCTTGTAAGTTTATCAGATGATGCTGTTTGTGCTGCCAGATTCTTTTTTACTTGTGAATTAAAAAGAAAATCCCGATGTCGAAAACAGTTTTTTTTCTGCTGCCGTTTTGAATGCAAATGTACAAACATTTCCATTGTTGAAATAATGAATTAAAATAAAATTTTGTTGGTTTGCAGCAAAGTACAAAAAACTTTTTTATGTAAAAGAGGTGTGGTTTTTCTTGCTCTTTGTAGACAACACTTAGCATGTTGGGGACTCAGCCGTGTACATCCAAGCAAGATGCAGGCATCTCAGCTGTGACCATGTGCAACACAATCGCCACTGACGCATTGATTCTTTCTTCAACCACGCACAGCGAGTGCCAAACTACGGCAAGTGAGCAACGCGATGCAGCCATCTCCGCAAGCCCCTGCTCTATCACGGTGGGCACTGATGTGGATGCGCTGTGCCCTACTTCACACTGCGAGGCTCAGACAGATTCCCCCATGATCTCCGTGGCAGGTTGCGAGGACTCGTTCGTCCACGTGATTAACTCCGAGATGCAGACGAGGGTCCCCGCCAGCCCAGCTCGGCAGGATGCCGCCGTGGGGGCTGTTGTCAGCTCCCAATGTGTGGCTACAAGTGCCGGATCATTTCTCAACATCGCCAGCTCCGTCACCCAGACCGAGTCCTGCACCTCCCAGGATGCAACTACTGCCACTGCTGTACCCGTCTCCGTGGCCGTGGCAACCAGCGTCGACACCCTTTTCAACATGACACACACTGAGGCTCAGACGGTATCGTGCATCCAGCGTGACGCCATGACACACGCCGCTCCAACATCCATGACAGTCGCAACTGACGTCGACGCCCTCTTTGCAACGACTCACTCATGTGCTCAGACCCTGACTCCCACGAAGGATGCCACCACTGTGACTGTTGTTCCATCCTCTAACACAAAGGCAACCAACGTTGATGTGCTGTTTAATACTAGCCACACCCACTCTCAGACCACGCCCAGTTCTGTACAAGATGCCATGACCTATGCTCGGCCTGTGACCTCTGCAGTGGCTACTGACGTTGATGTGCTGTTCAACATGTCCAGCACAGAGGTCCACACTGAGCCGCTGATACCTAAGTCGGTCAGCAGCCCTCTCCAGATTATCAAGATCATCAGTCCTACGGTGACGGTCGACACCGAGATGGCTTCAGCCGCTGACCAATCCCCTGCTGAGATTGTTATCAGCCCATTTGATGAGGCAGTGAGCCAACCACCAAAGATCGTCGATGTCACTGGACAACTTGGCACCAGCGTTGATGCAGCTGGCAAAACGACCCAGGTAAGTTCTCTGAGTTTTACCTCAAAGTATTTTTGCATTTGATAAAGAATGGGAGAGGAGAGTCCTATTACGTACATCAAGTAAACACACAGAATGTTGAATAATGCTTCCAATGCCTGACTAATATTATTTTGTGATGTTTAAAGGTGGCTGTAGAGAGAGACCAGGAGGTGTTTCATGATGCAGTGGAACCCAGCACAGCCCAGGAACCCAGTGGGGAGGAAGGTACAACTGCATCCAGTGAACCCACTGAGCCCAGTACCCATGACCAGGATCCTATGGAAGCCCTAGGGTAAGTGTCCCGCACCCCGCACCTTAAATAGAACCTTGTTTCTTGTGAGTACTATCTTTCCTGAATACCCCAACACAGCTGGTACTATGAGATCCACATACTCAACTCTTTTAAGCAAACGCTTCAGTTTCACAATCAATTTTGTACATAAACGTTTGTTCACTAAAAATAATTTTGTTGCTGTTCCCGTGATCGATTTTCTGAATTGTTGTGTTCCCTCTATTTTAGTGCTTGGTAGCCCGTCAGTAAACAAACTTAATGCAAATACAATAAGTCGGATTCTTACGTTTCTTTTTGACACCTTTTGACACCTTAACTGTATAGTGGAGTGCCTTTTAGACACCATGGCAACAGCGCCCTCACATGTCAGGAAATATCACTGAACATTTTTAATAGTGAAAAAGAACGCTTAATCACTATTTCTTGTCCAAAGGGGAATTTCCATTATGCATTATGTTCGGAGGTATTTATGTCTGCACAAAATATCTCTGGGTATGATTATCGTTTCATTGGGCCTTTAAATGTGGTGTAACATTTCTATGAATGCTTACCGTTTCCCGTCAAGGTTTACTGCTCAGAAAGCTATGGAATACGCGGGAGGGATTGTCAAGCAGGCCTTAGGCCAGGCAGCTCTGTCTGTCAACGCGCTACTCAACCCACAGGTAATGCTAGCAGATCATTTTCTTCTCTTGCCCGAATCTCTTTCTTTCAGCCCATATCACATCTTATACTTGCCTTGCAAGACATTTTTTATTTAAGGCGTTTTCCCTTAACTGTCTCATTTCCCTCTTTTTTTGAGCATGGATGTTATAACGCTGGATTTTTGCTTTTACTGTCTGCAATAACTGAGCTAGAATAATTCTGCCCTGACTACATAAGCACATAATCCTTAGTTATGGGATGTTCACATGCCCACTAGCCAAAATTAATTCCATGCTAACCAATAATGTAGAATTTGCTGCTGTAGTTGCTCGCTTACGGTGAGCAGAGCAGTGAATGTTTACCCTTGTGTCAATAGTTTGGCCTGGTTTTCATGTAAACCAGTCTAAAGTGTACACACAAGGGCCTATAATTCTCATTTGGACTACAAATGTCTGATTAAACCCTTCTGGCTGACTGTTATTCATGGGGTGCTGGTATGCCAAGACAGGCTTGTGCAGCCAAGTGTAACACAAGCAATAGGCAAACAATAGATTGAGTATGCGCAGGAATGTGTGTATAGACCACAACCGGCCAGGTGGTCTTTTTCAAACCGCTGCTATGGCCGTCGTCCGTATTCAAGAGGTGAAATGTCTATTCCTCTCTACTTTCGACAGCCCCTTCCCAAGCAGCAAGACTGGCCAGTGCCCCAGACAGAGCCCGCGGATCCCCAGGACCAGCTGGTGGAGATGGGGTTCGGAAACCGTGCAAGGAACAAGGAGCTCTTGAAGAAACACAACGGATGCGTCTCCATGTGCGTGCAGGAGCTACTGCATGAACAGGATGACGCCTGGCACGTTGCCAGGCACTAGAGCCAATCAGAGTGTGCGGTGACAATCACATGATGGGCACCCACCAATCAGCATGCACTTGGCCCGGGTCATTGTAACATAGCATTTCACTTCAAAGCAAGGATGATTCTATCCAAGCAGAACCAATCAAAATGTACAGTGCTTGTCACATGATATACTATTAACCAATCACAGTTGTTACATAAGTTTAACATTTAAGCACACTAAAGAATGAAATATAAATATCAGATGAACTGTAACTTAGCAATTTGACCAATCAGAGTGTGGTTCTCATGAGTGCTTAGGGCAACAGCCAATCAGGATCACTGTAATATAGCTCCTTAATTTTAGCGAAATGTAAAGATTATAAGAGAGGGTGTTGTTTAAATAGAAAAGTATACAAGCATTATGATTGATACAGTTCAGTTATAATATAAACTATATCAAAAGATATCACAGATTTTGTTTAAACTTGAAATTTTGTGTTGCCTGTACAAGTTTGATTTGCAGAAGTATGTCATGTTTAAGGTACAAGATAAAAAGATCGCATTGTATTTGAGATGTCTCTGTTCCCAATAAGGGCAGAAAATCATAATTCTTTAACACTATTCACATAGAAAACGTTCAGTTTTCAAAACTGATTTCATCCAAATATGAAATTATGGAGACATAAACATATCTTTTGCTATCTTGTACATTTAGTATTTGTTTGCATTGGTAATTTAAAACTGTATCCTTTATTTTCAGTTATTGACTGTGTGACCTATTACTTGTAGAAAATCAGCAAAAAACACAAATTTAAGTAAAATCTATTGAAAATATAGACAAGTGTAAATCCTCTGTTTAAAACGCAGAGTAGCTCCTAGTCTTATGCAAGGCTTTTGAAGACATCGACCTAGCAACTTATAGAGAAAGCAAATATTTTGATTAAGAAGATCCCTTGGAAAGATTTATTTCCTCATATTTACGAAAGAGATTATACTTTAAAGAATGCTTGATAATATAATTTGTTGTTGTTGTTGTTGTAGAGTTGATGGCACGTATGGCAATCAATGTGCCCTGTGTGCCATTAGCATTATCGTCTCCGTCACTTCTGCACGGTGATCAGTCTATCATGAAGGTCACAATATAGAACTTCGTAAAATGAACTAGGTGACTCTACATGTATAATGGGCTGCTCGTGATAAAGAAAATTCAATACTTTCGGAATGTACCAGTGATTATAAAACTACGTGGACAGAAAGGCAATGGCGGGGAAAAAACATAGGCAATTCTCCAGACACACAGTGCCGCGCATAATGCTCCTGCGAGGTCGGCCGTTTCCCGTGCAGTTTAAGGGCCCGGGCCCCGCCGGTATCTTTACAGGTCCGCATCCCTCCAGGTGATGAAAAAGGCGCCGCACCGTGTATCTGGCCAATCACCCACATTCCCTTCCCATATTTGTACAATACAACAGAAATCAGGAGGTGCCCTATCATAGAATTAAATGGCAATATTACAATCATATATATACTGTATAATTCGAGGGGAGTTTAGCTTCTGTCCTAGTAATTGAGTAAGTGTCATTTGTGCTGGAGAGAATCCCAGATCTTTCTGGAGTTTTTCTCGTTGGGTACTGTATTTTGAACAAACTAGCAGAAAATGTCTTACGTCATCTGGGGAGGCACACACTTCACAAAGTCCATCTGGGTGTTTACCAATTACGTGTAGGAAGCTATTTAGCCCCTTACACATCCCAAGTCTCAAACGGTGTAATAAAACCTCTTGCGAACGTTTACGTTTCCAAGTAGTAAAGGTAAAAGTTAAGTCAAAATTGGTATATTGAAGAAAGTCACATTTAGGGATATATTCTGCCCAAGAATCTTTGAGTTGCTTTTTAAGGATTTGTTTGGTTTCAGTATCGGTCAGTGGAATGCAGCAGTCAATTTCGGGTTTTTGTGTAGCCAATTTGGCAATTGTATCCACTCTTTCATTTCCAGGGATTCCGCTGTGACCAGGAATCCATTCAAAGGTAACCACGTTACCCTGGTTTTGAATGCTCAATAAAGCATGACGAATATCACATATAATTTTATGTTGAGGCATTGGCTTAGATATGGATTGGATAGCACTTAAACAGTCACTAAAAATACAGGAATGTATAGGTTTAACATCTTCAATCCATTCTAATGCGAGCAGAATGGCAAAAAGTTCAGCTGTGAAGATGGAAATGCCGTTATTTAATCGGGTGCCTTTGGAGTATTTAAGTTGAGGAACATAAATACCACAGCCGACAGTATTATTAGCTGGGTTATGAGAGCCGTCTGTGTAAATATGTAGACAGTTACTCCACGTAGTGTTGATTATTTCATTGCTAATACTTCCTTTGTCACGGGCATCGGTTATTTGTGTGATTCGAGAGAGAATTTCTGTGGATATAACAGGTTTATTATAATGCCAATATGGAAATGGATTAGTTATTGGGAAAATGTTGAATGAGTATTCAAGAAACCTGGCTTCAAAAGGGGTTTTGTGGTGAGAATGTGACCATCTATCAGCGTAATAATGTTTTTGCCAATTATCCTGTCCCATTGACTGGTTTGGATGTCTTTGGTGAGCATGCAGTTTTATCCCATATAAATTGCACAAAAATTGACGGCGTAAGGCAAGAGGGGGGTCACCGCATTCCACCTGTAACTTATAAAGGGCAGAGCCATGAAGTGCTCCAGTACAAATCTTTAAGGCTTGGTACTGGATGCTATCAAGTTTTCGTTTAAGTGTGAACGAAGCCGAGTCAAATGCTTCACAGCCGTACTCCATTACGAGTTTTATTAGTGCTGTATAGAACTGGTACAGGGTTCTACAATCGGCTCCCCAAGTACTGCCACTAATGCATCTCATAAGATTAAGTTTTCGTTTACATCTGGTAATGATAGATAATATAATTAAATAATGGTTAAGGTTTTATGCACATTAAATCCTTTTATTCTACATCAAAAACGGCACCCATCAGAGAAATATGGTGGTTCATCATTTAGATAATGTGAGTCAACTCTTAGGCCCTGTCCGAATTACTTGGCTGCGGCTTGAACTTACACACGAGTCTATGGGAAGTGGCTGCAGCCGCTACCATAGACATGTGTGTAACATCCAGCCGTAGCCAAGTAATTCGGACACGGCCTTGTTGAGGTCAAACAATTGTAGGCCTGCAAATCATGTAATTGTATGTTTTATTTTTTTTGCTGACATGTGCGAATAAAGGTTTACTAGGTCGAATGGGTGGAGGTTATATTTTTTGTTGGAATGTAAAAAGGATGCCCCAGTATTTATGCAGAACTTCATTTACTGTATGTAAAAAATAATGAATGTCTTTTTTTCCCGCATGGTTTTTGAAAGCTTTAGTCCCATTTAAATGTTATACCTTTCTTGTATTATAGGCAAAGTCACAAATTGCTCTGAAATCCCCCAGAATTTAATCTCTTTGCTTAGTTAATTAACTAACCAAGGTCTGAGTGTAAACATTTGTGTAATATTTACAGAGAAATGATGAAACAAACCGAAGCATTGACATCTGGACATTCAGACTGACAGCCTGTACGCAACCAAAACGCCAAGGGTGTTTACGTTAATTCCAACGGTCCGACTTTTCCGAACTAAACTGGCATCCCCGAAATTATTTGCGTCAATGATTTTCGGACCAGCGGCGCATTTTCAAGGGATGTCGTGTATGTGAGATTCTACGTTTGAATGATCTTCCCAACCGTAGCAATTTTAGGACAATGATTTTGGTAGCCCAGTTGGGCGCCTCCACGGCAATGCGTCCCTTGAAATGTCTTTGGTTTCGTTTGGTATTTATTGGAATAGCTGGTGTACGTTTTTAAATTGTTTGGTAATTGATCTTATATTGATATTGTTCCTGTTGTATCTCTTGAATAAATATCAAGTCAGACATAGATTATTAAAAACAGCAAAATGTATTAAGTACTCTGGCTTGTATTTCTTGAGGCACGATAACCGTAAAATCTTTATAGGCTAAAATCTCCAGGAAAAATGTGCTTAATTAAACAAAAATAACAGCTAATCTGAGAATGGTTTGGAAAACCAGTGGTGAGTTTTACTTGACGCGTTGGGCGTTTTATATTCTCCGCCCTGTGAGAGAGTTGCATGGTTTTTGCTGAAGTTTGTGTAATAGTGTGACGAGTTATGAGCATGTGGAACTCGCATTTTTGATAGGAGTGGCTAGAAATCAACGCGGCGCTATTGCTCTAAAGGTTTAAAGACTTGTACAAACTAGCTACATATTGTCAGCTAAATTGTGCACTTTAAATATTAATACCGAATAAAAGGTTCAAACTTATGGTAATAATTTCATTATACAATCTTTTGCTTTTTATTTTCCTTTGTGTGGTGGTTCGTATCTACAGCGCTGGGAAAACAAACTTATTGGACCACTAACTTTTAGAGCATACCAAAGGTATGAGACATGCCTTGGAACAATTAAGAACGGCATCAAGTGATACAAATATTGGTGGTCCATTATTTTTTGCCAAGAGATGTAGGCCCTATGCATGCACATTATGGACAAACTATAAACTCGGAATTGTTTTTAAAGCCGAGGAATATTTCCGTATACTCCGGCAGTACCCGAGACGATCAGCCAGACACAGATCCGAGGTGGGGATAGGGTTCAAATTGACCACCAGTATATGCCCCTTTTTGATGTCGCTCGTCTGCCTAATTGTGTCCCGCCTCTTCAACCATCCTTGACCCACCGTTACATTTCACATGGACAACACAAAACTTTCAAAGTAAAGTTCTACTTGGGGTGCTTCGGCGCCCAAATGTCCAAGCCCTCGCTCTTTTTCACCACAGGAGCACCCTCTCTGACGCAGCTCTCCACCCCCACCAGCCTGTACGGCGAGTTTTGGACGAGATAGTCTATGAGGAAGACGGTAATCATGTACGTGTCCGGCACGTCGGAGTCCAAGCCGAGGATACCTCCCTTGGACTCGGCCAGCCGGTCGTGGATTAGCCTGAGTGCCCGGGGCACCCGCTCCACATCCCGGTAGCGGTAGTAGTTCGCGGTGTTCAGCTCCGTCCCTTGGTATTGAAAGAGATTTTATTTACATGTATCTATTTGTATTTTACTTAGAGGTTTGTTAAAATCAATGGGCTAGTTTTTGAAAGGTAATGGTTTCATGGTGGAATGCTGTGGTCTAGTGATCAGACTCGAGATCTTGGTGATACTACAAAATTGGGTCCAGCGGATTCATGGTGCGTGTGTCCCTGAGCAAGACACATTGTCACAAGGAGTAATGGGTACCTGTGAGGGCAGTGGTGGTATTTGATTAGCCCAGGATGCTTAACTTGCAGCCGGGGCTGTATACTCCACATGGGAATGACTGTTGGACTGATGAGCAGGGGTAATAGTGATTATAAACGCTGCTATTTAGTTTAACTTAAAAGAGCGTTCCAAATGCATGAGTACTGTTCTGATAATCGGTAGTATCATGAACCAGCCTGCATGATTCACTTTTACTTTCTGTCAACGCTACCAACCGTGAGGCAAATAAACAATTACCGGTAAACGAAAGGGTGAAGGTAACATTTTATCACGAAGACTCTTTTACAAGGACAGACTGTTATCTGACATTGCGTTACTTGTACTGCAGTAAAAATTAAATATTACAACTGGTAACCTCAGTTAATTTTAAATAATATTTCGCATCGACAAGAAAATGTTAACCGGCTCTTCTTACAAACGGCACATTCTTAAAATAAATATTTTCGCCTTTGAGAGCAGATTCTTCTAGGACCAAAATGTCAGGTAGTTCCTCTCTTTTATCAACGGCGTCATACGTTGAGTGGGTTAATATCCTGAGGTGGACATCCAGTCCATCCGCAGTGCAGTCATATTTATAATTCCGATTGGGTTAGCCTATACCTACCTAACTTGCCCGGGAACTCGGCAATCGGCTGGACAATCCGGAGCCCGCGATTCTTGGCCAGAGGCCGGAATCTGGCCAGGACGCTGCCGTTGACCGCGGGCCAGTAGTAGGCCGTCTTCAGCCCTAACTCCCGTAGCCTCATTAGGGAGCTGACTAGACTCCGTCTGATTAGGCTCTTGGGCATCATCTCAAGGTAGGCGCCCGGGTACGCTCCGTCCTCCCTGATCCCAATCCGGAACCGACGGGCCCAGGCCGTTACTGTGTCCGGGAACTGCTCCACGAAGTCTCCGTAGAGGAAGAGGGTGAGAGGCAAGGGGATCGTGTAGTCCTGGAGAGTAGAGACCACTTTGTGAGCCCTCTTGTGGTTCATTCCGATGGCGATAGCCAGAGATACAGAGCCGGGTTGACAGACGGAGTAGATTTCCCCTGCCACGCCAGGTGTGTTGATCGGGATCTGAAGTATGAAATTATGCAAGGTAAAACGTTACCAGGCCTGTAGGCTGGGGGGGGGGGGGGGGGGGGGGGTTGAACGACCCCCACCCCTCCCGCTCGGTGACGAGTTCAGCCAGCCAGAAAAAAACACCACACAATCGTCAAGTCACATAACTCAGGCTAGCCTACCACACATTGTGCCTTAAAAGTACACGTATAACTTAATATTGCACTATAATACGGTATATGCAACTTGTACGACGCTTAAGCACTTCATGGTACGTATTTATGCATGTGTTCACAATGTTGCGCATGCCAAAAGTTCCACATTGGGGTTTAACGAACCCCCACCTCCACCCCAAGTCTCGGTGCAGGCGACGGGCCTTGTTACAAACAGCATCTTAGATATTTGTGGATTGGAAAATCCCTGGTTTAAGTAGGCCTAAAGAATTTAAATAAAATTATGACGATGAAGCTGAGTAATGATTGAGGACAGAAAGTCTATATAGGATAAGGAAGAAAGGAGAGGTTTGGGGTACTTGAGGTGGATGGATCGTCTCGAAGTCACTGTAGGTGTGCCTGTCCGCCTCCCACTCCTTCAGAGTAAACCCGGCCTCCTCAACGTCCAAGACTAGCTGGTTCTTGCTCTTTTGCGTCCAGCCAGTCGGTTGGCTGTTGTGGTACTCACCATAAAGCCTGAAAAGAGAAGTCAAGATCCAAGTCCATAAATGATGCATTGTTTTTGAACCGGAAGTACAATGCAAACGAATGGAGATCGCGCGCGTGCAGCTTCACGCACTGTTCATAGAGCCCCCACGTAGGCCCCGACTTGAATCCGGAAGTTAATGCTGCTTTTAAAGGGGATAACGGTCGACGGCCCATGTTCCGTTTGGTCTCGTGGTGGAAATTTAATCCTATATTGGAAACCTCAAGTGGAATCACGTCTTTCTACTGGAGTATTTTCCAGGCACCTGGATATATTTTCGTTCACTGGTAAAACGTTTATCAATATTTCCATTTGTAAATTTTAATCTCAAGCTATTTTAATGTCAAACGTGGCAGGCTGTCTTTATCTGCTCCTTTACCCTGGACATGCGGAATTGCGATTATAATTTTGCTTTTTGGGGGGGAATGAAAGTTGTTCAAATAATCTAAAATAATGTGACTGGATTATTTTTTAAAGTTTGCCCCCCGCAGCTAAGAGCAATTTCGATCAGGGACCAATGGTTAACTAGTGGTTGGTTCGTGACGTACGTAGCGCATGAGCATGCACTGAAGTTGAAGTGCGAACGACTCTAGTCGAACTATTGTCATGTCAACGCGACCATGAGAAAATGGCGGTGGCTAGTTTTTTACGTTTTTGGACGAGTTCATAGATAAAAGCGACAATGTCACAAGTAGTAACGTGGGAATTATTTCAACATGTTCAAAGAAAGACAAAGTATCAAAACACAATCGCTCACTGCTGCTGAATATTTACGTTTTTTCGCCATTTTTCTGATAACTGGTCCTCTCTGCACTGTGCTATTAAAACGGCTATTGGTAACCAGTGATGCGACCGACCTCGGTATGCTGGTCGCGAATCGTCGACTAGACTAGTCCAACCATCGTCGACTAGCGTGCGTTCGATCAGTTAGTCGAACTATGGTTAACTATAGTCCTTGATCGAACTTGCTCTAAGTAATCCACCCTTTGTCACTTGCTGATAAGTTCGTCTTATTATTTTTAAATTACGATAATTCGCTGTATTTTTTCAGTCGCATGCTGATCTACAAGTTGTTCATAAACAGGAGAGAGACGAATAACGGCCGAACCATGCAGACCACATCGAATTGATACTAACTTGTCGATGTACTTAAAGGCGCCTGTTTGAAGCATTCTCTGGAGGATGTTGAATTCAGCGCCCTCAACGTCCAGTTTTAAGATGACGTAATCCTTGACGGAGAAGTTTTCTTTGATCCACTGCGCAAGGTCGATGGTGGGAACGACCCGCCGAGTAGACAGTTTGCGTTTACCACCTACGAAAAAAGAAATCAGGGGAATACCGTTCCTTATACATACACCTGCTCCTACCATTGTGCACCTGCTGGTTCTATCATGATACTCACCTGTTTCCATCGTTGAATACACCCGTTTCTGTCATGATGGTACTCATCTGTTTCCATCATGGTACTCACCTGTTTCTATGATGATACTCACCTGGTTTTATCATGGTACACACCTGGTTCTATCATGGTACACACATACACACCTGGTTCTATCATGTACACACCGTGGTTCTATCATGATGGTACACACCGGTTATATCATGGTACACACCTGGTTCTATCATGGTACACACCTGTTTTGTCTTGTATCTCCGAGGGATCAGCATAGAATGTCCCTCCTCCCCATTGCATGTCCCGTCCGTTATTGAGCCCTTTGTCCGGTGCCCACACCGACTCCAAATATGCCGTCACGTTACCTGTAAAATCAAGAACAGGCAATTTTGTTAGAAATTCCTTCTTACCTTCAATGTAGCCCCTGACGTATTAAAAGAGCAAGACATTTTAATCTGGTTTTAAAGCAAAAAAACCCAAAAAAACAATGCCAACTTTCGGAAGCTATTTCAATAATCCTCTAAAAATTCACATTTAGGCCTACATCGTTCCAATATTGATAAGCTGTCGCCGGGTCCCACCCCAGTTCCACGCGTCAGAATACAGTTCAAGGCTCTACAATTGTTTTGTTTCATTCTATAAGATGTACGCTCTCTATTTTGTACATGTTGGGGACACTTTATAACTGTGGTGTTAAATTAGGTAAGCACTTATCACGAACCACCAAAATGACATCGTCACGCCTTGTGCCTATTCAATAAAGCCTTGTGCCTATTCAGTAAGGCGCAGTGCACTTCCAGTAATACATGACGATGTCGTTTTGGTTGTTCTGGAACAGTGCCTTCCGTTAAATTAACACCATAATGTGGTATCTATACTGGAAGTGGTTCAATATAGCATGGAGGAAGATAGTTACCACATGGTGTAAAATGAACACAGTTTCTGCAGTTTATAATTCGATACAAATTAAGCTTCCACCGTTCTTTTCTAGCATGCACGACCGTACCGTATTCAGCGGCCACGCCCACGGGGCAGTGGAGGTCATGGTTCCGGTAGGGGCTGAAGTACGGTGCCAATCTCCCGTCAATCTCGAACGAGTGGATCACGTAGTCCCGCCCATCTGGGTATGTCTCACGAAAGAGCTGGACGGTAGAGGCTGTATTCGCGCCGCAGTCGAGAAGAATTTTCAGGGTACCGTTGGGGACCAGGTACACGGCCACGTCTGCCTCCTTGGACCTACCGGTACCAAATAAAGATACCAACCTTTGATTTATTTTTTGTTATCTACATAGTGCGTATACTTGTGTCACATTTTGCTGGGGAGTACTAGGTTTTTTTGTGGGAGCATCACATCACAGGGAAGTAATGCAATGGGCTCAAAGTCTATTTATACGCGAATTGATGCACTGTGGGGCCAGTTTGGCCCCGGCACAACCAGAAGTAATTGCTCATTGATTAAAATAAATTTTCATATTTGTCCTTACTTCAAAAAATTACAGTCACATTAGAAAAGGTTATTATGAAAGCAATCTGTAAACTTACTTCGATAGCTGCGAATTCACTTTGTCGTACCCCACCCTCCAAAATGAAAAGTCCGCTAAACAAATCTCTAGATTGGGGCGACAACAGGGACTACATGTCTCGGCTGTGGGAGGGGAGGGAAATGGGAAACTTGCAAGGATTTCAACACCGTCAAGTTTCTTTGCGTAGACCTACCTGTGTCCAGTTTGTACCCTGGAGCGCTCGGTCGGTACGTCCTTGTTGTAGAGGTTGGCTAGTTCGCCAGCCGTCAGTCTCTTCCTCACCGAACCGAAGAAGGACTGCACCACGCTGATAGACGGTATGAGCCCGAGGCACGCGATGATCGTCAAGGCGACAATTACCCTGTTGCTACGGCAAGATCGCATCCCGTACATCGGGGTCGAGACACTTAGGCCTACAAGGGTCAACAAAGCTGAAGAAATCTGGTATTTCACGAGCTAAATCTGCCTGCTTCCCGATTCTGAAAAAAAGGCTCCCAAAACAAACAAACAAACAAACAAACTAACAAACCCAGCATAACACGAGGCAGCATTTTTACTAATAATGAAGTCATTTTGTTCAATACCGCAATCACTCCACAAATTGCCTCATTTCTCGACACAAGCCTAATCCACGAAGAGCTATTTTCTTTAAAACATGACCTATACTAAGTTTTGTTGTATTTGCAGAAAAAATTCAATTCAATTCAGTTCAATTCAATTCACTTCAATTATTTCATAACGCCTATAACATCCAGTGTGTGAAAACAAAATGCAAAGCCATAGAACACTGCACAGCATTGTCAGTCAGTATTGTAGCGGAACAGTTAGTATTGATGCATAAGGCTTGCCATATCTTAGTTGGGTGGTACGCGGACGGTGGTCCGTTGTACAGCGCGCGAGTTGCGTAGCGGGCTGGTGCCCGGCGTGGGTATATAAGCGCGGTGCGCCCATGCTTCCGGCCTCTCTTCTTCCGCCCTCCTCTTCCGTCGAAGCGTTCCGACGAGGTGGCCGCTGTCTTCGTGTTCGCAGTCTATAAGAGGCAAGAGCCATCACAGCCGTGTACCCTGGTGAGTTCAGAGCCCTGGCAGGATACAGTCAGTGGCAAAAGGGGAACTTACCTGTAATTCCAAGTTGTGCAGTTATAATCGGGGTTAACTGGGACTTAGCAACATTCTACGGGCCTGCACCTAATTAGGACGCTACAGTAATAAAAGAAGTCAGAACCCTTGAATCACATCTGTTTGGTCCATTCTTTTGGAGTTTGTCCCCCCAATGAGGGTTCGTGAGAGGTGTGCATGAGAGTGCGTGAGTGTGTTCCCCGGTGCCTGGTGGTAGACTGCCCCGCAACGAGTCTGCTCCCCCGGCCTTCTTATCAGACCGCTCGTAGGACGGCCGAGGCCCTTCTTAGGGTACGTCCCCTTCCCTGGTCACCTGAAGGGAGTCGCCTGCCTTAGGTGTACGGCAGAACGGTGATCCCAGGGGAGGACCACGCTACAAATGGTGTCAGAAGTGGGATAGGCGCCGGGATTATTACACAACTTACAACCCATCACGAACACCGAGAAACGTCAATCACCTACCTAGGAACTCATCACCTATACAGGCGACATGGAGAAGCAGCAGGTAGAAGAGAATGGAGCAGCGATGACGGAAGAGCAACCAAGAGATATTGAAGACTCGTCTGTAACTTCGTGTTACACAGAGGAGAAGCAGCAACTGGAGGCAGAGACAGAGAAACTCTGGAAAAGAATGGACCAAACAGATGTGATTCAAGGGTTCTGACTTCTTTTATTACTGTAGCGTCCTAATTAGGTGCAGGCCCGTAGAATGTTGCTAAGTCCCAGTTAACCCCGATTATAACTGCACAACTTGGAATTACAGGTAAGTTCCCCTTTTGCCACTGACTGTATCCTGCCAGGGCTCTGAACTCACCAGGGTACACGGCTGTGATGGCTCTTGCCTCTTATAGACTGCGAACACGAAGACAGCGGCCACCTCGTCGGAACGCTTCGACGGAAGAGGAGGGCGGAAGAAGAGAGGCCGGAAGCATGGGCGCACCGCGCTTATATACCCACGCCGGGCACCAGCCCGCTACGCAACTCGCGCGCTGTACAACGGACCACCGTCCGCGTACCACCCAACTAAGATATGGCAAGCCTTATGCATCAATACTAACTGTTCCGCTACACAGCCGTGCCCCAAGTTCGGTCAGTCCCTTGGCCTGAAAACTGACAACAATAAGGAACAGCTTAATAACCAGAACTTTTAAAAATAACTCCTATCAAGGTGCTCTTCCACATACTACTCAAAGTTTTAACTTAAGGTGTCAAAAGGTCATCTTCTAAGGTCTGTATACAAAATAGATCCTTATACAAAATAAAGTTTTGGCCTGCTTTGGTTCAACAAAAACAATATAACGCTCTTCTTAGCTCTAAAGGCAACACAATTTTGGTTTACATAGATCTCTAACAAAATCTGCCATGCAAGATTTTAGGTTATGTCAAATCACAATGCTTAATTAACAGCAGTTATCATCAGTTCAACAGTTCTCTTTAGGATTGTCCTATAGCGCCCTTAAAGGTCTTCCACGACTCCAGCCAAGAAATCCACGTCGTAGGTGCGTTGGGATTTATCCTTCATTACCTTGTTGCCTTCATGGTACAGTATTATAATGTTCAAAATGAAATTGATGATGTGAAGAAAAAGGAAATGTTCTTTTTTAACTTACCACTTGCCGTCTCGTCAGTCTACATGGCTATGCAAATTAATGAAAACAATTATTCTAATACTATTTTACGTTAGTAGTTTATTGGTTCGTTTCTTATTTTGAAACGACAATGCTTACTGCACGTTTACACTTGTGCCGTCCTCACCGACATTTTCTGGACTTTGTACTGATTGTCAATATTTGACCAGCCAAGCCATACAGGTTGTGAAGCAAGTAACAGCATTGTACACACTGAATCACTTTAATGATTGGAGAAATATTTACAACCTGTCATGTTTAGGATCTGGGGAAAGGGGAGGAGCGGAAGCGGACTCGGAGGTGGGGAAAACGACTATGGGTGATCAAAGAAGGGGCGGGGTTTCGCTCCATGTCAACATGATAGTATTTCACAGGCAGCTATCAGGAGTAGGCCTACTGGCGGCAAGATTACTGGGAAATCACAAGGGCGGCTAGCTGGGTGAGAAAAAGCTAGCCTAGAACCGATGGGAAGTCGGATGGGCAGGGGTGAAGGGGTGGAGAGATGTACACCGTAGACAGCGAACAAAAGCGTGGTCTAACTTGTCCCCACCACGACCACTTTGAAAACAATAAGACGGGCAGAGGGGCGTGTTGGAGGCGGCACCGTGTATTCTTTTTTCATTTAAAAATTAACCAGGCTTAACGTGGCCCCCTATATTCGGTGTGATGTCGACTCCTTCCACTTTCTTCCCCTTTTTTTTCAAAGTACAGCAACTCGAAAACAGACACATCCTTCCCAAAATTTTAAGGAACCATGCATGGATCGAATAAGGCCTGTAAAATAGGAAGCAAAAGCGGTCCTTTATAAAGCACGCCCTCTATAGTTCGCTATAGCTGCTGTCTATAGAGGGCTCGCTTTATTTATCAATAATATCGGCGCGGCCAAAAAACGACGAGAGGAAATTAAAGGTGAGTTCTGTCATGTTTTTCTGTAACAATGTAACGCTGTATAATAACACCTAAATATGGGCGATTGTGTAGTGTAGGGCCCCTTTTTAGTTTTGATCAAATTAGCGTCAAGGGTATTCTCATTCCAAAATGACTTTTTCAACCTAAAAGCAGACTTCTCTTCTTAATCTTAGTCTTACTTAGTATGGAGGAACTGTCGTACTGATATAATTTTTAATTGCGGTAGAAAATGCAATTTTCTTGCGCGCTTTATAGCAGTTGCCATGCAAATCAACGCGGGTTTGGGTGTGTTTACTGTGCGTCGCGGTGATCGCCATCTTTATTTTTGCGTTGCGTTTTGTCGTCTTCATCGTCGCTTTTTACCCCAACATTTCCCTAAAAAACTAAAACCCTGCCCTAATTTATCCACAACATACCTGTTGGTTTGTAATGTCGCTAACTAGTTTGCCAATTCCAATAACCTAAAAGTGGATTACAGGGCCCTACACTACACAATCGCCTAAATATGGAATATCTGTAACATTTTAAATGCTCAGAATTGAAAATGTTATCGTCTGACTGTTTGAAGGTGATAGTGCAGTGTAGAACGCCTTTTATTCCAACATGACCTGCCAGTTTGCAATCACTTTTGTTTTAAAATAAAATTGGTATAAATCTCATGTCAGACTCTGGTTTTTAAGTTGGGTTTTATTTAGCTCTAGACGTTGAAGAATGTCGTGATATGAAATTGTAACTAAGGGAACCCCTCAACCCCACGAGGAGGAAGAAGCGATGGTCAGATTCAGTGCTAAAAGGCCACATTTTTACCTACATTAAATACCAAAAATTAATAAAATATCTGCCTGGCCGGCTCTAGGCCTACCTCTACCAGTGCGGCATGGTAACTTATCATGCTTGTTGCACTGTATATGGCCCCACATCCGACCACTGGTAAAGCTTTAACATTAGCTGCCTATGGAGTCCAAATCTGTGATTAAGTATCTCAACAAAATTGCAAATAATATCACAAAGATCATAGATGAATGTGTGCCAGGGACAGGGTGCTACCACAACACAATAAATTTAACATGTTTAACAGAAAACAATGGGCCAAAACCTGCTCTGTTTTGCGTCTAAATTTACAGATTTATTTGCAATGCACAGGCTGTACCCACGGTGGGATGTGTGGCTAGGACACAGTGCAGCGAGTAAATAGCCAGACCGCACTTGTGGGGCTACACTAGTCAGAGCCCCCAATTTGACCAATATCTGAAAACCCAAAGAGCCTTACTGGTAGTGGTAATAATCCCGCTCATCAGTTGTTCATTTTTCTTGTGTAGATGCAGAAAGGAAAACAACAGCAGAAAATGCAAAAAGAATGGGAAGGTTCTGGAGCACAGAGATCACGACTGAAGTGCCGAGTTTGTGACAAGACGTTCTTGTTTCCGTCTGTGTTAGAGCGCCACATGCGAAAGCACACCAGCGAGAAACGGAACCAATGCAGGTTCTGCAAAAAAGGGTGAGCAAAGATAGCATATCTCCATGGTTCTTACCTATTATAATCTTTTGTTCATACTTGTTGAAAGGCCAAGAAAACTGAACCCCCAAAAATGACAGTGCTAATTTTAGAAAATTGTTGAGAACTGGTTTAATATTTACATGTATACTGTTAACCCCTTGGGCACGGTATTTTACGGGAGACATCGGAGTATCGCGGCGGTTCTGGCAGCCAAGCGAACCGCTACAATGTGTTGTGCAGTCAAGGGTATCATAAACAATAATCCAACAATGGATTGAAATTGCACAAACGGCGGCAAATGGCGTCTTCCGGCCTGGTGGCCCTTTTTTTTTTGACGCAATATGGCGTTGTCCGTACGCAAGGGGTTAATATGCTGGTCAATATTTCAGTTGGTATGTTTAACATTATAGCAGTACACTTGTCCCCTCCCCCTCCCCCTCTCCAGACATCATCGGTAATTTATTCCTGCCCAAGGGTGGGGACTTCTTTAAGTGGAAATGGAAATAAAAATCAGCCTTATATTTTTGTACAGGAGAAAGGTCCCCATAAGGTGGGACAGTGGTCTCACCTGGGTCTACAGCTCTGAAAATTGGGATAATTTCTGTGGTATCTATTGAAGATTACCCTCTATTTCAATTTGGGCCAGGAATACCGTAAGGGTGGCAGAGCTGCAACTTACCCACCACCTCTGTTGTAGCCCTTCACCTAGAGTGGCCTTTAGCCTTGTATCGGTTGACTTCCATAAGAAAAAATGCTAATGTAATGTGTGGTTGACGTATTATAAACTGGTGAAGTAGGTTTTGAAAAGATTGGCACTGTGAATTCCTTTCACTTTCATCTGGTTATTATGCTGATTATGGAAAACTTCATGGCTCACATTCTATTGAATGCACTTTGGAACTTTCAGTGAGGTATTTATCAGTCTGTTGGATTGAAAGGATGCAAGCTCGTTCAGTGGAAATACAACTACAAGTTGGAAATTAGAACTAACTTTATTGCTTTTCACCAGCTCAAGGACAACAAATTTAAGAACAATTGGTAGCAAATCTCTTGATTGGCGCTCAGGACATTGTATTGAGGGATTTAGGATCACTTATGGCCCTTGTAATCAGAGATGTATATTTGTATGCTACAAAGAAACTGTGTTTGAATATACATATGCCAGCTGTAAGCCAAGTACCAGAGCCCTTTAAATCGGGCTGCTGTGAACATGTACGTATCTGCAAGCTTCGGGGGATTGTAACCCCAGCCATTTTTCTGAATTCCACAGTCTTGAATATTTACAGAAAGTCCAATATGACAAATGCTGTAACTGGGTTGGAAGTGATAATGAACACTGCCACATACATAGCAAAGTTCTTCATGTATAATTTGTGTTTCAGTAAACTATTGAGACTTGGAACAGAACGAAAATCTTGTCACGTGCCACCGCCCACAAAAAGTACCCCTTTCTGACCAAGACATCCCTGGCAGCATAAAACAGTGTTTGCTGTGCCCTGATGTAAGGAGCTATGTACGAAACTCACAGTACACAGGTTCTTGTATGCAGGAGTGGGGCACGCAGTATTTTGCCATTGAATTCACGGCCAGAAAGGGCTATTTTTGTGGGTGTGGCATGCGGCACATTAGTTTCTCTTCCTCAGTCTTAATACTTCACTAAAGCCTAATACTTCACCTTAACCCTAACCCTCTGGGGCATCTTGCTTGAACCCTGCCAGACGCATCAGATTGCATACTTTGTCACATTGACTTGTGTGCAGAGTCCAGCAAAGTGGAGCTGTCAGCACAGATGCACTGTTATGCGTCTGGCAGGGTTAGGGTTAATAATTTGATAATCAGTATTTTGTTTTTATTTTCAGATTTCCAGACAAGTCCAGCCTGACGATTCATATGCGCTCTCATATGAATTACAGCCAAGATCCAGAAGAAGATAGCAGTGAACTGGCAGAGAACCTGCACATGCCGAATCCCATGCAGTGGTTGCAACCCCTGGAGGATTCAGACTCCCAAGAAATCGGTCAGACGGAAGAGGCAGTCTCGCCCAACACCACCGAAGGCGAAAGACGTGAGGACGTGGTAGCAGCAGACCAAAACAGGCCCAGCGCCAGCATGTGGCCAGTGCGTAATCATCAACCTGTGATTAATTTGACCTCAGCCTCTGGAGAAGTGGTGACTGAGAGGCCAGGTTTCTTCAAGAAGGAGCCCATCAGGAGTAAGGAGTACGGGCAGGACCATTGCAGACAGGAGTTTGTATGTGATGAAAACCCAGCCGGAGACCATATGAGTTCTGTCGTCCATGAGAGTGCCGAGGAACAGTCTGGAACCATGTCTGGTGCATCCCAGTACCCCTCGGGCTCCGAGTCAGACAACCAGACAGCTCTGCCCAAGTCTCCGCAGGGACACTTCACCCTGTGCGCCAACGGGAGAGCCCTGCAGTGCAACTACTGTGCCTTCATGTGCCGCCGGACATGTGGCCGGATGATCAAGCACCTGCGAGTCCACGGCATCCGGTCCCGGAACCAGTGCAAGTCGTGCGGACTGGGTTTCCTAAACCGGCTGGAGCTGCAGGATCACCAGAAGGTCTGCAGCCAGGCCTCCCTGGCCCCGCAGTGTTCCGAGTGCGGGAAAACCTTCTCCTTCCGCTCTCTCTTGCGCCAGCACATGAACACCCACATCAATCGGAAGCCCTACAAGTGCAAGGAATGCCCCATGACCTTCAACTCAGCCATACTTTGCCAGCTTCACCAAGAGAAACAACATCCGAGTCCGGATGTGATGGAGCAAGGCAACGTATTCCTCTGCAGTCTCAGTCCAGAGCAGTTTGAGAACAGCAAAGACCTGGACAGGCATAACAAGGAGCACCTAAGGGAGAAGCCCTTCAAATGCCTCTTCTGCAGCATGACTTTCTCAACATCCTACATACGGTAAGGTTAAAATGTTTACATAAATCTGGCCATTTACTGTCCATAGAGAGATTATTAAAATTCAACCACCGGACTAATTTACCTTCATAAAAGTGGAATTCTGTAAAAGAGTGATCAGTAGTTCTTTTCTACTCGCATTTATGCATTAGCTTCAAAGTGTGGCGTCTTCAGGATCTCTGAGGAGTACAGTTTAGTTAAACAGTTAAGCTTACAGTTAGCAAGAGTTAAATTTTGCTAATGAACGGTGCCTTTACAATTCTTTTGTTCCTATTTATAAGTAACTGTGGCCGATGACTGGGGTACGAGTTGACTGGGGTACGAGTTGACTGGGGTACGAGTTGACTGGGGTACGAGTTGACTGGGGTACGAGTTGACTGGGGTACGAGTTGACTGGGGTACGAGTTGACTGGGGTACGAGTTGACTGGGGTACGAGTTGACTGGGGTACGAGTTGACTGGGGTACGAGTTGACTGGGGTACGAGTTGACTGGGGTACGAGTTGACTGGGGTACGAGTTGACTGGGGTACGAGTTGACTGGGGTACGAGTTGACTGGGTATGGTATCGTTCGCAAAAAAATCATACAGCTTTAATCGGAGCACTGTTAATTTGTAAGTGTGTATTCAAACTTTTGTAAAGTGGATGTATTCTGATCAATTTTGCCCTCTGTTCTTTCAAACCTTTGTGATTGCTCAGTAGTACTTGTACAAGTAGGCAGCTTGGGGGACTAATTTGAAATAACTTTTATTTTATTAACGGGGAATGCTGCTACTAAGTTGTAATAATTGTGTCTTGTCTTTAATCTAGGTACAATCACATCCGTACAGTACACAGAGTTAATCCTGCTTCACATGAGAAAGGCAAGAATTGGCAACAGAATCGCCTGATGATGAGGTCAGTGGTTACGTCCTCCTCTGGAATGCCATGCCCTACTGCTGTCTCAAGCACAGCGATGTCCATGCCAATTGTGGTATCGGTGAGCAGCCACGGCAAGGGAGGCAGTTACAGCAACGCAGTTGACGTGCCTTCCTTGCCCCACTCCAAGTCCGTTCATGGGCCTTCTGAACTGACTGCCGGGTCACCGGAGTTGATTGATGACAGCCTGAACCCCTCGGGAAATGGGCTTGTTTACATGAGGAAAGAGTTGAATCCAGATGTTGAAAATGATGATAGCGGTGTTACCATTGCAGGACCATCTGTGCTTCGATCGTGGTCAGTCAGTGATTCCTCAGACCCCATGGCTTCCGTGGAGTCTGCAGGTCCCCAGATCCAGGAAAGTCTCGGACAACCATCACCCAATCGGCTTATGTTCTTGAAGACAGAGATCTCCAAAAATGAAAGTGAGAGCCCCGACGTCTTTATTGTCGGAAGATCGAGAGTCGAGTCAGGGAACCTGAATCGGAGCACAGAGGGCTTGCCTTCCCAAAGGTCCCATCAGCAGCTTGAGCCAACCTCAAGCGCCGAAGATAGAGAGGCCCAGGGTCCCACAGAGGTATTCCCTGTCCACTCCCAGCACTGTCGCAATGAGCATCCAGCAAGGAGTAACGCAAATCATAGGCTGTTGGACATCAATAGGGTCATGGGCAGTCCATCGCCAGATGGAAGCTACGGGAAAAACACTGAGGACACGGCGGCAAATCCAGAGTCGCCGTGTCGGGCCACAAGTACCCGTAGAGTGCTAGATTCCCAGGACTCCTTCCCGGGTTCGTACCACTGTGGCTTTTGTGACATAACCTTTGGGGATCCTATCATGCACTATCTGCACATGGGGTGGCATGTGACTGGGGATCCCTGGAAGTGCAACGGTTGCGGCCAGGAGTGCATGGGAAAAGTCGACTTTTTCCTCCACCTGTATAAAGCTGGCCATAATTAACTCTTTGGCGTGGGAGTCTCTTGGTCAGAACATGACTTTGAGCCTCTCGCTGTGGTTGGCTAACTCAGTGAAAGGTTATTAACCCTAACCCCCTCGGCATTTTTACTAGGAGGCTTCCTCAACCTGTCAAAATCTAACACTGTGCAGTCTACCTATGGCACATGATTGGGGCATCATAGCTCCATGTAAAGTGATGGTGCCAAGGCCCTACAGTACTGAACCCATCAAAATTAGACATAACCTGCTGTTGGAGTTTGTAAGGCTTGGGGTAGTTAGGGTTAACCCTAACCCACCTCAATCCTCCAAAATCCTCCTTGCAGTTTTGGAGGATTTTGGAGGATTGAGGATGAATGGTATTTAAAAAAAAAGAGGATTTGGGAGGATTGAGGACGAATGGTGTTTCAAGCAAGGAGGATTTTGGAGGATTGAGGATGAATGCATTTTTTGGGGCAGGGTAATCAGAGGATATTTGAGGATTGAGGATGGTTCCTAGCAAAAAGGGTCTAGGGCGTTAGGGTTAATGTACATGTAAACACACAGTGGGTTTATGGATGTAAAGTTATGTAAACAGACTCCTGTACTTGTACATATTCACAGAGCACTTCAAACAGGACAAAAAAATGTCAAAATAAGTATAATTTGCCTCAGAGAATGTGAATTTAAGCAGACGTTTTTGTTTCCAATTCTAAAATATATTTCACATATTTCTCTGTGAGCTTGGTAGTTGAATGGTAAAGACATCTGCACTAGTAAGTAGAAGGTTGCCGGTTAGAGTCTCTCCCGAGATGGCTTGCAAAGTTTTTATCACAAAGGCTCACAGAAAATTACATGTATACATGTCATACTCATAACTATATTGATCCTAGTTCATCAACAAAAAATAATTGAGGACTTTTACAACATACACAAGTCAGACCACACACAACTGATTTGACGAGTTGACATATACGGTACTTCATTAAAGAGCACATGAAATAGGATTACATTTACTATGTCTTGAACCTCTAGAGCGCTTTTGGTTCTTGCGAAATGACTGAAACTTCTGCTTGTTTTCACAAAGTCTGAAAAGCTTTATTGCAAAATGAGCTTTGAAAAATGAGAATTGTTGAACAAACATTTCAAATGTGTACATGTAACTATTCAAGTCTGAATGTTTATTAAGTGTATGTAGGAAGTATTATTTGTTCTGTACAAAATATTTAGAATTAAACGTAGAAAAGTAACCATAATAAAACAAGTCACATGTAAATGATAAATTTAGGATCATTAGTTTAGTATAAGACTGAGTACAGTAACGGTAAGACTTTGCTACCATCATGGGATGCTATAATATGTGTCAAAATTGTGTAGTTTACCTGAAAAATAATTTTTTTGACAGAAAAATCATCAGCTAACTTGAGCTAAGTCATTTTTATAGTTAGTTGATGTAAATCGATATTTTTAATTGTCTTAAGAACAGTTGTTAAATGTGACACACCACCAAAGTAGGCTGAATTGCTGTGTAGCCGACAAGCTTTATTTGGCAATTCCTGCGAGAGGACCAGGATTTGATTTTGTCTTTGTATTCAAGGCTTTTGATGCCTCTAAATGAGGTGTTGAAAAAGTTGGTGTTAAATTTTTTAGCTGTACTTCAATGAAGAAGTATGTGTTTCAAATATTTTTAAAAGGATGTTTTTTCCAAACTCCTTAAAGGCAGTTATTTGACTGTAATACAATACAACACAATACAAGACAACCGTATGTCCTCTTATGGAGCACTGTTCCCACATCTGGGCTGGTGCTTCTGCTTGTCACTTATCTTTATTAGATAGAGTACAGAAGCGTATTGGTTGGAGAAGATGGTTGGACTCATCCTTTTCTCTCACCAGAGATCTGTTGCTACTCTTAGTCTGTTCTACAGATATTTTCATGGTAAATGTTCCACCGGCTTGTCCAGCTTGGTTCCTCCAGTTAGGATGTTTGAGCGTGCTGCTCTCCGCCTGTTCCCACCAATATACTCTGACTGTACCTAGATGTAGAACAAAAAGCTATGCCAATAGCTTTTTACCTCATTCTGTATCTCTATGGAATTCTTTGCCTGGTGCATGTTTTCCTTTATCTTATGATTTTTCCTGCTTCAAGAGGAATCTCAATTCCTGCCTCTTGCATCTTTGATTAGCCTTGTTCAGGGTGAACTTGCGTAAAAAGACGTACTTTATTTACCACAGAATGGCAATTAGTTGCAGACTTGCATTTAAATAAAATTGGATTTCCTTGAGAAAGTATTCTAAAAATATATTAGCCATAGTGTTACCATTTCTGTGGACGACAGGATGTGGAAATTTGTTGAGATGCATAATTGGAAAAAAAATACGGACAAAAATATAAGTTCACTCTGTTAGAGGATGCATTGAAGCCCAACAACCCTTGGGTAACTTTACTAGAAAGTATCCTGAATCTGCCAAAATCCACCTATTTTGTCATGCACAAAAAGTTGGTTTTGGTGACTGCTCAATATGGAGGTATCCTGAATCCATCAAAATCCTGCAGTACCGCTAGGCTTACAATCCTCAATCCATCAAAATCCCCCAGGTTTCAATATGGAGATATCCTGAATCCGCCAAAATCGTCCAAAACAGGGGTATGGATTTTGATGGATTCAGGTAGGTTAGGGTTAATGAGTGGTACCAACTCGGAACGATAGATCATGTTTACCTTAAAACTCAATTTCAGCTCTTGGAATGATGGTGTCAGTGCATTATTTGCAGACCAACTTCCAAAATATATTTAACTGGAAAGAGAAAGCCACAGACCAAAACAATGTTAGGCCGTGTCCGAAATGGGCGTCTAGAGCTACAGCTACGGCTACGTCACGCGTAGTTGTAATGGACGAACACCTAGACAATAGCTCTGGACAAGCGATTCGGACGCAGCCTTAGAATGATTCTCATACTTTGTAGGCTGCATTTACTTCATTAAAATGTGTCATTAATGTTTAATTTAAATAGTTTGAATTATATAATTATTCCCGGCCTGTGCAATAACATGTTTTACTGTATGATACCACTTTTTTTGTAGTTTCAAGTTAGACAGAGGGGAAAAAATCAGTATTTGTGGTAGCAAAAATTTTGTGTAGCAATATTTAGAACTAAATCATGTTTTCTGTGTACATGTATACAACTATACTTTGTGAATTAAAGTATGTTTATTATTGTAACTAAAATGTTAGTAATTAGTAACAAAGATAGTATGGAACATTTGTTTTCAGAGTTGTAATAATGCAATATTTGTCATTGTCTTTAGATTCAGAAATAAATAAATAGAGGTAATCAAAAACAAGAGAAAGGTGAAATTCATATAATGTGCCCAAGCCTTTGTGCGTTAATCGGCATGTGGTTATTGATGACGGGGGGAGCCCCGCCCCCCATAGTTTCCCAAAGTACACCTGTCAATGGTTTACGTGGTTCCCCGCTCACATTACGCGCTGTTGATGCATGAAAGTACGTTGGGACCTGTGTCAATCGTTTACCTTTCTATCCACATGCATCAGAAAGCGTTGTCAACACTCAGGACGTTTCCATTTTGTAAAAGGGGGTTGCAATAGTTAATGTGCAATTGTTAGACATTTACACTTTTTATAATGGAACACAAAAAGCTCTTAGAACGTTGCTTATGTAAACGGGGAATTCTTAATGTATTCTTCATGATCGGTTTCGGATGTTTGAGCAGTTATTAATGTACAATGTACAATCATTTCGAAAAAAACTATTTTTTTCGTAAGTAATTACCCACAAGGCAAATGAGCTATTCCAGGAACTTGTTTATGCGAAACAGGTGTACTGCAGTGTTTTATCGCTGAATGAAACGTGTATGCATGCATTGTGCACCACCAGAGTGTGTAGAAGAGAACATTTTAAAGGCAGAAATCGGTAAGGAATTTTATGATGTATTTTAAATGTAAATGTGACAAAAATTCTACCTTCCTCCATGCTTGTACTGAGTGGAGCTATATCTGCATGTACCGTGAAACCACTGGTTGTTTAGCTTGAGAATTCCAGCTCTTGGCTCATGACATGTGAAATTTGTCATGTCATGAGCCTAGAGCTAGAATTCTCAAACTGGTGGTATCCCACTATATATTTCTTAACTGGGGGGGGGGGGGGGGGGGGGGGGGGGGGGGGGGGGGGGGGGGGACCGACCTGATATTCTCATTCAGAATTTTGGAAGGGAATTAATCCACAGAAACATTCTTCCCCTATCCCAGGCTATAGTGCATACAAATTTCCTGACTAAAGTCACAAAATTAAAGGTTGTGCCAACTATTTATAAACAGTTTTGAACACAAATGGATGGTTATTTATCAAGATTGAACTGATCATTCCACACATTGACCAAAATCTGATGTTTATATTGTTCACAGGTCCAAGTTGGCAATGGAGCAGCCATTACACATTCTCCACCCTCATCATGGGGAGGGGGATCGTTTGGCAGAAGATCCTTCAGCTGGGCCGATCATGGGGGAAGCCATTCTTGGCCAGTGGCACGCATTCAGGGGTAGGCCGATCAACAATGAGTTGGATATGGAGTTTCATCGGCAACTGGATCATGTTGCCGTGTGGATAGATAGATGGAGTCACCAACAGGTTAGTCTACACCCCTGGCTCACCTGACCCTCCCCCCCCCCCCCCAACGTACCCCTTCCCCAACGTACCCCTTCCCCAAAGTACCCCTTCTCCAACGTACCCCTTCCTATACCAAATAGACAGCAAAATGTCTTCTTTTTTTTCCCCCGACAAACTTTTTTTCTGTCTGCGTATTATGTATGTATATGTATCACTGGACGTTCTGATTTTTTCTGTTCGTAGTTCTGTCGAGTGCAATCTGGAGTTTTGCGCAAGTTTATTTGTACTCGCTCCTGAGCTAATTTCCCTTAGAATGAAATCCATTCATAGGGATATGAACTCGGGAGGGAGTACAATAAACTTGCGCGAAACTGTAGATTGCGCTCGACAGTTCCACTAACAATGCCATAATGTAATACAATCATATATACATATTGGCTTAGTGGAATATCTGTAATGTAATGGATTAATCTGTGTATTTTTCTTGCAGTTGTATTTTTGTATTATTATTTATTTATTAAATTAAATTTGATTATGTTGTTTGGGAGACTACTGTGGCTTAGATTGTTATACTTACCACAAATGTTATTTAATTTTTGTTGAATTCATTTTTAAGGACATACTGCCCTTGTTCTTGTTAGGTTTCACCCCCCAAAATATTTTGTGTTAATTGCTGTTTTTGTAGTGATACAAAAGTTATTCACTTTCTATTAAGACATCAAACGAAAAAAACAACCATGTTTAGTTATCAAATAATTGATACAAATATCGAAATATTTGTGACCCGACAATAATTTGGGCATATCTTTGTGTGGAATGGATGCACGAAAGCAACCAAGAATAAAAGCTTTTTTTATTCTGAGAAGAGAATACTGTCCATGCTTTTACAAAAAGGATTTTTCCGTTTTAACATTTTTTTGTCAAGGAATAAGCATCTTTTTTTTTCCATTTTGGGCATCTGGAAACCTCTAAAAAAGGTGTTTATACTTTATATGGTTGCTTTTGCGAATCTAATGCACATAGAGATACGCCCAAATTATTGTCGGGCCGCAAATAATTTGACATTTAATACTTAAGTATAAAATTTACAAGGAAATTTGTACTGATGTCATAATCGGTTTTTTTTTCAGTTCATCTTTTGAACAACACCTTGAAAGTCCACCATTACATGTTCTCAAGTAAAACTTTTTAATATTTTGTGTTCAGAAATGATTGTTGCTATGGAAACTTTTCTGTTGATTCGGTTAATAACTAACTCTAATAGGATGATTAATTTCAACCATTTGGGTTGGACAGTTTTAAGTGTACTTAACAGGCCTGCTTGTGGTAATTCTGTCGTAGAAATGTTTTATATTGGAGGGTATTCTGACGAGGAGTAACTACAGCCAGTTAGGGTTTCTCTGGACTAGTCTGCAGCCGGCTCTCCACCGAGATTTCATGTACACGTCACAACAGCTGTTCCCTGAGCACAGGTTCACACCAATCAGCTCCTTCATCAGCAGAGCGACTCGTGCAAGGAGAACTGTCCGTAACTACTATCATGTCGGCAGGTACGTGGCAGGATAGCAGATTGTACAAAAAACTGAGGGCTAAAAATTTACACTGGACTGCAGGACCCAGTAAAGTATTTTTTTAGGAATTGGTTGAGCAGACTCTAAACTGGACCAGTGGGCAGGAGATTTTTCTTTCAAATAGTCCAACATTTTGTTGGCAGGAAAATCAGATTTTAAACTCTGAATAAATTAACTTTGCCTTGTTATAAATAGACGGGGTTAAAATCAGGCAGGCACCAGAGAGTTCTGTAGACGCCCATAATTAGTTAGCATGATCCAGCAGCCGCAGGTGCAGAAAAATACTTCTCACAGATTTGGTTTAAATTGATACGCCCACTAATTTGCATAGATTTAAATATACATCAGTCTTAAAAAAACCTCTGAAGTTTACAGGGTTAACTTTAGGAAAAGTATGCCAGGTGTTTACACCGGGGTTTTTAGGTTCTTTTAAAGTTTAAAATTTTTGATAAAAATGATCATTTCTAGCCACCCACCGTTTATTGGAAATACACTATTTTTTGTAGACTCCCAGATTCGCCTGTTAAATGCCATCTGGTGATTTTTACTGCAAAGTTAAAGGCAGGATGTAGTGACAAATATGTAGAGGAATTTTTTTTTGGCATGAAGTGCCCATTTGCAGAGGAGATCCGATGTCATGCTGTGTAATGCAGAAACAGGTGAATTTCACCAAGAGGAACTACAAGCTGCAAGGCAAGGCAGGCCAAAGTAAATATTACTGATTTTGTTGTTGTTGTGCCGATCAAGTTTTTAAACCAAAGCAATAAATGCTGGTTGCTTTTGTGCCACTCCAAGGGCCTGTTTGTTTCACACAGATCAGGATCTCGATCAGTGATCCAACCGCTGGTTCGCTCCATCTATTAAGCGGGATCTGGTGTGTAAACCAACAATAAGATCACTGATCGAGATCCGAATCTTTGTGAAACAAACAGGCCCTAAGTTTAACAGTTCGGTGGTTTTTAGAATCTTAAGCAGCTAAACAATATTTTTTTTTTTTTTTTGCCCAACCTAACAAGTTTATGTGGTTATTGGTTTTTAAAATCAAAGTAAGTAAACATGGTGCCCAAGCAAGTTTAAATGTTCATTAATTTTTTATTAAATTCTGAGGGGCCATTGTGATATTTTTTTTGGGGGGGGGGGGGGGGGGGGGGTGGTGGATGTAATTTGTCACACTTTGAAATTATGGCTGTAGTTTGTCAACAAGGAAACAAGCGTGAATGCTTAACATGTTTTGTTCTTAGTTCCAAATGGCCTTAGTTTATTCATTTTAGGCACTAATTGTTGTTTTCTTTGTAACAGTGGAAAGACCGCTTTCTCTCAAGAGCGCCCCCCATCCAGAAGCACAACCAACATCAAATTACCCGGCGTCCATTTTACCCGTTACCATAGCAGCAAGAACAATAACCCACTTAGCAAATCCGCCCCTGCTAGTCTCAAGTAAGTTGACCTTTGAACTCTGTCACATCAGCCTTTCTATGTATGCCTGAAATTGTAAAAAAAAATACAGGTTTTAGATTTTGTGTGCAATTTGTGCATCATCATTTTGACAATATTATCCTGGTTCGTTACAGGAGAATTGGCGATGATGCTCCAGCTGTCCGTCGACACATGCAGAATAGAGCCAGACCCAACGCACCCATTGAAGCTCCCAAGGACTACAGCCCAGTCACTTCCCAGAACCTCCCCCGCCTAACCAAGTCCCTGACCCAAATACAGATTAGTCGAACCAGACCCACTTTGGTGAGTTACAGCCATGTTCGCACTCGGCTTATTTTTAGTTAAATTTGACTGGGATCAGGGTTAAAGATTCCACTGGTTTGATCTCACTGGTTTGATCTCACTGGTTTGATCTCACTGGTTAGATCTCACTGGTTAGATCTCACTGGTTTGATCTCACTGGTTTGATCTCACTGGTTTGATCTCACTGGTTTGATCTCACTGGTTTGATCTCACTGGTTTGATCTCACTGGTTTGATCTCACTGGTTTGATCTCACTGGTTTGATCTCACTGGTTTGATCTCACTGGTTTGATCTCACTGGTTTGATCTCACTGGTTTGATCTCACTGGTTTGATCTCACTGGTTTGATCTCACTGGTTTGATCTCACTGGTTTGATCTCACTGGTTTGATCTCACTGGTTTGATCTCACTGGTTTGATCTCACTGGTTTGATCTCACTGGTTTGATCTCACTGGTTTGATCTCACTGGTTTGATCTCACTGGTTTGATCTCACTGGTTTGATCTCACTGGTTTGATCTCACTGGTTTGATCTCACTGGTTTGCCCCTGGTAGAGGTTTCCTCAAAGTTTGCCGAAGTTTGAGTAAAAGAAATGGTTCTGGCACATATCTCTCTTACCCATGCTTGTTGTAACATGATATTCAGGACGTTTTTCACTACTTTCAGTGAATGATGCACTTTTTTCCTTTTTCTTGTTCATTTTTATTTGTTTACACGTAACGGTCTTATACTTTTTGCTGACTTTTGGGGGTTTCTTGCTTCTACTTACTAAAAATAAACATTGTTGTAGGAACTAGGAACTATCAACCCCCTGCAATAAATGTCTTTATCTTTCCCTGTAAAAAATGATTTCCTTTTCACATTTTTTGTGGTTGATATGTCATGGGAATTTCAATCTGGTCTTGGAGGTTAGTTACTGGTCCTGTGATCCAGAAGATGTTTTTGTCCCAGCAAACGACACCCTGATGAATGTTTTTGTCAGATAATTTATAGGAAATAATTACATGTCCAGTTGACTTATTGCCTTTTCACCCGTGTTTATTTTTTTTCCTGTCAGTCTGGTACCTCTCCCAGAAATCTTCCACCTATTCCCATTGTACCCGATGAAGCCTGGCAACTATACCATTGGTATGAAGAATGCTGGAATGGTAAGATGTTTTTTGTTTTTTAATATGGAAATCAAAACAAAATCTCCTTGAAGAAAATTTAAAAGTTTGATAATTTTGGTACACAGTGTTATGGAGACATAGCTGTTTTGTCGCGGATGACCTTATGCTGTGGCTCTTGAATATGTAAATTTGCATTAATATAAATTCCCAAATTTTGCAGTTTTTCTCGAGAATTGACCTCGCTGACAGCTTTGCACATGTGGAGCACTAATAGTGTATAACGGCGCAATGCTTATACAAGCACTTGTTATTAAGCGTCCTCGATATCTTTGACTGGAGTGATGTGTCTTGATTTGTCTGAGACAACTTTCCTCATAGTGTTTATGTGCATGAACAAACGGACTACATCATGGCATGCTTTGAAGTTTTCGCCTAAGATTTACAATTTCATATTATATTCAACAGACGCTGTGATTGGCTAATGCTTATGAACAGCGATAGGTCATTTTCATCAAAGGAGGTGGCAATTTACTTAGACCGTTAAATGGAAATGCTACTGTGTTACAGGTCATCATCCCATTAAAGTCTTGTTGCGTGGTCTCATTGAAACCAGTGTACGTTAGGGTTTAGCAAACTTATCTATACCCAATGTTTCACTGAAACTCTTTTATGACCTTGCAGATGTTCAGAGGAATGAGTTTCTTCACAAGCTACTGAAGAGGCTCGACCCGAGACAGTTATACTTCCTCTGTAGTTCATTAGCGGTAAGTTCCGTGTATATCTCTTTCTAGTGGCATTAGTGTTGTATTTTGTGGTTGTTGGGGGGGGGAGACTAAAATAGTGAAGTAATCATTTGTTGAACAAAGCTGATAAAATGAGGCTGACATATGTCAACTTGAATTTGGGCGATTCACAATACAGTACGCTGCCGATAGGTTACAGCAGAGAGGCTACTTTTGGCAGTATATCACGGGGAAAGGTCGACATGAGTTACGATTTTCACAAGAAGAAAAACTTGGCAAGCTTTACAGTTGGTGGATGTGCAGTCTTTTAAGTGTTTTAAGTGTTTCCTGAATAGATGGATGGGGATTGCTTTCTCTTATGAGGATTCCTAATGTTTTATTCTCCTGAAAACTGAAATATCCTGAGAAACAGCTTTGGGTGAATGACACAATATAAGTGATTTGCAGACCATGACATTTGAAAATGGCTTCTCTGTTGCAACCGTACAGTGGTGTACTCCTTGCATTGGGAATAGCTAGAATTGAATTTGTGAAATAGTGGGATTCTTTTGCATTAATAGCTTGTAGTTGGTACTTGTATTTGTATCTAGTATTTTGAAAAATGGTCTGACCTTAAAAAAAAAAAAACCCAGCAATCTCATGTTTTGCAATACAACGTACATGAGTAATTAACATCAGTGGTTCTTAAGGCGACTATCCTAGATTTCGCATTGTCAGCAATGAGCACTGCTCATAAAATATTGTGTACAGTAGCACTGTTCACTATTGTAGCTAAAAAGTGATTTGTGAAAGTTTAATGAGGGTGTACGTACGTGCCCAGTGCGTATACTGTACGGTATGAACCATGACCTGGGCATCATCGCATGTATGACAAATGCCTAGGTCAGGTCATGTCATGTCATGTCATCTGAAAGTTTCATGTACGTTCATAAAATAACATTCATAACATTAGGAAACTGCTATACATGATTTGTTATTAACCCCTTTGGCACGTTTTTTTTGTTTCAGTTGAAGCAGTCACGTGATTTCATTTCCCTACTTCCCGAATCGCTGGCGCTTCGTATCCTGCATTACCTCTCCCCAAAAAGCCTCTTGGTGGCAGCATCAGTTAGCAGGACGTGGTGTCGGCTGGCTAGTCACGATCACATTTGGAAAGCCAAATGTGACCAGGTTGACATCGGTAAGATTCCTAAACAATTTTTGAGCTGAGATTTGTATATTTTTCCACACAGGAACACCCGGGGATCATTCTGAGATGAGTTCCTTTTCCATCACAGCTGTACCCTACTTCTGGTTGCATTTCTTGTTTGGGCTAGGACTGTTTTGTAACCCTCTCATTGGCTTTGTTATGTTTTCCAAGTGAGGACAGCTTGCCAATCAAGGACCAATCGTCTCATGTAATTCTTTTTCCCTGTCCTCAATATACACAAATTAGGACCAGTTGTCAAACCTTGCTATATTGAATTTCAAAGTAATAAATAGAAAATGGACTGCTGAAGTAGTTTAGCATTAATTAAGCGATAGTATAGTAATTAAAAAAAATCCTGAGCAAATTTGCTAAGCGAGAACCTGCCAATAGCCAGTCACAAGCAATATTGGATACAATTTTAGCTTTTAAACAAAACTTTCCTTGTTCCATACAATTTGGCTCCACATCTCATAATGCTGTGCATGCTATTTTGTTGTCTTAGAAATTCCTTTGCCGAGCGAAACTTTCCGGTGGAAGACGGTGTACAGAGACAATGTGTTCCTGAGACAGAATTGGGAGTCGGGCAAATGCAAGCAGATTGATGTCAGAGGTCACACGGCCAAGTGAGTGCACCAACAAGCCAGTATTCTGTACCACAGCTATGAATTCATTTGTTTAAGGGTTCACGCAGGGTTTTGTGGGTTGACCTGCCCCGTGTTTTTTTTCTACCACGCCCGGCCATGTTTTTAAAAAAAATATTTACTTATTTGTGATTATCCTGATGAGTGCCAGGTTTTCAGTTGAACAAAAAGGGTATTCAAAGAGCCGGCTACCGATTGAATTTTTTTATATGAAAATCATGCATCATTCAAGCATTTTATTCATTGCTATGCAAGGTATACTACCCAAGTAAAACTGGTTTTAAGAATGTTCTTGAAGGGCAACTTTAGATAAAGGCATTTATGAATTTTGCATCTGAAATGTAACTTGCGCAACCAACACTTGTTTTTGAAAATTCATCGAAATATGCCAGTTTCCCCCTTTCCCAGCTGTGCCTAGATAAAATGCAGCTATTTTGAAAATATTGTTAAGTCAATCAGACAAGTAAGGAAAAAATGATACTGAAAAACAAAACAAAAATGTAACCCGAGTATTATGGAATTGCTCATTTAAATTTTGGAATAATATTTTTCCTCAGGGTGCTGTGTGTCACGTATGACGGCAAGTCTAGACTCGCTAGTGGTAGTAAAGACTCTACTATCAAGATATGGGACACCCACACCGGTAACCTGATACAGACATTGAAAGGACACACGGTGAGTGACATGGATACCAAGAACAAGAATTCTCAACATCTGAAAAAATTAGTGTTACTTGACTGCTTTTGTTGATGGCAACCTTAAAGTATACATGTATTGTGAGGCAGTGTCAATTTCAGATTTCCTGCCTTTTAATATCGTTAACATGACAGAAAGGAGTCTGGTGCCTTAGTTTCTTTACTCGCTTCCTGCTGGTGAGTTCTTCCTTTGACGGCACTGTGAAAGTCTGGAACCTACGCAACGGGGTCTGCACGCGCACCATGTTTGGTCACAATGGGCCAATCTGGGCTATGGCACAGAAGAGATACCTGTTAGTCACGGCATCACAAGATAGAACAGTAAGCATTCTTTTCTCTTCAAGTATCAGCAGGCAAATATTTTGGGAAAGTCATTGTGAAGTTTATTTATCTTTAAAAGTATTTTTCAAAATTGTTGCTCTTATGTTTTTATGTTTTTCATATACTATTTTTACCTCATTTTTTGTACTGTGTAAAATGGGTAAAATACAGAATAGAATAAGCATCATTACCATGCTAATATACCTTGTTGAATATTTGTTTTTCTCCAGCTGAAGTTGTGGGACATGAGGACTTGTCTGCTGGAGCACACATTAGTTGGGCACACCCAGGCAGTGTTTTGTGTTGACATGGACGATGACTGCACAATGGTTATCTCTGGATCTGCTGATAGGGTCTGTATCTTGGAATTCAACATTTTTTTGTACAAATCTGATTTTACATTGTAGTATACAGCGCGATGCCAGATTTTTTGGCTCAGTTCAATGAATGTGTAAAGTTGATGTGTGCTATTTTTGAAAATACTGTGCTTTACTATGGGCTTTTGCTGTAATTTTCAGAAAAATGGATTTGGAGTTTGGTATTTTATAGCAAACACTGTAACGGTGACCTGTTTAAAGTTTTGAGTGCATTGATGTCGGGAAAAAAAAGGAAAAAAATGACATTCTTGTAGTCTGGTTCTTCAGACATAAACGGAGCTATTTATAGACATCAGGGAATATCAGGTCAGGGAACTGGACTATTTTCTACGATGGTCGGCTGACCATCGCTGGAAAGTGATACAAATATTCCACTTTTCTTGAAAATAATAGCACCTCATGATTTCACAGGATGCTTAAGACTATTATTTACTTAGTCGAGTAAGGTATTTCATAATAAATCAGTAGTTTGGTTTTTGATGTTTGCAAATGTTGCATACTACCTTTAAGTAGCATCTAAACATGTTCAGTGCTTTTAATTTTCCATCAGGAAAACTGTCTGTAATTGATAAAAAAATCACTCCTTTTGCAATCAAACTGGTGCAGGGGTCATCAGTGTCATGAAGTTGATAAGCAGAAGATATTTCTTGGTAAATTTACCTGCTAAGCAAATTTCTGATTTCTGATACATGATGTTTTTGGCTGCTACCCTTTTTTCCTAACAAATTTTTCTGGGTTCGGCTCCCGTTTTAGAGCATTCGCGTCTGGAGCGTCGAGACGGGCCGCTACACCAAAGTCATCTGGGCCAGCCAAACAACCTCCATCGTGGCTCTCAGCTATCACCATGGTTACTTCACCTGCGCTGTCGGGGAGACTGTCTCCCTCTGGAGATTGGAGACAGCCAGTTGCATCAAGACATATGAGGAACATGAGAAACGGTGAGGACTCCATTTCCTAGAGTTGTTTAGAAGGAAACACTGCTTAGAAAATTTTTATGCTAATCAAAAAACAGTTGAGAATAAGCCAGTTCGGTATTTCAACTGCACATGTGCACAATGACATTTTATCCCGATTGACCCGCGTGACCTAACGCGCGCGTGTGAACACAAAAGGTGGTAGCACAACGCTCACGTGTTAAATTCAATCAGAATGGGCGTTCGCGTAACATGGCGTGACATTACGTCAGCAATTTTATCCCAAATAACCTTTGACCTTTGAGATACCGAACTGGCTTATTCATCATTAGCGATATACATTACATAGCATTTTGGCTGGTAACCAACTCACAGCAAAGTTGTGTGGACTTAAGGATCTCCATAAAATTAGCTCCTGATGCTAACATATTGTGCTCAAATAAAAAAAAAATGGATTTAGATTGAAATCATTGTTTTCTGTTGTGGTCAGGGTTGAGAGTGTTGGTCTGAGAGTGGACAGTGTGAAGGACCCGGACAGGCCAAAGGGATTGCTGGTGACTGCTGGGCAGGACGGAATGGTCAAGTATTGGAATCTGGACAGGTAAATGTGGATTGAAATCAAAGTCAATATTGCTTTTCTTTGAAAGAAATTGGTTAAATAAAACTTAGAGGTGCGTTGTTTTTTTTTGTTTTTTTGGGGGGGGGTGGTGGTTGTTTTTGTAACCCATGCTATGTAAGTATATTTGAAGGACTGAATTGCCTCCGATAAATGAATGATAACACATGTGTTTATTGTATTATTATCCCGGATTATATGGCTTCTTAATTATTTCTGAAATCTCAACATATTGAGAACGATGAGTCAAGCGACAAACCATTTTTCTTGTGGGTATAGAAAAGCAATTGCAGCAAAGTCCTCTTGCTCAAGGACACAAGCACCATGAATACCTGTACATGTATTTGGTCGTCGGTGGTCTGGTGCGTCAAACTCAAGATCTTATATGTCAGAGACGATGTTCATAAGACATTTTTTGGTCCTTTCTGAGAGCCTGTGGGAAAAATTCACAGACTTACTCGGGCGGGACTCACACAACAGGCTAGTGTTGTTTTGTAATGCGTTTCAGCAGAATTGGGCTGTAAACTTCCAAAGGAACTGGAATGATCAAAGAGATACTTTATATGCCTGATGAGCAGGGGTAATAATAGGATTGAAAGAATTATAAAGATGAATATATTAATGCAATCCTTTTTTGTGTGTTTCTTTGTGCTCTGCAGCAATAAGAGCAACCATACATTGGAGAGTACCAGTCAGATCAATAGTGTCTTCTTTGATGAAACCAAGATAATCGGTGCTTGCTCCGACTACAAACTCAAGATCTGGAACTTCAACACGTCTACGTGAGTACTGTAGAAGTCCAACCCTGCAGCCGTTTAAAGTCCTGAAGGTGTTGCTACTTAGTCTGTGCACTGAAAATTTCCAATGAAGGAAGTCCGAGGCAAGGTTTTATTTTTTGTGTGAACTAAAAAGAACATACTACCCCCACGAAAATAATGCACAAGTTGTTAGATTATATTACTACACCTCATAAATATTCATGAGCAAATTGGAGCACATCATTGGCCGATTCCGCCGCGCGTCCGGGAAGTAAAAATGATACGCTGCCAGGTGACGTCATCCCGGTGAGTATCCAGCTCGCTGCCGTGCGGTATTTTTGTTCTGGTAGCACCAAAAATTCCCTCTGGAACCCGCCTCATAATCATGTAGTCTATGGCATGTAATCTTTACGGAACCAGTCTGTTGTTTGTAGTCTTTGTAAATACTGCAGTAAAGGCACATTAAAGAGTGTTGGCACCAGACTATTTCAACCCTGCCATGACACACGGAACTACTCTGCAGCTGAGCTCAGAAACAACAATGCGTCTACGAGTAACGTGAGATTTCCGTCTTTGTCTGACGAAGAACTTGAAAATCTTGTGAGGTGCAGTAAAATATTTATGAGGTGTAGTAAAACAAATACAGCATGGTTTATTTCTGGAAAATAGTGGGAATTACTGGTCCCTCGGTGTAGGTCAGCCCCACTATTTTTCAGAAATAAACCATGCTGTATTTGTATACTACCCCCACGAAAATAATGCACAAGTTGTCTGATATGCTCATTTATAATGGCCATTAAAGTCGACAAAGGATTTGACATTTTGAAATTGAATTGGAAAGTATATTCCTAATATCTTGAAACAGTAGTCACTCTATTTGATCATAAGGCTTCTGTATTTTGTAATTCAAGACACAAGGATATATATCTTAGGCCATTTTAATGACAGTGTACTCATCAGTTGAGATTTTCAAATTTCCGTCCTCCTTTGTAACATTTTCATGATTATTATTTATCCTTTTCTCGATGGCTTAAATTGAGCAGAACATTGCCAAACAAATATCGCGTAATTAATATTAAAATGTGCTATTTTTCATGAAGGCAACGTAAGGCAAATTTTACTTTATGAAAAATCAGTGTAAATTTGATTTAATATTGTGTGTTTTTATATAGTCACTTCAAAATAAGACATTTTGGCTATAACCCCTTGACCCTGGATATGGAAGGCGCCAGGCCGGCTTGTGCAGCCAAACATAACGTACACAATAACTCAATAACGGATTGAACTGCAGAGATTGGCACAAATAAACGTCAACCGGCCAGGTGGCAATTTTCAATCCGTCGCTATAGAGTATCGAAGTCTGACGTCAGTTGGCATGACGTTCCAAACAAATGTAAATTTCGACTGTTCCTTTGTTAACAGCCAGTCATGCAAACAACAAAAGTATTCTGGTTCCAAACATTGCATTGACGTCATCACTTCGGTGCTCTATTTGGGGCAACCAGTGGCGGGGTTAAATGTAAATATCTAACAATGTCACACTGTTTTAGTCACAATCCACCTGTTTATTTCCCCACGATCTTGTAATTTATTTGATTCTACATTTGTAAATTTGACATTGAAAATAAAATACATGAACTAAATGACACGATTGTGTACTGGAAACCCTTCATTGTTAAACTCTGGTAATTTGTTCTTAATGCACATTTTTTTACTTAAAATAAACTAGCATTTACTATTAGCAAGCACCGTTCACTGGAGATTTTTCATTTTTGGAACTGGTACTATTTGACAAAATTTATTGTTTTATAGCAGATGAAATTTAGAGAGCTGTTCTAGGTTGAAATATTGCATACGATCATACTAATAATTTGATTGAACTTCAAGATTCTTTTCAAGACATACAATTGGAAATTCGTAAAGAATAGTTCAAAACTTTCTTCCGGATTTTATATGGGGGGGAGGGTGGTGGTGCTGCATTGGCCGATGAGTTTGTTGATAATCTCGGCCAGTTTGTGGCAGTCCTTAAGCGGATTGAACACCGGCATCTTGCAGACAGATGCTCGCTTCAGATGACACGGTATGTCGTTCCAATCACCCGGTGCATTGAAGTTCGTTTCTCCACAGTGCTCATTGCCCTGACGAAGACAGCAACAAAACGATCGATTGGAAAGTAGTTGATAAACTATAGTAACCAGCCATTTTTTTTTAACAGAGCATACATTAATCTTTGAAGATTTACAGTGATCACACACTTAAACGGGACACACTGCCTTGGAGCATGGAGGAAGGAACTTCCCCCATGCTTGGAGGCTGTCCTAAAATTGCTATTGTTGGAAAGATCATTCAGAAGTAAAATATGACAATGTATACGACCATCCCTTGAAAATTTGCCGTTTGTCTGAAAACAATTTCACGTACACCAGTTTGGTTCGGAAAAGTTGGACCGTTGAAATTCAGAGTGGTGCCCCTTGGTGCTGTGGTTGAGTAGACGGCACACTGTACTATGTGTGGTGTCAGTCTGAATGTCCAGATGTCAATGCTTCTGTTTTTCCCTCATTTTTCCTTAAATATTACACATTATGGTGGCATTTTTACACTCAAACCTTGGAAATAGGTTCAGTAACTAAACCAAAGAGATTAAATTTTGTGGAATTTTAGGACAATGTGTGCCTTTGAAGTTGCTCTTCGAAAAAGTTAATGTTTTTCCCTCAAACAAAATTTTCAAATTGTCCGCTACACCCAACGAGCACGGACATTGTAACTTAACATATCTCACCCCAAATAGTAATCTGCAGTTGGGTATCTTATTTTACATGGCATGTAATTGGAAACTTTTTCTTGATTTCAGTAAAAGATAAAAAGGGATTTACATTGACGTTATTGGGCTCGTTGGGTTTCCAGTTATTGTAGTCATCATCGGAGTGATCGGTCCATTCAAAGCTTCCCTCGTGGTGAAGATCATTGAACCCCAACCAGGTTCTGTACCCAAAAAAGGTAAAAATTATGCAAACGATGAGTTAAAAAAATGTGCATAATTTTTGTAAATTTATTTACCTGTCAAAATGAAGTTCTTATCGACAAAAGTGTGAAGTATGGGTTGTGAATAGAAAGATCTACATTGTGTAATTATTTAGTTGTTTTCATAACATGTATTTTATTTTAAAACTTGCTTTATGTTTTAATGCAAATATACCTATAATTATTCGTATAGGCATTGTATAACACATTCATTTTAAAGTGTCATTTTTTATGAGTGACTTTCTTGAGAAAAGTTGCTCATGTCTTGTTTAATAATCTGAATTAGAAGAGATGTTTGCCCTCTCGATGTGGTGTTAAGCACTGTATGCTCAGTGATTTCCAAGAACCTGTGAAAAAATGCACAGGCTTACTCAGGCGGGACTCGAACCCATGACCTCCTGCTTACTAGTATAGATGTCTTAACCACTCGAAGACTGAGCTTGCTGAGGTCAGCTTGCAAATTTGAATCAAATGAATCGCTGCTACTGTAAAATCAATGGAAATATTGCACTTTGCCACATTGTTAAAGAAAGTTAAAAATGCAGGTATTTTGATATTCAAAAGTAATTGTCATGGGCAATATGCTCTGCATGCTCCGGCCTTGACATATTGATTTTCACAGCGGTGCATGCACACACGTCGGACACGCATGACAGCCCATGGTTGCTGCCGTGATAGGCAAATAGGGGGGGGGGGGGCCCTTAGTGATTGGTCTAAGGTTTGCTAATTATTACACGTACATCTTGTGATTGCCTTATTACCCCTGATCATCAGGCCTGTCATGGGAGTGACTGTAGGCCTACATGTGACCACTCGTACCTCTTATGGCCCTGGCCTGGCCAACCCGCGTCGATCAAGTCCGTGATGAAGTTGTTCTCACTGTCACAGTGCACGGAGGCCAGGTGGGCAGGCAGCCCGTAATCGCTGTGGTAGCTCTGGCAGTTGACCTCGGCATCCTGGAAGGAACGGGGCCGGGCGAAGAATCGGTAGCAATCCCCGTCGTGCTCGTGCCACAGTGGTGGGCAGTGGCAACTTAGGTCTTGGTGTCAGAATGAAGGAAAGGAAAGGTCGATGGATATAGCAATGAGGAAGGAGAGAAATTGGACCCAAACAGAGTAACTGAGGATAAAGCCGGGGCATGGCTGGACTGAGGGACAAGTTTTCTCCTTTACATACACAAAGCTGGTTGGCCACAAAACTTCCAAGTCATCCCTGTGCAGCCCAGAAAATATTGCTATACAAATTTTGAAAGAAGGGAAGAAGGCACCCCCCCCCCCCCCCTCCACGCCCTCCAAGAGAACAGGCGTGTAACAAAGTGGGATACATCAGTTGCAGACACAAGACACAAATATATGTTTTCCCCACCCCTAACAAAAGTAGACAGTTTATCGACACTCAATGGGACTACACAGATAACCATACAAAATACGAATTGGGATGAATATGAGGTCTGAAATCTTCAGTTCATCACCCAAACTTCTACATACCTCGAGGACAGGCAGAACAGACGGAAGCAAGTTCAGTCCGACATGCAATGTCATTCATGCGACCGTTTGACCGAAGCTCTAGGCAATCCTCCCCTCCGCAGCAGTCATTGGGCTCCCCATTAAAGAAGGTCGGGTGGGTCAGGACCTTGCCCTGCCCATCGACAAAGATTCCCTCGTACCTCCGGTCGGTGTAGCTCAGCATGAGGGAGTTTGGGTTACCCGGATGCTGGCCAGCCAACTCCACGATAGCATCAATGTCTTCCTGACTGTTTGGACTTGCCAGGGTGCCACCCGTGCTCTTCAGGGGGAAAAGAAAGTGAGATGAGAACAATTGGGAAGTATTTGATGTCAAGATATACATTCTGGTTTAGGGATGTGCATTTATGAGTAGTACGGGAATCGGCTTCCCGATTGAAAACAAACCTGGGTACTGAAGATCAGTTTCGAAGGGCGTCTCAATTATTCCACACCCACATACGAGATAATCATGAAACCTTAAAATGAGAGGTAAGGTTAGTTGTCATGAACTACCTATTGCCTTGGTCATAAAGCTAAGGTTTGATAAGGTTTGATTACGTCCCTTAATGTCTAACTGAGTATTACCTCACAGTGTGCCTGTGCCGCATTGTAGCCCTTGCGATCTGCAACCACCTTGTAACAGATGTCGTTGGTAAAGGTATACCCATGCGGACACCTGTTGGACGGATGTGGCAAGTGGTGCGCAACATCATGCGCCACGCTAGCCTGCACCGCTGCCAATAAGAAAACTCCAAGTGGTAGAAAATACATCATTGCAGCTGGAATCAAATTCTCTCCCTCTCACAACGCAGACCGAAGTGTCCCTTCCAATTAGGCTATTCCGTTTTTATATCGATATGCGATCATGCCGACTACCAACAGCTGGCTGTGACATCTGAATTTTCAGAACGTCCTCCAGGTGTCTTGGTGTGCTTGGCGTTTGTGTAATTGGTGATCAGTTTGTTGTCTCCATTGCCTTGCTAAAATCAATTCCGCGAAATGAGTTTTGATTGATTTTGGTTAAGTTCAGAAGTATGATTATCAGAAATTAATGATTGGTTGACTTTTATTGGACAACTGGACAATTATATTGATTCTGCACCGATTGCCAAAGGATAGTTGAAATTCTAATTGTGTTGTAATAGTTTTTTCCCCTATAAATCGTTTCCAGCAGTAACAGCTTCAAGTAGTCTATTTGTGTAAATCTTTTGCCTCAACATTTTCTCACAACCTTGTTTTGAAATTCACAACACATACTTCGCACTAGTTTGTCAGTGAGAATAAATACATTTTGACAGGATTGATAAAAGGCTGAACTTGGGTAGGAAATTGATTCAGTATATCTTGACCAACTGATCAATTTTAGTAATATGCGCTTGATCTATTAAAATATTTGCGAAAATGCCAGAGAATTATGGAAACAGTTTCGTTTGCATTTCTTGAAACTGTAAAATAACAGAAAACCGACTTGTCAATCATTGTGCCTACGCAGTATATTGATGTCAACCACTGTGATGTTGCTTGCTACACACAGAGCACTGGTATAAAAACATTCTGAAAACCCTTCAGATGACTAGCCAAATTCAGAAAATATAAAAATGATTTTGAAGTCCCTTAGGTTTTTTAGTACACTGAGAACTGGAAAGTGTATTTCATCATCCATTTTTCAACGAGTCCGCCACATATTTTTAGAAATTCAACATTCTGCATCAAGCCATCGGGAGAAAAACATTCAAAATTGCAGCCGACAGAATGGAAACCGTGCAATTTCAAATGCTTTGGATCAATATTGGATTTTGTATGAATTTTTTTAAATTTCATATTTATCCACAATAATTGGAATATTGCAGTGTTTTTATCAGATATGCTTTGATAACTTTCCAAATGTGTTCTGACACTATGATCACTAGAATCAGATTTAGGCGAATGTGATCAATTTTGCCAGGCCCAAAACTGACAAAAATGTAAATTGGTACCCCATGCTATTTTTTTCCAGTGAAAAAAAGTTGTCTTTAAAATTGCAGGAAAGATGCAGCATGGAATGACAACTTCATCAGCCCTGTAATATCAGATGTCTAAGATCAAATTTGAATTTTTTCATTTGTTTGCACAAATTGTTGAAAAATTGCAATTTTTTGCAATCGAAATATGCTTGGATAACACTCAAGAATGGGTTTCTGCCATTCCTACAAGACCCTTGATTCAATTTCAGGCAGTTTTTCAAAATGTTAGATTTGGGCCAAAATTGACATTTGTTTTAGTGGGGGAAAGGCGACCCCTTGCCACTTTTTAGTGATAAAAAGGTTGGCTTAAAAATTAGAGTATGGAATAGAGAAACTTCAGCCTCGCAGTATTGATGTCTAAGATCAAGTTGGAATTTGTAATGATTTGTTTTAATATTTCATGTTCTCAAAATTGACAAATTGCATTTTTGCAGTTTAAATAGAGAACTATGGATACTTAAAGTTGTGCAATTTTAGATGTCTGGGATCAATACTGAATTTGAAAATGTTAATATTTTTCCACAAAATTATTGAAAAACCATATTCCAACAAGATATGATTTCTGACTAGCGCCCACCCGAACAAAGATACTGACAATTTGGGAGACCGCCAACATAGGGCAAGATAGCTGAGTTGGTAGAGCGCCGGTACGGTAACCCCGAGGTTGCAGGTTCGAATCCCGCTCCTGCCAGTTTTCTTTGTTCACTTTGAAAAGATATGATTTCATTAGTTTTTCTGCTATGAGCGGTTTGTAATTGGTTTGTTAGGTCAGATACATGTACATATAAATGTGAAGAATGTTTTTTTTTTTTTTAACATAAGGGTACGTCCGATCGTCATGCAAATTGGTGGGTAGATATTGTCACTAGCAGGCAAAATCCGAAGTGACGTCATCGGCTGATTTTCTATGAATTTTTAAATGTTTCAAATTTCATTCTACTCTCAACATTTTACACTGTCATTGATGAGATTGACTCCAATCTTGACACAAGCCAGGACCTCATCCCAAATCATGATGAATTGACTTTCATGTTTACTTACACAAGGTAGATTTTGGAAGTGAACAAAGAAACTGGCAGGAGCGGGATTCGAACCTGCGACCTCCTGCCAGTTTCTTTGTTCACTTTAAAAATGTATTCAAATTTACCTAGTCAGTTTTCCTTGTGGATTGTTTGATGAATTATAAGTTATAAAGTCGTATCCTCATTGAGTGATTCCCACAATGTCGCTTCCCAGGTCGTATCGTAAAATTTTGTGTGATCCCTGGCTATACAGCATTCTGGGTTTATGACTTCTGACTAGCGCCCACCCGAACAAAGATACTGACAATTTGGGAGACAGCCAACATAGGGCAAGATAGCTCAGTTGGTAGAGCGCCGGTACGGTAACCCGGAGGTCGCAGGTTCGAATCCCGCTCCTACCAGTTTCTTTGTTCACTTTGAAAATGTATTCAAATTTACCTAGTCAGTTTCCCTTGTGGATTGTTTGATGAAAGGTAGATTTTGGTGAGAATTGGAAACCTGCAGAAAAGCCATGTGTTCTGTTTTGAGACAGACACACAACGTCTATAGTATTACACTTGAAATGGGTTTGTGGCACTCCTAGACGTATAATAAAAATGATGCATTACAACTCTATGTTGTATGAAAGAGAAATATGTAACGTAAATATAAAATAGTAAAAGAAAAAAGCTAATCAATTTCACATTCTCATTTCATATACATGTATCTAGAACATTAATTACACTTCCCGCTAAACACAACCAATAAAGAAATCACTAAATTAAATATAAATATATCTAAAATAGCTGCAATTCTTTTTATTGATTTTTGCAAAAACTCGGTATTCCCGTTTACATTTGTCATTCTAACTTTCTACTAAAAACCTCTATTCTCGATATTGAATGAATATACTAACAAAAATTATCACAAGCGTTTCTAGTATGGTGGTTTAGTACTAATATATAGCTGAACAGGCTCAGTTGGTAGAGCACCAGTATTGTAACTGGTAAGTCACTGGTTCAGCTCCTGCTCCTACCAGTTTTCTTTGTTCCATTTATCAAAATAATAAAAATTACCTAAAAAATTATAATCAAAATTACCTAGTTAACTTCCCTCATCCCATAACATAAAAAGTGTTCATATTCATACTTACAGTAATTTGTAATACTAAACAAACCGCTTATTTGTTTTTCTATCAAAAGTAAATGATAGATGATACACAATCTCACCATGTTTTTAATGGACAATGTTGGTTTAAAGCAAAACAGATAATACAGAATTTATCAATCCCTCTTCAGAAAAGAAAACTAAACCACACATCTATTTCTAATTCACTCTGTATCACCCTAAACACCTTAAAATAAAATAATATATATATTACGCTAGGTCCGACGTAAAGGCGAAATCCCATAGACTTGTGCACAAACTTCTTTTTACTGTAACCTAACCCAAACTTTACCTATTTCGACCAAACAAGTTGAATCATTCTATTTGGAACCTAAGAACAAAATAAAAACATTTCCGACTGTAAAATTCTCGCTAGAAAAGGTAGTTGTGACGTTAAGGCGAAATGCATTTTTTGCCCTAACTTACATTTTCCCCTTAACGTTCACTTTTACACAACTTCGTTTCCCCTTTACGGTCGAATTAGACAAATATATATATTGCAAATTTCTGTGTATTTTTCGATCTGAAAAAATAAAACAGAGTGAAGGTAAACTCAACTAAGTACAACTTAATTTCCTATAAGCTGCATGATAGTTATTCTTTGGTGAATTTCTCAAACAATTGTATACAATCAACACAGAGGGCGCAATTTATGACATGGATTTGTCGCCAAACTGGTTGGCACCCCATAGTACGGCAACTGGTAGCTTAAATGGCAATGGTACCTTTGATTGGTCTCTTGTGTGCGAATGCTGTAATCATTTCCCATTTTGTACCAATCTGGTACTGTTTTCACTCATTAATACGTTGGAATCATGGAGATATTTATTTTCTTGAATGAAGTTTGTTTTGTTAAGTTTTGGCAGTCGTTTTCAGAACATCGCAATGCGCTATGAGTATATCAATTTAAACACCCTATTAAACAACTGGTGGAATTGTTCAGGTTTATCGTGTATTACCCGCTACCGGTCCCTGGCCACATATTCCAGATTTTTCATCAGATTGCAAATAATTGATAGAGGCAATATGAAGTGGATTTTTCATGTGACCACAAACAATGGGTAATATGATGGTGTCACCACGTCTTATTTCTTCTTGATGAACTCATCCTGCATAGCTGGGATTAGCCCCTTGGTAAAGGTGATATCCAACAGATCATCCACGTCTTTGATGTTTGGGTACTCGTGGAGCGCCCACTTCAAGTAGGTCCCAAACTCATTCCAATCCACTACGCCGTCTTCATCCATGTCGATGGCCTGCATGGCTTTCTTGGTGTCGGAACAGCGGTAACAGGAGAAGTAGGGTGCCATGAAGCCGTTGTAGAAGGAGTCAAACTCCAACTTGCCGTCTCCCTTCTTATCTCCCTTCTCCTTCGTGTCCCATTCATCCCACATCTTCTGTACCTGCTCCAGCAGGTTCTTGGCAAACGGCCCTCGGACCTCGAAGGCATCGATGGCATCTCGCATGGCCTCGTTCAGACTCCCTCCAGCTCGATCAAACAGCAAGGCCAGGCCCACCAAGCTCATGTATTCCTCCTTTCTGCATGATTCAAATAGGTAATAAAAAACAGTGTCCTGATGATAAAACTGGATAAAATGTTTATCTCTATCAGGGATGTCAGTGAGGTTCTCATTTTATAAAAGAAGAAGCCTGAAGTCAGGCTTTTGCCTGAAGCCCGACATCCCTACTCTCAAGAATGTGAATGTGTTACGAGTGCTTCCCCATCTCATTACAAAATTTTTCTCAAAGGAAACATTACAATTGTAGTCGAGGCTTTTTAAAGTAGCTTAAGCTCAGTGTAGAGGAAGCTGGCGGTAAAACCGAATCAGTGCATGAATGTCTGAAAAGCTTGGGTTGGATGGTACAGTTCTCCAATGAGCCTCATAAACGGCAAGAGAAATACCACATGCTCAATTATCTGAAGGAGTCAGTGCATTTGTTGATAAGGAGATGATAAATTCATTTTTGTTTCAAACCTGCCAGAGCGGAGATCTTCCAGAATCAGCTCTTTCATCTTATTGGTCAGTTTCAAAGTGAACTGGGGATCCTCCCCAAAGAGGTTCTTCAGGCGGGTCTGGATCATCTCCTTGCTAGCCATGGTGGTGATGCGCACGGGAGCCTTCTCGCCAAAGAAGCTGGCCAGGTCGAATTCCTCTGGTTTGAGGTCGAAGACGAAGTCCGTCGCACGGGGACCGAAGACCGGCTGCTTGTTGTGGGGGAGATGGCCCGTAGTGATCTTGGTCACGTTAATGGCAGCCTTCCTCAGGTAGGTGCAGTTGAACTTCTCCAGGACCTTCTTGTTGCCAAGCCGGATGAGGTTCAGCAAGGTGACGCAGGAGGGAGCGTTGCCCATAGAAGCACCCTCGGCACAAACACTGGCCCAGATGCCATCAGCACCATCCATCAAGACCTGACAGGTTATAAGAATACTCCATTTTTCAGAATGTTGTCGTTTCAGTTTATCCCTTCAAAACATGATCAGGTGTGGCGTTGCTAACAACTGGAGGTATATTTCCAAAGAAACAATCTTTTGAAATAATTACTGTGATCTAAAGGCAATATATATTTGTGACCTGGCAGCACAAAATTAGGAAAGTCGCACTGTGGATTTCTAAGTTGTAAGAAGAAACAACAATTTTCTCCGAAAAGTGAATTTTTTGACTTTTGACTTTTTTTTAACTCAGGTTATAGTACACAAAGGTCAAACTTTTAAGCTTTATTTTCTCAATAAAGGTCAACACTCTACCAACTTCAAAAGGTTGTAGAGAGGCCCCCTAGTAAGCTACAGCAAAACACAATACATCCAATTAAAGCTTATGATTGCACAGATTTTCAGGAAATACCATAATTTCAATGTTCAGCCTTTGCTACCACCTGTGTCATGGAGGCATGTCACAATTAAACAAACACTGTGTGGGACACCTCTATTTCTGTCACATGATGAAGCTGATTCAGAGATTGGCCTCACACTATGAAAACGAGCTCAAAGATTTGCTCAATCTAAAAAGTTAAACATTCACTTCCTAAAAATCACTTACAAAAAATCAAACGCATCTACATTTTCTAACCAACATTTCTTCAAAATGATGGGTTATTTTGGAGGATTTCCTTCTATCATCAATCAAAACTAGTATCGTCGTGCATGAGCTTTTAAACTGGAAAGATTTTAAATAAATTAAAGACCACCACCATTTCTTTCTACAAGCATTGAGATCATTGTAGGGCGTGATTCAGTGTATGAAAACAACTATCAGTGATAACAGTGAGGTTCCCAAAAATAATGCAAGGAAAGGCTGATTATACACAGGCCAGAAATTAGCCTAACGTTGTACATCTGCCTGAAAACTGGTGTCTGCCGTATATTCATGCATGATTCAAGTTTACTTTTGAATACTCACCTGCAAGGCAGTGGCATTCACGTAGCCAAACTTCTCATGCACATGGACCAGAAGATGTCCCTTCCACTTGTGCTCCTCCATGACTCTCCGGATGTATTTAGCCCACATGCCACACTCCTCCGGCATCGACTTCCCTCTGGGCTCCTCAAACATCATCCCGAAGGGGCGGAGATCGGGAGGCAGGCTGGCCAAGAAGCCAGTCACCTCGAACACCCGGTCGGAGTGCTCGGGCATGGTATCCGGCAGATCACGGAAGCTGAACATCGTCTTGGCTTTGGGGCTGAGATACTCCTTGCACCAGATGATCCACTTCTTGAGAAGCTGGCACATCTCGGTTATGGGGAACTTCTTGAAGTTATAGATCCCATCTCCCAGATCCACCTCGAAGATCACGTTGTACAAGCCAGCTGGCTTCAATTTCCTGATGCCAACGGGGACAGACTCAGTGTCGGGAATCTTCTTCTTGGCACCTGTTAGAAAAACACAAAGAGCACACAGTCCAAAATTATTACTTTTTACTGAATTTCTTATATCCTAAACTTGCTCTTTGTTTTAATCTATAGAGATCAAATAGGGGAGTAGGGAATCGGGTTGGCGTAGTGATATTTCCCCCTCCCTTCCACAACTGTGACCCGGGATTTACCAGTGCCGACATGTGGATTGGGTTTTCAGTCCCTGCCTGATTCCGTGGGTTTTCCCTGGGATATAGGCAGGGGTCTTTCTCCCACCTCTAAAACTTAACATTTCTTCATCTACTTCCTATATTTTTTTGAGGCTTTCAAGCTACAGTGCGATACAAGCTTTTTATGAATCCTTGGTTTCGTTACCAGAAAAAATTAAAATAAAATAAAAACCGAGTACATGGGTGAAGCTTTCAAACAAACTAAACAAGAAATGATGCAACCTTATGTTCCGGGAATGACAGTATCAAATACATGGGACAATTCCACATCAATAGGGACCAAACTGAAAAAATTCTAACACTTTGATATGCTTTTTTTATGTTTGGATTATTATGTTCTGCATATTTTGTTAACAACAAATCTCTATGTTTTACTAAGTTAGCTCTCAAAATTAATTAATGCTAATTTTAATGCTTAGCTTTGACCCCAATGTGTTTAAAAAGACAGGTACTTTAAATTTGAAGCTCAACCATTATAGAACACAACTGATGCATTTTGCATATTTTGTGGACAACAAATCTCTATGTTTTACTAATTTAGCTCTCAATATTTTGTAAAATAATATTTGTTAACATAGGACTTTTTGTGTGTTTTCTCCAATGTTATTGATGTAACATTAGTGATGTCACCTTGTACCGATTTGATGCAAGTCCTGCCCATATTGCTAATTGATTTGAATTAATGTTAATTTGAATGCTTAGTTGTGACCCCTATGTGTTTAAAAAGACATGTACTTTTGAAGTTAGTTCAACCAGTTTAGAAAACAATCGGTGTTAACAGTACCCTTAAATACACCATGTCCTTTTTTGGTAACTTAGTGACGACCAATAAACTAAATGTTCAGAAAACAGGAACCAAAGTTCTGAGTCGTTCTTTGTGTCTCTTGGTAGGCCTCACCACCATTTTGTGTCGTGGCAGTTTTGTCTCAGATTGGTCAATAGGCTTTGAAGCTGTGAGAGATGTAAGTGACATGACAGTCTAAAAATGTAACGTTAGTGATGGTGGAATTGCCCACGACAGTCGTGCCAACATTTACAGCGATGGTAATGTGATACTAAAGAATGTAAAAACCAATCAACAATACCTTCAGTGATTTCAGAGAAGGCCCAGAGGCCGTCCGGGTCTTCCCCCTTCTTTTTCAGCTGCATAATAAACTCGTCATCCACACGAGTCATGTGGGAGAAGGAGGCCACGATGGTGTGCTTGAAACCACACTTCTTCACCTCGTCGAAGATCTGCCACTTACTCTCCAGGGTATGGCCCCTCAGCTGGCCCACGGTGCTCTCACGCATGGAGTTGTCCAGAACGAAGACGTCCAGGTCCTTGAGGACATTGTACTTCTCCAGTGCCTTGGCAACATCCTTCTCGTACTGTCTCACCAGCTTCTTTGTTTCCATTTTTCTTCCCCTTTTTGTCTGGATTTATGACTCCGCAAAACTAAAGGATTCTGTGCAACAGAGCAGAGAGAATAAGGAAAGATGGGGAGGGGAGAGGAGAGACATAAATTTGAATCATTGATACCCTTTGGATACTAATTGCTCAAAGAAAGTACACATTTTAGCTTCAATTTAAAGCAAAGCCAAACCACCTTTTGGATGACTATTTAAACGTAGTATACAACATTTGCTTTTGCTGTAATTTTCATAAATAAATTTGGGGGTTTAGTATTTTATAGCAAATACTGTTACACCGACCCATTTAAAGTTTTGTGTGCATCGATGCTGGGAAAACAGAAGAAAAAAAATGTTCCAGTAATCTTAGTGGTTCCCTGACCAACTTCATTAGAAAAAACGGAGTAATTTATAGAGTCAGGGAATTAACAGGTTGGAGAACTAGACTATGATATAAATGTCCACTTTTCTTGAAAACGACAACACACCAGGTCAGTGGTTTAGCCAAGGGGGGGGGGGGGGGGGGGGGGGGGGGGGGGGGGGGGGGGGGGGGGGGGGGGGGGCAAGGCCAGGGCAAGGGGGGGGAACTGCCCCCCCCCCCCCCCCCCCCCCCCCCCCCCCCCCCCCCCCCCCCCCCCCCCCCCCCCCCGTGGGAAATCCTGCCCTCCTCTTGCCCCCCCTCTGGAAAATGGTTTGGGGGGGGGGTGTCCGCCATCCTGTAGTGTGTAGATATGCGTTGCTTATAGCGTAAGACCTATTTAACAAAGTCAAATTTCCCCCTGAAAATAGGCTTGCCCCCTCTTGGGAAGAGCCTGGCTACGCCATGCACCAGGTGCCATAATTTCACAGGATAGCATTGAGGGACTGTCTTTACTCTCAAGACTATATAGTATGGTATTTCATAATAATTTTTTTAAATTTTTTTTTTTATGTTTGCAAATGTTGTATACTACCTTTAAAATGGAATGATTGCTCAAGGAAAGATCAAGTAATTGTGAGAAC
>JAZGUH010000902.1:0-88078 GCA_037893225.1 Hippasteria phrygiana
AGGGTGGAATCAGGTGATGATGCTGTAATGACTAATCACACTCCAACATCTTCTACCAGATGAATGCTTAAATTTGTAAATTGGATTTTAAAGACATTCATTTGACTTATTAGTTGTTTTTACATGCATTAGAACAAATCCACTTAACTTTATACATTGATTTTAAGTTTGTTGATGATGTTTTGATTTCTGAAATATTTGAGTACTTAACTCAGGCAATATATTATACAGGTAAATAGCAATGAGAATTGTGAGACATGGTCCGGGGGGGGGGGGGGGGGGGGGGGGGGGGGGCGGGGCAGGTGGGAAAGAGAAACCTATCTACCCTCCATCCCCACCCCTTGCCAAATGTTGCATCACTCTTACTGTGCCTGTAGCTAAAATTACTTTGAATTTTTTTGTTATTAACTTAGAGCACTGTACAAGGAGTGTTGCCAGATATGAAAAAAGTGATCTCGATCTTTGGGTGGTTAGTAAACTTAATGTTACTTTTAAGTCCATGTAAAGGCGTAACGCATGCACCACTCATTGAAATGGTCACTTTTTATGAAGTACCATTTTAAAAAATTCAGTCGATTTTGTACATGGATTTTAAAATTTGTTTTTGAGTTCAATTTTAAAAGTTATAAATTTAATTGATATACAATACCCAAAACCACAGTGAATTCTTCTTTGAACATAAATTTCAAGAGGTTTAGATTCTTTGGATACCATTGTAGATTACCTACTATAAGAAATGTTGCATGAATGTAATTACAGCACAGCACAGCACAGCAGTCAGGAGTGCAAATTGACTTTATAACAGGTGCTTGCATAGTTGGATACACACTGTTTAAGTGATTTTTCCTGTTTCTCGGTGGCCCATCGCTGGGTGTTCAAACAGCGAGTGCTTGACTGTTTGTACTAAGTGGGCAGCGATCAAACAGCTAAAACTGTCACATTTAATAGCATTTACTAATTGTTAATAGTATGCCCAGAATTAAAAAAAAAGACATACAGGTGTCATGCATTTGCTCATAAGCAATTTTAGCCAGATGTTTTGGACTGACTTGATTGGCCATTTTAGCAGCTCGGATATATAAGGAAAACAGGAAATAATACATGTCCTTTTCATTTTTATGTCAGAATTTGTTCCCAGGGATTTCAAGGCCGTACATGCTGTTTCATGTTATGCATGTATTTTCATATAATATTAGTAATCTTGCTATTTGTATGATTTCTGGAAAAAGATTGCGAAGGCGCCAAGGCGCCCCCCCCCCCCCCCCCCCCAAAAAAAAAAAAAAAAGGAAATTGCCCAAAGTAAGATAATTTCCAAATCTTGGTTTTGGAATATGTCCCTCAAAATTAGTGTCTTTTTAGGCACCCCTCTCAATTTAGTGTATGTCTAGAATAGTGTCGGAGCTAATAATACCCCATGGCCAACTGCTTGAGTCCTTATATAACAGACATTTGCGCCAGGTTCTGGTTCAGTTCAGCTTTTGTCGGCGAACTAAAAAAGATTTCATCAACTAACTTTTCATAATTACAGGCAGTTAAATTTGACAAAAATGTCAATCAAAATTGAAAATCCAGCCAAACTGATTAGATGTGAGTTTGTCCCATAACCAGTTTAACATTGTCCCATCTGAAGGACACAGCCCTGCCAATGTCGGAACAGATTCTCACAAAGAAATGAAACATCACAGTTAACTTCAAACTGCTCAGTAGCTCAGCCCTGCACCCTTACTTACCCCTAATCTTTTCATCACCAGTAACGATCACCCCTATCCAGATGAAAATTAGTTTTTCCGCAAATACCACTTATGCACTTAACTATGTCAATATTGCCAAACACTTTACCCCTTTAACACACCATTTGTTGCATTTTCATTCACTGATTGATTGGCATAACCAATTTCAGCAAAGGACACTTTCGTCAGGTGTAAAAATGTCGTTGCTTTCTCCCCATCTTTGTGTATTCCCCCCCCCCCCCCCCCCCTGCGATAAACTCTTTATGATGATATTGCGCCATCCGCCGCACATTATTTTTGGTCGTCTTCAATCAAGCACGCATGGGGGTGATTAGGAACTCCTATTTGGTAATCTGTGCAGGCCGCATGTAGACTCTTAGTTGCAGAGGACTCTTAGTTGCAGAGAGGACCGATGGTTTAGGGTACTCAAGGGGATATTTGTAGGGTGATGAAGGAGCGATGTCAGTCCATAAAACTCCTCCGTCTTTCACGCCTACCTATCTCTGTCTGGACATTACGAGCCACTTGCTACTATCATTACTTGCATAGCAAAAACACATTTACTTTTCTCAGGCACTGCTTGTGCTTGATAATTGACTTGGATACACAAAACTTGAAATTTTCCATGCTCCCCCCCCCCCCCCCCCCAATGAAAAAAAGGTCCGCTTGAAGTTTGTTCGACTTGCATTTTAAAATTGAAATTGGAATAACTAGGTCAGTATGTATGAGCAAGTTCGGGTGCTGCTGATCTAGTCCCTTTTGTCAATTTTGCGATTTAAATCACGCATGCGTGGTCTGGTTTCACTCGAACGCATCTGGTCGATCAACGTACGTCAAATCTAGTTTGTGTAGCAACAGAAACTGTAAAGAATGTCGTCTGCTAATTGTTAATGAAGCAAATGTTGGTAGGTCATTTTTAATTATTTTATTTTCTCTACTTAACTTTAGTGCAATACATAATTCATTATTTTATTGCAAAGAGTTATTATCATTGGACAAAACTAACAATTTACCGTAAACGTTTGCAAAACTTGCCCAGTTTACCTATCCTCCATTTTCAAACCGTGACGTAACTCGCGAGTGACTAGAGAAACCATGGTCCTGAGCTAGGTTGATCCAGTTGGACTAGCTAGTCAAACCACGCAGCGTTCGAGTGACATCTAGATTGACTAGGGTTAAGTCTAGTCACTCTGGTCGCCCAACCGAACTTGCTCTATGTCACTTGTATCTGAGATTAGAATGCATTTGGGTACAATTACAAAAATTAAGGGATGTAATTTTGGTGTAAGTTGTGGAAAATGCAAGACCCTGTTCAGACCAACTGAAATTGAGCTCTTGCATCCCTCCTTACTGTATCGTACACTCATACAGAGGTTTTCATTCTGAAATTTGGAGTCCAGACATTCTTATTCAGTTTCATAAAAAAAAAATTCAAAATATTTTGTAATTTCTTCTACTTTTTAAATATACTTTGTTTGTGTCTGGTTAGGTATTTGTTGTTCACATAACATTTTTCAGGTGCCGTTTATGAAGAAAAAAAAAGTAAAACGATATACATTCAGTATTTACGGTTCAGTAATGTGTACATTTGAGCATGTGAACAAATAGACATGCAAGTATTAGACGTTTGTGTGTGTATATATATATATTTTTCTTCAAACATTTTAGAATGTTACATGGAGCCAGTGAATTTTAAAGTCTTGGTAAAAGATTAAAGGACAATCAAATTGTACATAATCCATATCCGTATTTTGTCAAGCCAATTCTTGGTCAAATAAATACTCCAGAAATGTTAGTCAGGACTCGGCACAATTGCTTGAATATTCTTTTTGTGGTATCTTTATTTGCAGCATTGCCATGGACAATTGGACAACATAATTAGGCCAAAAAACAAATTTTTGCCCTTAAAAAAAATCAGGAGGGAGGGTCGGTCGGTTGTTAGATTTTTTTCTTTTTTTTTTCTTCAGTCCTGTAACTGGGAAGCCAGGAGGCAAAAAGTAGGCTTCACAGTGAAATGCATGATTATGCGGTCTCAGCTGTATTTGAAGACTTTTTTCATAAAATGTTTTCATTTTGTGCAGGGATAATTTCGGTGTCCCTGTTAGTGTTACATAGTGACATGTATAAGATTTTGCATTCAGGACACATTCGTTTAATGCCTTCTATCTCCAAGCGCGATTATGTAAAGCAAAGTACCTGCCAAACAAGTAAAAAATAGTATAAAGTTAATTGTAATGATACTTGATGGGAAATTACACAGGTCATGTGTAACAGGGACACCAACAAATGTCACACTTTTGGACCCCAAATTTACAGAGTGACCCATGTACAGCTAACATTATTCCTCAGACGCTCCTTGGCTTTTGCCTTGGGAAGTCATTAGGCTACTTCCCGTTTCCAACTGGATGTGATATCCCTCTTCCCCTCAAGTGTTTTACAGTGTTAAAGGTAGTGTACACGATTGGTAATCCTCCAATTTTATTTTACTGAATTATTACGAAATACCTTACTAGACTGTAAGTTACTAGTAGTCTCAATCATCCTGTGAAATGATGGCACCAGGTGTGCTGTCGTTGTCAAGAAATATGGAAATTGATATCGTTTTCCCAATGATTTCCAGCTGGAAATCGTTGGAAAATTGCCCTGTAGCCTTCAGACAAGGCGCGCGTGGCTACCCGGACATATTCGGGGCGCGTCACGCAGTATAGCCACGTGCACCTTGACTAAAGGCTATCATCCGCCCGACGGTTGAAAACGAACACCATTTTTCTCTTCTTTTTTTCGCCATCCAACAACGCAAAACTTTGAACAGGTCAGTGGAACGATATTTCCTATAAAATACTAACCCCCAAATCCGCCCATTTCTGAAAATTTTAACAATGACCAATCATGTACACTACCTTTAAGAACTATCATCTAAATGTGACAAAATGATAAACATTTGATACGTACATGTAGTCATGGCAAGTTCTATGGGACCTCATGTGACAGTTTCCTTTATGATTCGACCAATGAAAATACAAATTAAAATCATGAATATGTATGAGGTGTGATAATATACTAATTGGTGCAAGTATATTTTACACATGATTTTGTTTAATTAAAAACCCAAATTATTAGTAATATTTACATAATAGGGTTACGCCTACCACACTTCATAAAAATACACCAGAATCACAATTGCACAATTATTAAAATCAAGCATGTCACAAACAATTTCTTGAATTAGTTCTTACCCACCCATTGTTGAAGAACGAAATGTCCAGTATGGCTGTTTCAGGCCACACTCCGGCCACCAAAATGGCCACTTCACCTAAATTGTTGTGCAAAACTTGAATATATAAAACCAGTACTTCACTGCGACACTAAAACCAACAACAATTTATGCAAACCATAAAAAAATTCCTTCTAAAGTGACTACCGCATATAACAATTAAAATCTGAAAGTTAAAAGGACGTAGACCCTTCAGTGTATTCATGCAATAATTGAACAAATATTGTCCAACCCCACTACCAGTTTTCCAATCAATGGACTATGGATAGTTGCTGTGTGAAGGGTTGATGACTAGCATTAGCCAAAGGTTTACAAATGAACTTGGCAAAATTTCTGTTTTCATCAAAATACAGAATTTCAGGCAGATGTAAATGTTTAACCCACTTATGCTTTTGAGAAATTTAGTTATAACAGATAAACTGACAAAATATGGTTTCTTTACATTACATTTATGCACATCTAAGGTCTGATATACAAACTATATCAAACATACATCTGAAGCACTGAGATAGAACAGTCAATAGAAATGAGGTAAAACTGCTCATGGATATAATTTATCATTGCCTGCTTAAATTTAAATACATTATACAAATTGTTTTAAGTAAAATAGACAACGAAGCACCCATGTACAAAGGCAGAGAGAGAGAGAAGCAGCTTCATATAGAGGGCGCTGTCTATGAAAAATATACAGCAATCACATTCACGACAATGTGCAGATATTTATCATTTTAAAGATATGGGACTTGGATTTGAAGACAGGACCTTCATGTTGACCAAGTCCTGTGCACTTGCTAAAACTGAGAGCATTAATTTATACATAAATGTATGCTAATTAGATGACATCACGAGACATATATCCAATCATGATAAACTACATTTTCTACAGCAGCAGTTTTCAGTTTCCCCATTTGGAACCCGTATCTCCAAAATAAGATTCTCTAAACCCCAGAATAGAAAGACGCTTTCATGCAGGCTTGTGTGCTGGGGAAAAAGAAACAAAGCTTGTTGATTTAAGGGCTTGTTCACTTATTGCTCTGCTCAACGGCTTCGTGATATATCCCCATTCCTATCGGCGCTGTCCATCCCCCGAAGCCTCTCTCCAGTTCTCTGGCTACGGCTAGCGTCAAGTGGTCTTTGTAACGATTCGCGACCACCTGTATGCCTAGAGGGAGCCCTTGGGCACTCAAGCCGAGGGGGACTTGCGTAGCGGGCAGGCTGAGCATATTGAAGGTGGCGGTGAGGGCGAAGTTACAGGGGTACAGGAGAGGGGCATTGTGGAAGGGTGCAAGCTTTGGATGGGAGGGGTAGATCAGCACCCCATCGTCACCAAGGATGTTCTCTATCTCTTCTCGGAGTTTGCCCAGCTTATCCAGGAGCTTCTTGGTACGCTCTGGCATTATTTTGTCCAGGCCTTCGATCAGGCCCAGCATGATGGCCGGAACGGTGTGATTGGACAGGCCAAGGATGCGCTTGAAGCCCTCCCAGAGAGGGTAGACACGAGGTCCATTGTTACCCAGCATTTGGGTGAAGGTCTCCTGGTCGACCGTGGACATCATGCTTAACCACATGTCCACCGAGTACTTTAGGCGGTGTAGCTTGAGACGTTCGACGGTCACACCAAGAGTCTTCTCCAGGTGCATCCTTACCTGTTTACATCAAAGGTAAAAGCATCGTGGTTTTTGTCAGGTTGGGTTGAAAGACAGGCGACACTGGCAAGCTTTGGTTATTTAAATGGATAGTTCTCTGAAAAGCTTATCACTAGAAGTGGGAAAAATTGGAGATTTCAAAATCCGGTTATCCTAATTGTATTCAATCCGATTAACCCCTTGCGTACGGTTGACACAAATACGTGCAGATTGAAAATTGTCACCAGGCCAGTTGACTTTCAATCCATTATTGGGGTATTGTGTACGTTATGCTTGGCTGCACAAGCCTCTTGTTTCCGTTTTGCTTGGCTGCACAACCCGACCTGGTGCCCCGGCGCCTCCCATCTAAAACCCGGGGTCAAGGGGTTAATGGTTATCTGATTTCACTGGGAGTTCCCATCTAGCTCATAGTCATGCAAACAAAAAGTGACGAGTGAGGTGCCGCATGAAAAGCCCTCTCAATGACTGGATATAGTTGCAGGATTCAGTGACCACTGGGCATTAAAAAAACAAAACTCCAAAGCCGCAATGTTGATGTAGTGATGATGCCAGTCTGTTGTGCATGGGTAGCGTTGCTTATGTTACAATATAATGAAACTATGCAAAAGGCTTATTAAACAAACAACGGTTCTATGAAAATGTGTTGAACAAATTCTGTACATTGTAAAATGACTTTCCAAGCGTCAACTCATCACAAACTAATCTTGATTTTACAGCTTTACACAAACTAAATAAAACATAACACCATAACCTTCTCTCACCGAATGCGAGACTGATTGCTTGAAATGAACCCATATTTTCTAATTGCCTCAGCAACGAAGTTCTCATGTTTTCAACCAGATTCACAAGCAACTTAAACCCTTTGCGTACGGATGACGCCAAATGGCGCAAAAAAACAAAAACAGTGCCACCAGGCCGGATGACGCCATTGGCCGCTGTTTGTGCAGTTTCAATCCACTGTTGAATTATTGTGTATGTTACACTTGACTGCACAAACACATTGTGGCCGTTTCGCTTGGCTGTCAGAGCCGCCAGGACACCCCGACGTCTTCAGTAAAAAAACGTACTCAAGGGGTTAAAAGTGACGTGAACAATTCTAGTTATTTTTAACACCCCCACTTGAATTTCAGCTAGAATTTGGAAATGGGGCCCAAAAGATGGGACAACTCTCTGGGAAAAAACATATTCTCCATTAACTTAATCCCGTAAACAGGGTAGGGAAGGTTTACGGTAACAATATGTGAAATTGATCTCATTTGACTTGTGTGGTTCTGAATAGTATGCTCTGTTCATCATCAGAAAACCAGTGAACAGGATTTTTTGTATCGCTTTTTTTAATTCAACTCGAATGAATTAAAAGGTATGATTGATTTGACTGCCAGCTCACCTGAGCCTGAGCCTCCACCAACTCTGGGTCCAGAGCCGAGACCAAATTCATACTGACGTCATCCCCCATGCTGAAGAAGCGCAATCCCTTCAGGTCCACGTGCTCGTCCAGTCTTAGCTTGGCCAACCCGAAGTTGCCGGCCATGATGCGCAGCATCGGATCTAGATCTACGGCGTAGCGGCACATGGGACCTGTCCCCAGCATGCACTCCCGCTCCTTGCTGGCCGTGGGGAATTGGCCGGAATTGAGCACGACACCTGGGGGAAGACAGACAAGGAACGGAAGAGTACTCAACCCCTTCTGGCCGGATGGTATTAACTCTAACCCCCACGAGGTATTCTCTGAGCACCCTGCCAAATGCAACAGAATGCAACACAGCTGAAATAAGAACCCTGCCAAATGCAATGTTGCACTGTGCAGTGAACTCATCTGTACCAGCCTTGTTGCTGGAGGCTTATACATGTATAATATTGAATACAAAAGAATGCATCAGACCAGGAGACATGCCTTGACTGCTAAATGCAACAACTTTTTACCATTGGTGCATTCTGTTGCATTTAGCAGGGTTAGGGTTAATTGGTTGCTGGTCTTATCTTTTTGGCATAATGAAAACAATAGGCAAACAATGGATTGAGTATGTGCAGGAATGTGCATAATGACAACCAGCCTCTGGTACTCTATTTAGACATTCTAGATATACGGGAATTCGCCGAACAAAATTAGAAGCCATTTTTACGGTGGTGCCGCGCCCGGGGCGTGCAGGCTGCCTACGTTCTTTAATTTGATTTGCGTGCGTATTTTGGCAAGTTGTAAACACCCTGTTGGTCGAAGCTGCGTCGAGCGCGTGCATCTAACACGCACGCAAGCACCTCGCCACCGCAGTAAATGCTTCTAATTTTGGTCGCCAGATTAGTCTATAGCTCTACAATGACTTCAAACGAGTTTTCATTGAGAGTTGCAGCGTTGTGTTCTTTCTCTCACCTGGACTTGGCTTATGGCCAAATATACCGTTGAAGAATGCTGGCATGCGTATGCTGCCCCCTATATCCGATCCAATGCCAATCACGGACCCAGCTGCTCCCAAGATACAGCCTTCTCCTCCTAAAAAAACATGAATAGAGTCCAAAAAGGTATACGAAATGATGAGTTGGGACAAATCAAGGATTTTCTGCACATGGGCCAAGGGCTCAGTTTTCTCAAGACGCAATTAATTTTCATTGATAACTGAAGTGACAAAATTTCATCCCATGGCGAGTGGCTCTTGGACAAACCAGACACCAGACAGATTCGAGTTGCCAATTCTCATAACTCGTAGTTTATATACCTGAGCTTCCACCCACCATCCTGCGGATGTCGTAAGGGTTGTTGGTCCGGCCGTAAACCAAGTTAGCCGACTCATACCACATGCACAGTTCACTGACGTTAGTCACGCCGAGTATGATGCAACCGGCGCGGCGCAGGTTGTCCACAACGGGCGCATCGCGATCACTGATGATTCCTTTACGGTAGATCAAGCCACTGGTGTTGGGTTGATCTGTGCAGGGTAAAGTAAAGACTCATAATATTACACCTTCAGCTGCATTCACTTCCCATTTGCTTCGGTCTGTTCATGCCACAGTGTTGTATTAAATTAGTATAGTGCCAACTCCTCATTCCCTCATGCAGAAACTTTGAAGCCGCCCTGGGTGCGGCCATGATTGATGATTGGAGGGTTTGGGTGTTTGACTGAAGAACATGTCATCATATGGCAGAGTTGTAATCAAGTCAATCACAAGTCAACTCACAAGTTACAAAAGAATGCTTTTGTTATATAGTGTGTTTGAATGGCTTGAGACCAGAATTGTGAAGTGACTTGTGATTGACTTGATTACAACTCTGGCATATGGCTGTTCCGCATTTTGTTTTGCACATGTCTATGAACATCCACAGCCATTGTTTGAAGAACATGGCTTTATTCATGTACTTGGCTTAGGAATGCGCATTTTGTTCAAGCATTTATTTTGCTATTTTGATCTTTGTTGAGGTAAACATTTTGTCCTCTAACTTATAAAAAAAAACAGTGAAAATCATTCCTAAAGTCGTACTAAATTTTGAGGTTTTCACAGGTTTGTGCACATATATGGATTTGCCAAGCCGGCTTCATACAGCGAGTCACCAATCTAGTAAATTAACCTCTTAAATAAGGACGACGGCCATAGTCGCAGTTTTAAAAAGACCACCTTGCCGGTTGATGTCTATAGGTGCATTCCTGCACATACGCAATTGATTGTTTGCCCATTGTTCACATTATGCTTGGCTGCACAATCCCGTCTTGGATTAACAGCACCCCATTAATAACAGCCAGACAGAAGGGATAAAGTATAACAAATTATCATTTCCATCTATCTCACCTATTACAGAAAACGCCTCCTTAATAGTCAACGGCACTCCTAAAAATGGGGCATTCTTCTCCGAGTATCGGTCAGGCATGTTACCAGAATCCAGCATTTCGTCAACCTGCTGTGCTTCGTCAAGCGCATCATTGAAACGATATGACACCATTGCATTCAACAGACCGTTTACCTCCTTGATGCGAGCAATGTAGGCTTCAACAATCGTCTGACTCTTGATCTGAAAATTAACAAAATTCTCTCCTTTTTAAAGTAACTTAAAACAAATTGTTTAACCCTAACCTTCCCTAACCTGCCAAAATCAAACACCCCATTTGTGTTGAATTTTGTGTGATTGGGTACTGTAGAGCCTTGGCACCATCACTTTGCATGGGACTTGATGCCCTGATTTTGTCTAAGTACAAAGAATGTGCCATTGGTTTACTACACAGTGTTGGAGTTTGTGTGGTTAGGGAAGGATTCTAGTAAAAAGCCTTGGGCTGTTAGGGTTAAATTAAGCAACAATAAACCGACTTTTAATCTGAAAATGAGTGAAATTCACTTTTTTTTTAAGATTTCTTTTTTTCACTTTTTAAAACTACACTACAGGCTTTATTTATTGTCAAAGATGTTCAATAAAAATGGCTTTAAAAGCTACTTCATTTTTAAAGTAAACATTTTCCTTTGTTTTAAAGCTGTGAACACCTGATCCTGACCAATAACAGATCTATTATTTCACGGTCAGTATCATTAAAACCATTTTTCCCGATGTTCGCCCATCTAGCCAGCTAGTTGTTCATGTTTAAGTAGACAAGTACAAAATAGTGAAGTCAATTTTAATGATACTTGATGGAAATCAGGTCAGGTGTAACGGGGACACCAAAAAAAGGTCACACTTTTAGACACCAAATTTATGGAATGACCCAAATACATTTTGTGCACAAAACCCCTCAGGCCCGCTACCAGTAAAATGGTCGGGGGGGGGGGGGGGGGGGGGGGGGGGTCATGCCCACCCAACTGAGGCCTTTATCCCCTTCCCATGGAGTTGTGTGCAAAAACGTTTAGATTGCTGTATTTTTTTTCACTGAAGTGCTGTACAAATTTCGACCCCAGTTTCGTCGCTGATACCTGACGTGATCGGATCTTCCTGGCCAGGCTTGATGCACTCTCAAGGAGTAGTGGGTTACGGATGTGCGGGATCTTGGCCAGAGGGCGGTCACCATTGATGATGAGGGACATGAAGCCGAAGATGAACGTCACAAGGCTATTCAGAAGGGACTGGAAGAACATCTTCACTTCCATTGTGGCAATCGGCTAAAACTAAATAAACCAAAGCAAGGCAGAAACTATAAAAAGACATTGACACATTTTATCGCCCTTTTTAACATTTGGACATATGATCATGTCCAAATGTTTAAAAAGGCGATAAAGGGTCCAAGTTACTCGGACTAATTGGTGTCATACTTACGAGTTACTGATATGATTGATCATAACGGTTATGGACCCATCAATCCTCCCCCACTGCCTCATAGATCAACCCCCGGGGTCAGATTGGTATTTTTTTTGCCCCAAATAAAAAGGGTTGGGGACCCTGCCCTTCTTTTGAGTCGAAAAGAATCAGCCCTGTACTTGTGTACATGAACATGGTGCCCCAGGGTGGGGGTTGGTCACTTCTGGTCGCTAAGTAGGGTAGGGGGTACGGGGATACTAGGATCTCGGTGCATTACATCACCATACAGCATACTGTTTGTGTAGTAAGTAGTAGTATTTAGTTAGGCGAGCTATTAATTATTAGTTTTTAAAATTTAATTATTTGTTCGTTTTTATTCAGAGAGAAGTTAATTTTTTTCTGTGTAAACAATATGCTCCTTCCCATATCCATTGATATTTACCAGACTTGTAAAGATGTTTCTTGCCGAAAATGATGAAATGATGAGGTGAGGTTTACCACTTCACTGCAGTACAGTGATAACAAAAACCGTATTATATTTTACGAGCGCCCTCTGTTGTTTTTAGCCAACGAAATAATTGGCTCCCATCGCAAGAGGGCGTGCTCCTAGTTAAAATTATGTTTTGGGCAAACAAGAGAGGTCGCTATATTCTACGTGTCTCATGTTTTGTTTCTTTTGGACTAATTAATAAGGCAATGCAGGGTATGTTCTTTGAGTTTGAATCCAAAGTTCAGAATTGCTTTACAGTTTTTGAAGTATTTTTGCCCAAGGCATGATGAGGTACTTCGCAAACCGCCTTCCCGATTACGTAGCTGGTGCTGTTGTGAAAATCCCCCGCGACAACCTTCGGGAGCGGGTCACCGGGATCATCGATTCCGTGGTTCAGCACGTGCAGCCCCGCAACAAGCACAACTGCGAGGGGGGCTTGTACGTCGGCTCCGCTGGGATTGCGTATGCACTGTGGTACATCACCATGACCGGTCAGTTTCCCAAGCAAGCTTTGCGATACCTCGGCCTCTGCAAGCAGTACGTGGATGTGTCGGTCGAGCACGAGAGGGGGAGCCGCAAAGAGTCTGGTGTTTCATTTCTCTGCGGTACATCCGGAGTCCACGCTGTGGGGGCGCTGTACTACCACTCTTCATCCTCACAATCTGAAGGCGCCAGTCATGCAGCTGCACAATTTCTTGAAAGGTTTGTTGTGTCAAGCCAGGGGTATGTTCCACCCAAGAAAACAATGCAAATTTTGCTTAGCGTTCAACTTGAAGTAGTTTTTAAGACTTTATGGAAAGTCATTTAATTTTGTGCAACATTTGCATTATTCTTCAGGGCTTGAAATGAACGACGGCCACGACGGCCAGTGCCGTCGTTGCCTTCTTACTGGCCGCGGTGCCCCACACAAAATCTCCGTCTTCACGGCCAGTTTTGCCTTGCCCCAAATTTACCTTGGCCGTCGTGCCCTTTTTGCAAAAACACAGCCACCACAAGTACAATCCTTCATATCATTTGTTTTTTCGATGTCATGCCAGCCCTTCATAAAATCTCGCTGCACAACACGTTGACGATCGCGCATACAGAATTCACAGTACATGCACGTCGCACACAAACTATTAATCTGGTCCAGTTTCGGAGTGTGCCGATACTTCAAGCATCAACACCCCCACCGCAAGATTAAATGTGTGTGTTCGTACGTACACACAAAGCAGCAGGGGTATGTACATGTACGGCAACGTTTACGTGCAGTCAACTGACTTTCTTTTTCTCAGTACTTGCACGTGTGCGCCTCACAATACGCATCGATGTTCGTGTACGAGGAAACGCGCCCTTGTAGGCGGCGCTATGAAGCACGCCTTCGGCGCGCTACATACGTACAGTAACTTCATGAACTTTGGTCACAACACGCGGTGTTCCGATTGTCAAACGTTTCGATGAATAATTAGGCCCAAAAAATCGTTAGAGAAAGAAGATTTCTGCACGTTAATTCACAGAACTTGATCTATTTTGTCTGTGTATGCATTTTCCGTGTTCATGAATTTATTTCGAGGTTGTACCGCTTGTACACCGCAGTGTGTTTCCCCGACATTTCCTGCCGCAACACGAGGTTTATCGCCCGCCACACAAAGTGCATCACGCAAATTTATTTCTCCATGGATAAACGGACAGTGTTGGCCAGTTTCCCATCGTGGTTAGCGTTATGGTTATAAATTAGCGTTGTGCATAGTGATGTGTACGACCTAAATTCTCCATGATTTTTAAGAATTATCGACCGTAAATATTTTTGGCATTAATTAAGGCAAGTTTTGATAATTTTTTTGGCAATTTTTTGTTATAGCTTTCGTAGCGTAAACGGAAATAGTTTAGGCTGAAATTCACATATAGCCTAATTGAATACCCATGTGATCGGAAGCAGTATGTTTTTGGCCTCATAGTCTTACTCTTACTCTTAGTTAAATACGTTTTGAACGGAAAAACATCAACAGTGCCGCGCCCTCCATGCCCTTTCTGCAGATATAATTTGGCCTTGGTGCCCTACTTACTGGCCTTGGTGCCCTCCATAATTTTGCTTTATCCAAGGCCAAAGTGGCCTTGCCCTAAAAATTACCAAATTCAAGGCCTGATTCTTGTGAGTGGAATGTATCCCTGCTTTGCAAATTGTCGAAATCAAAATGGCTGTCTATTTTCCCTTGCAAAGTATTTCTGAAGGAAGCGGATATTTTGCTGGCACTAGCAAAATTTTCTGAAATGTTTTTTCTGAATAATTAAGACCAGCAACATATTCTTTTATTGGACTAGGGCAACAAAATAGTTCAAACTACCAATTTAATTGAGCTGTATCGTAGTCTACAGGATAGAGCATCCAAATGCAAGAGCGGAAGTTGCAAGTTTGAGCCCGCTTTACAGAAATTGACTGTTCCCTATCTTTCTTATTTGTTTTTCTTTGGCAATTATTCTCTTGAAAAGGGTTTGTGGTAAACTTAACTTTTTTTTCTAATCTGTATTTTGGAGGATTTTTGTAAAAGTGTAAGGGAAAAAGTCTAAAAAGACTGCTAGCAAATGTATCGGAAAGAGTTCCATATCCGGACATCACAAGCCTTTTTACTAGAATCCTTCCCTAACCACACAAACTCAAACACTGTGTAGTAAACCAATGGCACATTCTTTGTACTTAGACAAAATCAGGGCATCAAGTCCCATGCAAAGTGATGGTGCCAAGGCTCTACAGTACTCAATCACACAAAATTCAACACAATGGGGTGTTTGATTTTGGCAGGTTAGGGATGGTTAGGGTTAATATGACTTTAAAACGACCAAAAAGTGTAAATCTGATGAAGAAACACGAATTTAGGAGGGAAAACATTTCAACTTATTCTTTGAAAATACTTTGACTTTTTCTGTCATGGCCCATAGACTTTGTGCATGAGGTATAAGTGATGTCCGGATATGGAACTCTTTCCCTTTGTTCGGGTGGGCGCTAGTCAGAAGTTATAAACCCAGAATACCGTATAGCCAGGGATCACACCCAATTTTACGATACAACCTGGGAAGCGACATTGTGGGGATCACTCAACGAGGAGATGACTGCCAGTTTCTGTATTCAAATTTACCTAGTCAGTTTCCCTTGTGGATTGGTTGACGAATTATAAGTTAATAAGTCGTATCCTCATTGAGTGATCCCCACAATGTCGCTTCCCAGGTTGTATCATAAAATTGGATGTGATCCCTAGCTATACGGCATTCTGGGTTTATGACTTCTGACTAGCGCCCACCCGAACAAAGATACTGACAATTTGGGAGACCGCCAACATAGGGTAAGATAGCTCAGTTGGTAGACCGCCGGTACGGTATTCCGGAGGTCGCAGGTTCGCATCCCGCTACTGCCTGTTTCTTTGTTCACTTTGAAAATGTGACATTTTTTTCTTAGTTATGCAGGCTTTGCCAAAGTCTGTGCTCCGGAGAGGTTCCTTGGGCCGACCGGGTCTGATGAGCTGTTAGTAGGGAGAGCAGGCTACTTGTGTGGGGCTCAGCTGCTGGCTCAGAAACTTGGAAAACAGGTAAATCCAGAGGACGAAGTTAATCAATCTATAGTTACCAGGTTTACATCATAAATGTAGCTTTGAACACAATATTTAAAGGTTGTAAATTTATCAAACTTGTCTTTTGATTTGTCCAATTTTGCTGAGCAGGTCTTGAGCCAGGAAGATGTTATTTCCTTGTGCAAGGTGGTCGTTGAGTCTGGACGCAGTTACTCCAAACGTCACCAATCTCCATCACCGTTGATGTATTCATACTATGACACAGAGTATCTAGGTATGTTGGTTTTTTCCTAAATCATCAAACAAACCACAAGGGAAACTGACCAAGTAATTTGAATGAATTTTCAAAGTGAACATTGAAAACTGGCGGGAGCGGGATTTGAACCTGTGACCTCCGGAATACCGTACTGGTGCTCTACCACCAGCTGCTATCTTTTTGTAATACCCTATGTTGGCGGTTTCCCAAATTGTTAGTGTCTTTGTTGTTTTTTTCCCGAGAGATTTTACTTGATCATTTGTTGGCTTGATTTGCAGGGGCTGCACATGGTCTCTCTGGCATCCTTCAGGTTCTGCTTGGCTTTCCTGATTTCCTCAAGTCAGACCCCTCTGCCGAGAAGGACATCCGAGACTCAGTGGACTTCCTGGTGAAATGTCAGGCTGATCACGGGGGTAACATCCCACCAGTTCTGGATAAATGTTGGCACCAGACTAAACCAGTCGAGCATGAGTTGGTGCATTGGTGTCACGGGGCACCAGGTGAGTACAGGAGCAAGGGTTACGTGGGAAAAGCGCACAGACATGGCAGCACCATACCACCCTTTAAAAGTTTGTGGTGGGGAGGGGAAGGTGGGATTGGCAAACGTCTTACAAACATTTGGTAAACCTCTTTCCCGCCAACCTTTTTTCAAAACCTCTTTTGAGGAGCAGTTTGGTATTAATTAACAGTTATTCATATTAATTAAAAGTATTTTTAAAAAGTTTTATGTCAAAGGCTTTGGAGTCAAGCTTATCTGCGGCTAGTCTTGCATGGGTGTCTTATTCAGTCTGCACGCTTCCTGCAGCTTATCCATAAAGATCTCCCTTTTATCCTGAACAATAATTAAATTTAAGGAAAACTGTATGCAACATATTCTCGTTTTTGTATCTGGTTGGCACAAACTGTTATAAAAATGCATCAGAGCTACAACAACAGATGTTGTGCGATTGGGTTTACCCAGCAAGGGTATTTATGAAAGGGTATGTAACTACCTGTTTTTTTGTTCATGTCTGTTCATGCAGGCATCATCTACCTGTTCGCCAAGGCATACTTGACCTGGAAGGATGATACCTACCTAAGCGCCTGCGAGAAATGTGCCGAGGTGACGTGGGAGAAAGGCCTCCTCAAGAAGGGCCCGGGGATCTGCCACGGCGTGGCCGGCAGCGGCTACGTCTTCCTTCTGATGTACCGTCTGACGGGCGACAAGAAACACCTCCATCGCGCTCTGCAGTTTGCTGCGTTTATGGAGGAGAAGCAGTTTTGCAAAGAGGCGCGGGTGCCAGACAGCCCATACAGCTTGTACGAAGGCCTGGCTGGCACAACATGCTTCCTGGCTGATCTGTTACAACCAGAAAAGGCTGAGTTCCCATTCTTTAACGTATTCTGAGTAGGCTGTGGAGAAAGTACTGTGCTGGAACTAGAGAATGCAAAGTGATTGACCCCTGACCTGGTAGTCTAAATTGACCTCTGACCTGGTAGTCTAAATTGACCTCTGACCTGGTAGTCTAAGTTGACCTCTGGCCTGGTAGTCTCAGTTGACCTCTGGCCCGGTAGTCTCAGTTGACCTCTGGCCTGGTAGTCTCAGTTGACCTCTGGTCTGGTCGTCTCTATTGATTTATTGCAGTAGCGTCGGTGAATACAGTTTATGAAACATTTAATTGCATCACTTAGAATTTAAAGCAGTGTGCAAATACGAGAGTCAATTTATCCAAGAACCATATGAATTTGTGCATGCCTGTGTATTACATTCATTAGTTGTGAACATGTCAGTTGTACAAATACATTGTTCTTCTGTTGTGAAACTAACAAATTATTGGATATTTAAGGACTTTTGTCCTTGTCATAGAAAAAGGATAGAAAAAAGGAAATTCGGGATGATAGACAAATTTCAAAGTCCAATGAATTTCAAGAACTAACATTCACTTGCCAGAATTCCAAGCTTGTAGCAGATCAATAGTTTTTATTTCGTTTAAATTGTCAAAATATTTCAAAGCAAATGGTATGTTCTTTCCTGTACTTGTATAGTTTATATATTTTTTTTATTTAGGCCCTAACTCTAACTCGGCACCAAAATATCCAATACTGTGATGAATTTGCTTGACCAGTGGGTTGAACTCAATTCTAAGAACAAGCAATAATCTGTAAAATGAGAGCATTTTCTTTTATGAAATGGCTGAACTTGGTCCATATATTAAATAAACAACAGAGTTTTCAAGTTCTTGTCAATACTGATCAAGGAATCCTAAAGGAGAAATTTTGTGTGTAAGTGTGAGGTGCAAATAAATGAAATTTGGGGGGATGGGGGATAGAGTTTATTTTGGAATTGAACCTGCAGGCTGTAATTTGTTTTTTGGTTTAAATCATGAAGATATGAGAACTTTTTGTAGAACGGTTAAAACAAAAAATGAAGATAAAATTCAGAGTTGCTGTTGTGGGAGAGATAGTAGATGGGTTTGGGGATAGAGAGAAAATGTGTCCATTCATGGAAGAGAGTTGCAACATCGAAAGGCATCTCAACCAGATAATTGTAAATTTGCCCATGTGATTGTATGGTTGTCAGTATTTAATAAGAAATGTGAATAGCAATTTTCTGAATAAAAGTTGCTCTAAAATTATGAAATCGTATTTTACTGACTGCATTATTTCTTGTGTAATAAACAAATACCTACCTCACTCCACCCCACCCCAAAAATAAGGGTTTTCCTTTTGAATATGTAGGCAGAGCTATTTGGCAAACAAAAATGGCAGGTAATTACAAAAGAGAATCTATCAGAACTTGCTATTCCACTCCCCTTCCCGACCTCTATATAGACAAAAAACAAAGCTGTGTCCGAATCCTCTTGTCCAGGGCTATTGTCTAGGTGTTCGTCCATTACATAACTACGTGACGCAGATGTAGCTAAAGCTCTAGATGCCCATTTTCGGCCTTAATGAAGAAAATCAGGATAATACTGCAGACTAATTTGATAATTGGCAACTATATTTCTTTAAAGTTAAGAATTGGCTAAACCATTAACCACACCCACCCCTCTGCCTCATTGACCAAACTCCGCCCCCACCCACTCCCCAGAAAAAAGGCAGGTCTCTGCAGCACTTGGCTTTGTTGAGTAACTATGAAGTGTTAGGGTACCAGATTATCATTGACGAAGGTATTTCAAGTTAAACCAAATGCTATTGGCTTAGAAACGCGACCGGCAGAATGGTATCCAATCAACGGTCTTCTTACGGAAGTATCTGGGAAAATTATGGGATGTCACGTGCACGCCATGAATTGCTTCGCGATCGCGTGGAAAGTGCGCCGTAAGAAGTGATCTACTTTGTCTTTTGACGCCAAATTTCACCCGAAATGAAGGAAATATTTTCTCACTGGTGACTTGGATTATAATTTTGATAACCATGGATGCCGTGCGAGTCTTCAACAATGAGGTAAGATTTCGAAATAAGTTCTTTTTGGACCCCTGATTTGGGTTGTAAATTGGTAATCGGAGCTTGAACGACGGACGAGTTCCGCCAGCGGTTTTGCACTTGTTACAATGGAGGTTGGTAAACCGACGCCGACGGGTTTCGAGTCAACTCGGTCCCAGGTCAACTCGGTCCCAGATCTTGCCCAACTCGGTCCCAGGTCAACTCGGTCCCAGGTCAACTCCGTCCCAGGTCAACTTGTTCTCTGTGGGAAAATGTACGTAAATAATGGATCTGGACTGGTAATTTTGGCGATTGTGTAGGTAGTGTAACGTTAGGGCCCCTCTTTAGTTTTGATCAAAATAGAGTCAAGGCCAAGGGTATTTTTTTCTCATTCCAAAATGACTTTTTAACCTAAAGCAGACTTCTCTTAATTCTTTTGACATCGTTTTGGGTAATTTTGAACAGTTTATTGCGGTAGAAAATGCAATTTTCTTACGCGCTTTACGGCGGTTGCCATGCGAATCAACGCGGTTTTGCGTGTTTACTGTTCGTCGTGGTGATCGCCATCTTTTATTTTCGAGTTGCGTTTTGTCGTCTTCATCGCCGCTTTACCCCAAAATTTCCCTCAAAAACTAAAACCCTGCCCTTTATCAACGGCATACCTGTTGGTTTGTAATGTCGCTAACTAGTTTGGCAATTCCATTAACCTAAATAAAAGTGGATTTTTGTTTAGGAACAGGGCCCGGCACAATTGCAGAATACCCCGCCACTCGTATCTCCACCTCGTATCCGGATACGCGGATACGGGGTCACTGTTCATTGCCCTCAATAAACTATTCACATACCTTCCTCCATGGGTAAACAGTAGACTGGGCACATGTGCTAGTGAAGGACGGTCATACTAATCACCGTCAACACGCAAAATACCGTCAACACACCGTCAACACACCCAGTCATGTAAACGGGTGCAATCGTGAACCTCCCATTGTTCCTCTTTTGTTTATACTCTAACTTTTTCGGAAGGCCTCCCATTGATTTTGTACACGATTTTCAATCGTGGACGTTAGGTCAAACGTGGACCCCTTTGTCTACGCTTGAATTCTTTTGTCCTAGGTCCACGATTGCCGGCATATACAAACTCACCGTCAACACCTCCAAAACACATTCTTAACCCTAACAGTCCTGAATCCTCTAATGTTAATATGATTTTCCACACACCCTAGGGAGTTAGGGTTAACTGACAAATGCAGTACAAAACCGTAAAGTATGGGTCAACACGAGATTTGGGCTTAAAAATGGGAGGTTAAACGTCTGAAAATGCAATTTCTTTCTTCAAGAAAACGGACCGCTCCATGCAGCTCTGAAATCGGCAGCCGTGCCTCACTCAACCATGTCGCAGGCGCGCAGCGCGTGCTGAAGGCAAGATGGCGGCCAACGGCCGTGCTGCTTAGAGATAATTTTTTCGCGTGAAAAAAACCTCAATTTCTTTTTACGTGACTTTTAACCGACAGAAATTCTAATTTAGCCCAGGCATTACATTTCTATGCCTCTTCTGTTAATTTAGAATGTGTTTTGGAGGTGTTGACGGTGTGCTAACGGTGAGTTTGTATATGCCGGCAATCGTGGACCTAGGACAAAAGAATTCGAGCGTAGACAAAGGGTCCACGTTTGACCTAACGTCCACGATTGAAAATCGTGTACAAAACCAATGGGAGGCCTTCCGAAAAAGTTAGAGTATAAACAAAAGAGGAACAATGGGAGGTCCACGATTGCACCCGTTTACATGACTGTGTGTGTTGACGGTGTTTGTGCGTGTTGACGGTGATTAGTATGACCCGTGGAGGAGGGTCAACAGAGGGCGCTGTTTTCCTTATTAAACAATTATCTAACAACATTCTGCCTGGGCTTTGGACTGTTCAGAGCTTCCCATTACAATTGCGCACGCAGGTCCCATCCCAGCCCCTGCGCAGGTTTTTTTTTAAAGGGAAAATGGCGCCCTCTATCGCACCACCAGACTTCCTCCCACCCCGTATCCGCGTATCCACCTCCGGGGACATACATTGGACTTACACTTTATGCACAGCTTCCGATTCCAATTGCGCGCGCAATTCCCATCCCAGCCCCCTCAGAGGATTTTTTTTAAAGGAAAAATGGCGCACTCTGTCGCCCCGCCACACTCCCTCCCACCGCGTATCCGCGTATCCACCTCCGGGGACATACATTGGACTTAGACTTTTGACCAAGCTTCCCATTCGAATCACGCACGCAAGTCAGATTCCAGCCCCCTTGGGATTTTTTTTTAAGGGTAAATAGCGCCCTCTATCGCCCCGTCAGACCCAATCCCACCTCGTATCCGCGTATCCGCGTATCCACCTCCGGGGACATACATTGGACTTAGACTTTTGACCGAGCTTCCCATTCGAATTACGCACGGCAGTCAGATTCCAGCCCCCTCGGAGGATTTTTTTTAAAGGGAAAATGGCGCCCTCTATCGCCCCGCCAGACTCCCTCCCACCCCGTATCTGCGTATCCGCATATCCACCTCCGGGGACATACATTGGACTTAGACTTTTGACTGAGCTTCCCATTCGAATTACGCACGCAAGCCAGATTCCAGCCCCCTTGGGATTTTTTTAAAAAGGGTAATTGGCGCCCTCTATCGCCCCGCCAGACTCCCTCCCACCTCGTATTCTCGTATCCGCGTATCCACCTCCGGGGACATACATTGGACTTAGAAATTGTCCCCTCTATCGCCTGGTCAGACTCCATCCCACCCCGTATCCGCGTATCCGCGTTTTTTAGGGGGTTCTTTCGGGTGGCGGGGTATTCTGCAATTACTCCCACGACAAATTCCCGCCCTTGGGTTTTCAACGGTCATGCTATTTAGCGTCAATAAGCGTCAACAAACCCAAAATGCACATTTAAGCTTCACAAAAGCTATACTTGTATTTAACAAACTCTTGCATCTCGTATTATGTAAGAAATTGGGCGAATTCTCGTTCACAATTCTACATAAACGAAATTTTATGACGACAAAATTACGATGAATGGGCGCCGCCATCTTTGTTTTCTCTTTTGCGCCTGCGCGATTGCACCATGTCCCAGAAAAACAAGATGGCTACCGGGAAAAAGCACCGTTGATGTCGTACTTTTTTCGCTTAAAAATCACACATTTAAAGATACTTTTAAGTTTTAAATACTAATGATACTTTTAAATAATCATAGGAGCCCACTAAATATTGTGAATAACATGTTTAAGCTTAACAGTGCTTTTATAAGTTGTTGACGCTTTGTTGACGCTTGTTGACGCTAATTAGCATGACCCGGTTTTCAACCACAAATAACTTTTAAAACAAATTCTTGCAAAAAAAAAACGATTAAAAATCTCTCCGCAAAAGGTTAACTATTTTTTTTCAAGTTTTTAGGATTCCTTGTAAGATGGGGTTAAAGATGAAAGTGATAATTCCAGCCATTTTTTGAATGTCAAAGTGGATAAAATGGAAGTTTTTCTGATGTTGGTGACGGTTTGTGCCGCTGTCAGTGGAAGATCATTTGTACAAAGTGGTGGTGTGTCGTGACCCGAATTTCGGCTTGGGGGTTTGGAGGTCTCGTTCATTCGTTGAAATCCTGTTTTGTTTTTTTTCTTGAGATTTTCGATGAAAGTTGAACGGTCAATGTGTGAAACACAATCACATTGATATATTAAGCCATTTTAATACAGATGTTTCTTTTTACTTCGCCTAATGGACAGATCACAGCTCCGGTTTTAATTTGTGATTTTGGTAAACTCTAATAGAATGGGGATATTGTATCGGATGTTTAAAATGCTTGGTAACTTGTTGGGGGAGTCGTCGTTGTGTATCGCCTGGACGTTTACTCCTTCTGAGAACATTTCCGCCATTACGTCCACCGACTCGACACAAACATTCAGTAAGAGGTCTTTGGACGTTCGTTCTAAAATCGATTATATAGAACAGCTGTTGCTTGCTGGTTTATTCGGTCTAATCAAATTTCATGTCTTCCTGTACCGTGAGATCAGTGTCGGATATAAGAACAACAACATATCGCTAGTCTTAAGTTCTGGTCAATATTTTAATCAACTTAACCCTTGCAGAGAATTTTTTTTAACTTGGTCACGTAACCACCCATGTTGCTATCCGGTGACACGACAAATTCCCACCCTTGGGTTTTCAACCACAAATAACTGAAATACTGACAGCGATCAGCAAACAGCCTTTGTATATCGAGCCCAGAGGCGCGCGCAGTGCCGATAATCGATCAGAAAACATCGTTCATGTTAAAAAATCCGCTCCATTACTTTGTACACAGCTGGTTTGTGCATGCACCAAAGTCGCACGACAAATTAACTTTTTTCGGGTTTAACTTGAGCATATTCTCATTTTGAGGGGATCACAAGCTGCATGAATTACTACTCTGCCGGTAAGGTGAGTGTTTGGTTGATATATTCAGGGAAACGGAAGATATCGGATCATATCAGAAAAAAAACCAACACACCGCTGAAAACCCAATACGAGTGTTTCCAGCTCTAAACGGCGAATCTCCCATGTCATGAGCCTAGAGCTGGAATTTTCAAGCTAGGAAAACGATATATATTTCCACTTTTCTTGACGACAGCACACCTGGTGCCATCATTTCACAGGATGATTGAGACTACTATTAACTCTAGTAATGTATTTCGTAATAATTCAGTAAACAAAAATTGGAGGATTACCAATCGTGTACACTACATGCACCTTTAAGCAGTATAACAAAAAATTCCCGTGAACAACATCACTAACTCCCCCTAGAAGGGTTTTTCTAGGGTCATGTCAAGTATTGACGATTAATATTAAAGCTGAATTAAAAGTGTAGGTTTGCACAGTGTTCATCTGCTCAAAATTAGTTTGATTCCATGGTTATTGTTTTAACAGTAAAGTGTAAGATATGTAAATGTTAAATTTTTTCTGTATGAAATGAAGATAAATAATTATTATAATTTTTTGTTTTTACATGTGCTTTCACCAAAACACATGCAATGTATTAATTGAAAGTAAACCCTAAATAAATAGTGCCGAGATTTTTTTGGGGAAAATCCAGTTTGCACAACAATTTCTAAACTGGTTCAATATCATGTAAGAAGGGCCGGATGATGCCCGTTACACCTACAACGTTGTTGAAAACTGGTGTAGTGGAGATTTGAGGATGCAAGAGGAGGAACAACCTTTAGATTTGAGACTTTTGTTGGGAAAGTTTCGTGAAATATAGGGAAAGAAAGTTCATGTTTACTGTGTTACTTCTTAGCACAGCATACAAATCACATGCAAGGTCATTTTTGCCTCATTTTTCTCGGATTTTGCCAACATAAATCTTGAAATAACTGGTTATGCAACTTGTTAAAGACAGTTATCACAGAAAAGAAAGTTTGAAAGCCAGGTTGCAGACAGTAACACCTCTTTTAAACTAAACAGTTAAAAAATGTGGAACAGATTTTACTAAAAGGGTTTGTCGTCATCACAATTTCTTGATTTTATCGGCAAGTGTGACAGGCATGGTCATTGATCCTTTAGAATTTACCAGAAAAATTATTTCAACTTGTTCTCTGTGGGAAAATGTACGTAAATAATGGATCTGGACTGGTAATCCAAGTTATTAAAAAAAAAACGGCCTAACAATAGTGTTGATTCCTTGAAACAGTGCGAATGTTTTTCAGACTTGGATATTATGACTTGCTATATTCATAATATAAATTTTTAATAAAACAGTTTTCATAATTCTAAACAAGTAAGTATAGTTTGAAATGTTAACTACTGTTTTGACTGATGGATAATTTTTTTAAGAAATAAGGCAATTTATTTTTTAAATGGCTAGCATCTCTTCATTTTCAAAAAGAATAAGGACCTTTTTTACTTCTATTTTTAGATCATGGCAGGCAACATCTTCCAAGATGGCCGCTACCACTTTTTTCAGACTGGCTTTCGCTGACATTGAAATCTCCCAAATTGATTTACAACATGCAATAGAGTACCGAAGTGTGATGTCAGTTGCCGCGGCAATGGTTCCAAACTAATGCAGTTTAGAATGTTTTCTGGTTCCAAACATTGCATTGATTAACGTCATCGCTTCGGTACTCTATAATCCTTCCCATACAATTTTAAAAACAACATTTTGAGGTAGTCATATGCATAGGTTCGAAGATCATTGAAAACCAAAAAAACAGGGAGAATAACCAAAACCTGAAGTGCATCAAACAAGGAAATGGTACTAAATAGTCATGCATAAAGCAATTCAGTCATTTACCATTGAGATAACAGCATATAGTCCTATTTTACTTTGCCAATGGCCAGGAATTGGGTTTAATAACTTCTATTTGCCTTGGTTGCGTTCCCACAGCTGTCCAGCTTGTATGAGAGCAAGCCGCCTATCTCTAGAGCTAAGATGACCCAGGTCACTAAGCTGGCCATCAAAGCCATCAAGTTCTACAAGCATGTGGTACAGAGCGTGGAAAAGTTCATCCAGAAGGTAATTTGCTGAAGTAGCTTAACCCTAACCCCCCTTCAGTGTTTTTCAAAACTGAAATGATAAGCCTGCTTAACCCTAAACCCCCCCCCCCCCGACCCTTTTTGCTAGGAACCATCCTTAATCCTCCAAAATCATCCGATTACCCTGCCCCAAAAAATGCATTCATACTCGATCATCCACAATTTTCCAAATGTTTGCATTTATGTTAAAAATGAAACGTACCCAGATCCTAAATCACCATTTGCCCTTAATCCTCTAAAATCCTCCTGTTTCTCAAACACCATTCATCCTCAATCCTCCAAAATCCTCCAAAACTGCAAGGAAGATTTTGGAGGATTGAGGTGGGTTAGGGTTAATACAAAATATCCAGAATTTTGTTGGATTCTGTAGCTTTGGCATTTTCAACTTCCCTGCTAAATCCAACAAAATACAACAGGTGTTTGTGTGAACCCTGCCAAATACAACAAAATGTTTACTATTTTTAATTTTCTGCTTCCACCCTCTTAAATATAATGATCGAAAGTTAATTGTAATCGTATTGTTTATTTTCTAGTGTCGGCCAGAGTACAAGGTGCCCGGTCTCTACGTCATTGACTCCATCGTTAGGCAGTCTCGCCATCAGGTAAGGTACAACTTCAGGGCTCAAAATTCCCAAAAAAATGTACTTGCGCTTTGCGCAAGTTGGCATTTGAAACAACTTGCGCTAACAAAATTTAACTTGCACTAATTTTTGTAATTCAATGTATGTATGACATATGAAATAAAGGCAAAGCTTCGGATGCCAGCCGCTTACTTTTGAAGAAAGAGAGCAGACTTTTCTGCTTCGGTGGTTAACGTTTCATGATGATCGGAAACCCCAAAATGCAAGAAAAAAATGTCACAAAATATCTCACTTCTCCGTCATTTAAAAGCCGATCAGTGCGCGAAACGATGTTAACAACGTTTACGTGTAAAATCCCGCTCCACGCAACGCACGCTCGCACCCGGCGGTTTCAGTTACATTCAACGACTGACTTGTATGAAAGGGAGCGAGGTTACACATCGCACAGCAGCGCAGCATGTCTGGTCCCCAACGCAAGACATGCATAAAAAGGCAATGATGTACTGTACGTGCAGTCTGCACCGTTCTATGTACATTAACATTGCACGGATTTCGTTCCGATCTGCATGCAGGGATTGTGCGAGCGCTATGATCATGAGTAGCTGCTGGGCCGGGACAGAGAGACAGAAAAGCTACAGTAAAACATGTTTGTTAAACTTATTGTTTTAATCAAATCATACAGGTTATCATTGTGAAATATCAGTAGACAAAAACCGGTACTTTTCCAACTTGCGCAAAACGCAAGCTTGAGTCGACGATAACTTGCGTTCGGGTATTTTTCACTTGCGTTGCGCAAGCACTACAATGGTAATTTCGAGCCCTGAACTTACAAGGTGTATAGATGGCAGAAACTTGGTTTTATTGTGTATAAATTTGTTTCTGCTAATACTAAATCAAAATGAACAAAGGTAGCTGAATGCAAGTAGTAAATTTCATTATTTTTAAGATAAGGATGTTATGATCTGTAAGGTTAGACTTATGTTAGAAGTTCGTTTTTTTTTTTTTCAAATGCAAGCCCAACTAAATTCTAAGTGTAATAATTTCTGACTTTCAGTCTAGTGCATGTCAAAAAATTATTTGTGTTATTTTTATTTTTACAAAGGACATCATAAGGGTTTACAGTAAATAGTGTTTCTATTTCTGCAGATCCCAGTTTTCAGTTTTTTTTTTCCTTTTTACATCTTACATCCCTGCAAAATTAATTTTGATATTATTGTCATTAGTTCGGACCAGAGAAGGACGTCTTTGCACCGCGCTTTGCCAAGAACATTGTCAACACCTTCCAGTTTCTGTTCAAGTGTCCTCCGGATGGCCGGGCCAAGATCGTCCGTGTCCTCAACCTCTGGCAAAAGAACTCAGTCTTCACTGCCGACATCATCCAACCTCTTATGGACATGGCCAACCCGGAAAAAGCTGGTAAATTCACCCGTTTCTACTAAATAATATAAAACCTGAATTTCGTGGAAAAAACTGCTTGAACCCAAGGATAGTAGCTTAAAAATGCACTAGACTTGAAAGACATTTCCAGAATAAACGGCCAGTAAACAAAAAACTAAAACATGAAGAATGACTTGTGAATATAACGTGTATCATTGAGCACAACTGAACTGCTCAGATAAATTCTGTGAAGTTATTAAATTTTGAAGAAAAAAAAAAGAATTTAATAAAATAATTTATAAATTTGTCATGAAAACCATGAGATCGGCATATAAATTGCAAGGCTCTATTCAGCGGGTATATTGAGCCCTGCTAAGTTATGGTTGAACTTAGTCGGCAATGAAATATTCATTGGACTGAGACTTGAACCAGAGACCGCTGGACTACAGTTCCAGTGCCGTATTCTCGCGCCTGAATTGTCAACTGGCTTTGTATGTACTGAGAATGTAATGTCAATCCGAAGACAATATCCATTAACCCTAACCCTCCCAGATCGTTTAAAATCTACCAAAATATTTTTGGAGGATTTCATTGGGCCTGATGCCCCCTTTAAAGTTACAATATATGTATTGTGTTTAGTGGGTTACTGCACAATATTGAATTTTTCACAGGTTCAAGAAAGTTCCTTTGCAAAACTAATGAAGGGGAAGTGAGGTTAACTGAAAACCCTTTCCAATTATTATGGTGAATAGTACAAATGGCAGAATGTTTTTATTTTTTCGCGTAGCCGCAGCTGAAGCTGCAGTGACTAACCCGGCCATCCCCAAGTCAGACAAGCCGGACGTGAAGGCCTGGCTGTCCCAAACCGCCGAGCCTAAGACGGCTAAGAAAGAAGCCCCAGCCAAAGATGAAACCCTGTCGGCCGTCCAGCAGATTCTGCAACAAACACAGCAGCAGCACATTGTAAGTGGCTAGGTTTGCCAGATTGCAGGACCTGTAGGTATTAAAGGAGACCAATTTGGTTGGCTCATTAAACCGACAGTATTACATAGAATTCCTCTATTAACCAGTCACCTGTAACCATTACCCAATATTATTGACTTGCTAAGTACCTAATTTCCTGCTAATTGAACCTTCGCCCATTTCTTACAGACTGTAAGTTCTCGCTAACGGAATTTGCTTAGCAATGTGATTTAACAATAGAAGTCCCATGCATATGTAAATGTTTTTTTGTGTCAAGTTTGGTGTAATTTTTTGTTAGTGTCAACTCTATCAGTGACCAGGCTTCATTTCAGTTTTAAACAGACTACTCAATCCCTTATTAATTTGTTGCATAGCTGACATACTAATGAATAAGCTGAAATCCCATAGTTGATTCACTGGTTTGTCAGCTGTGCAACTAATTATTAGATCTGTTAACAGTTTTCAAGATAAATCAAATAACGTCTTCAGTGCTTCAGTTGTCGGTCTCCTGTAGTCCTCTTTATGAAGACATTTTCAATGTATATAGTTGGAAAAATTGTATAGAAACAGCAGGAACTGACGACCCTATTGATTATTCACACACAGCAACAGCAGCAGCTGCAGCAGCTACAGCAACTGCAACAGCAGCTGGAGAAGCAGAAGCAAGCTACTGACATGTCCACGAGCAGCGGCAATGCAGGACTGGTGCTAGACAGCAACCTGGTGGATCAGGTCCAGACACTGACGGCCTACCTGTCCACGCTAACGGGCAAAGCAGCAGGCAGCAGCAGCAGCAAGTCAAGCGAGGGAAGCAAACCACCCGTGCCCGCACCCGTGCCCGCGCCTGTCCCAGCACCAGTGCCCGCGCCGGGTGTGGAAGCTAAGGCACTCGGTTTCAACAAGGTAACTTAACAACAAATTGCTTGATTTTCATCAGTAAGGGAAAAACGCAAAATTTAAGAAGCAGTAACTTCAGGTTACCCTTGAGGTTTTATAGGGTTGGAGCGCTATGCACTGCAGGGTAACCTTAAAACCCTGTGTTTACCACAGGTTTTAACCTCCAGTTACCTTATTGTATTATGCATTTCCCCCTAAGCAGCATGTCTAGCAATCAAACACCAGTTGTTTTTGTTCTGCATATATATGGATGTTTTACTGCAGTATCTTTTGGAAAACTTATTAGGGTTTGATAGGGGTTGAAATGTAAATTGTATTGGTTGTAATGTGTGGAATACGCCTTGCTAAGAACTTTAGCAAAAGATAACCACAGACAACCTCAAGAAAAATCTGGCAAGTTGTTGAGTGCGTTTCACTGGAGATTTGTTTACAAAACTAGATGTGGAGCACTTGGCCGTGTCTGATTGTCTAAACAGGTAGTTTGCAGGGGTGAGATTTGTCAGGATTTTTCCTGATTTCAGGATTTTTTGTCGGGATTTCAGAATTCTTAAAAAATCTCTTTTGCAATCTGGATTCCTGAGGCAAATACAAACTATATGTTGTGGATTTTTCATGGATTGTTCGTGGATTTCTCGTTGATTTTTCATTTTTGGCCAATCTCACCCCCGAGTTTGGGTAACTCCTATGACAAGTTATGCATAATTGCAGCAGTGTAACCCTTATCCTACTGAACCCCCAACAAGATCCAACAGCTGAACGTTTTTGGTAGATTGTGCTGGTCTCAGTAGTGAACAAACTAATCTTTCTAGCAGTTGGACTTCTGTTGGAGTCGGTAGCTGTTATTATTGGATTAAGCTTTGTCCTGACAAAATACTTCACGCAAAGTTAAGTGCTAAGTAAATCCATGTAACTAACATCTGAAAGTTTTTCTTTGACTAGCAATATTTTCTTCCGTTGTCCTTTCTTGGATGTTCAGGCACTTCTGGATTTTGATTACGGTGATGAGGAGGAGGAAGACAGCCACCCGGCCATCCAGCAGCCCAAATCGGTCTCCGGTCTGGAGTCCAGCGTCCAAGCTGTACATAGACTGAGGGAAGAACTGAAGAATGCGCAGAGTCAGCAGGAGTTTCTACGGCAGCAGCTGCAGCATCAGCAACCGGCCATGCCGCCCGTGCCTCCTAGTTATGCCAAACTCATGCAGGTTAGTGTCCACAGTTTGTCCCTCTATTTTAATCATAACCATACTTAATCCAACAACATCCAGGATGCCCCAGCCATAGACAATGACAATGTGGGAGACCGTCAAAATAGGCAAGAATAGTTCAGTTGGTAGAGTGCCGGTATGGTATTCTGGAGGTTGCAGGTTCGTCGGTACAAGCAAACACCTGTCAACGACAAAGTGCTTTTCAACAGAGTGCCCTATTACATGTGTGCTGTTAAGTTGTCCTGAATAGAGAATGGTGTCACTGAATTTATGCATCATCGCATCAGTTTTTCAGTATTTTTCTATAGGGTTTGACAAATTCTCATCTCGGTTGAATGTAACCATTTTTTGTCCGCAGCCCCCTGAGCCCGAAACGCCCCCGGAGCCTGCACCTGAAGCCCCAGCCATCAAGCAGGACGAGGAAGGTGACGACGTGCAGGAGATGCAGCAGCTGCAGCAAGAAGCAGCACAGATTGAGGAGGAACAGCAGCAGCAGCAGCGACGGTCGAGCCACCGTCACCATGACAACGAAGAGCAGGAGGAGGGGGAGATCGTGTCATCTCACAAACGGTCACGGCACCGTGACAGAAGCCGGTATGATGGTAGCTGTAATTATTGCATCATGCCAAGCGCAGTAGTGTACGTTTTCATCGTTTCTTATAATGAAAGCAGGGATTCATCAAACTACCTTCACTGTAGCTAAAACTAGCCAGAAAGAAACCTTAAACCTAACCCTGCAAGACACAGCACAGTGCATCTGTGGTGCCAGCTTCACTTTGCTGCACTCTGCACACAAGTCAATGTGACAAAGTATGCAATCTGATGCGTCTGGCAGGGTTTCTAGCCAAAATACCCGGAGGGTTAGGGTTAAGAAAAGCTGCATTGAGAGACCTTACATCCATGCCCTAAAATGGCTTTGATTTTTTTTACATGTGTCCATTCGGAGTGAATATTGCCCGTGAAGCATTCTAGATCGATAGCAGCACAGTGGAATTACAAGATGGGTCTCATTTTAACTTCTATCCCTCTATATTGATTTTCTTTATTCTGTCTTGGACTCGGAATTTACAGACAGAGGTAAGGAAATTGTTAAATGTGTGCTTTCATGCAGATGCTCCATCTTGCATGCCTTTTGCAGCTCGGTCTTTTCACGTTGTGCTTTTGTTGAGTGGTGGAGATTGTGGGCGGAGCCTGAGAAAAGGGGGTGGCTTAAAGCAGTCGTCATATTTGAATAGAATTGTTTGTAGTGCTTCGTGCTGCATTCTTTACAATGTTTGTGTATGTCACAGGAGTTCAGTTTTTCAAACTTTGCTGTGGGAGTGGGTGCCATTTCGAAAAAGTTCAAGTTAGAGGGAGCTTTTCTGTCAGTGTTGGATACTTCTAAGGATTATTTTGTTTATGTCATGTTGAAGAAACACACTAAACCCAAAGTGCACTAACAAAATAAAGATTTCACCGATTGCTTGATTCACAACCACCCCCCCAACCCCCCCCACCCCCCCCTCCCCCAACCCCCCCCCCCTCCCCCCCCCCCCCTCCCCCAACCCCCCCCCCCCCCCCCCCCCCCAGCTTGTTTAGCTTGAGTCTCTCGTTTTTCACAAATTTTAAAATGTCAAAGTGCTTGAATCCCACAAATACTGTTAGACCATATGAGTAACCATGATTTTGTTGGATTAGGCAGGTATTTATTTGATTCCATTGGAATTTGAGTGTGGTTAGTTTAACCATTTCTGGATGAGTGGTTTTGGCTTCACTTTCACTTCATTTTCACTCATTTTTTTTCTTTTTTATCCTTTTGTTGGCCAAAAAAAGCAAATTGAATGAACCTGCATGAAATGTAGTCATATTTATTGTTGTGTGTTGTCAGATTTTGTGATGCTACAACCAAAATCACCATAAAACATTAAGAAAAATAAATTCCTTTGTATTAAGAGGTTACAAGTATAAAATGCCAAGGATGCATTGCATCCCCCCCCCAAAAAAAAATATAAAAAAATAAATATATAAATTTCATGCTGTAATTTTTGTTTTAAAATGCTGTCCTTTCGGTCTCGGTCCTGAAATGCTAAAAATTCATGTGTGTTGTGACCTGTGTTACGTAGGTGTGAAGCTGCCTTCTTGAAAGGTCAAAGGTTAGTCTGACCATCCGGAATTTTCTTGTTCTTGTTCAAGATCAAGATCAAGGTCACCCAAGAGGCGGCGGTCCAGGTCTCGGTCTCGCTCCCGCTCTGGCTCCCGGTCAAGGTCCCGCTCCAAGCGGAAGAAGCGTTCTCGCTCCCGCAGTCGATCTCGACGCTCCAAGAGATCACGATCACGGGACAAGCATGAGAAAAAGCGGGAACGGGACGAGGATGAACGGCGGAAGGATAAAGAGAAGAGAGAGATGGAACGAGAGCGGGAGAAGAAGGGTCTGCCTCCACTGAAGGAGAAACATCTTAGTGGTACGTCACTACTCACAAAACCAATTTATGGAACATCAAAGGTCAGAGCAGAAGGAATTGCAAGAGTAGGTTTAGAGCATGTGCCAGCAGACATGCCAACCAACGAAGACATGCACAGCACACAGCCAAAGTAAACCAACATTTGCAGCTGTTTGGATGGTGCTAAACAGGAAAATTGTGCTCGGTATCTTGAATAATTGGTGTTATTAAATGGGAATTTCTGCAACGTGATTTAACAACGGCAACATTGAATCACCTTATTCTTGTCGTTATAGACCCTCGTAATTTTACTTTATCATTTAATGTTTTTGTTTTTTTTGCATGTGATTTCTCTTTGCAGTTTGCACCAAGACTCTGTGGGTCGGCCGATTGCCCAAGCTCGGAGCAGAGAGCGAATTGAGAAATTATCTGGAGGATTTTGGACCCATTGCGAAAGTTGATGTAAGTCCATCTCATACATTGTAGATGTGAAAGGTTATCTCATTTGGTTAAGTTTTAGCACTCATTTGTTATTCAAGTTCAAAACTCAATAAAACAATAATTTTTAACATGGAATCTTTTAATTTTTAAATGTGTTTATTTGAGTTACATTACTGATATTGTGATTGTAATACTTGGAAAATATATATATTTATTACTAGAAACAGGCAGTATTAGGGTGTGTCCGTATTAGGTATTTTGTGGATATGGCTTTAGTCTTTGCCATTCACACACTGTGGTAAATAGCCGTAGCCGTATAAAAAAAAGACATTTTCGTCCACAGCTTACCATTTAGCTGGTTTTCTGCATCCATGGTTAATTAAAGTACTTCTATTTGTGCAGCTGGTGCCCCCAAGAGGATGCGCGTATGTCTGCATGGAGAACAGGCTGGATGCTTACAAGGCTTTAGAGAGACTACGCAGAGGCAAGATGTTCGGGAACTCGGCCAAGGTGAGAATAAAAGCTTGGATCCCGAATACATCTTGTGTTTGTGGTAATGAAACCAAGGATTCCTCAAAAGCGCATATCACACTGTAGCTTGAAAGACTGAAGAAACCTGTAGGAAGACGACGAAGAAATGTTCAGTTGTAGAGGTGGGAGGAAAACCCCAGAATGATATTCTGGGGAAAGAAACCCACGGAGTCAGGCAGGGACTGAAAACCCAATCCACATGTCGGCCCTGGAGGGATTCGAACCAGGGTCACAGTGGTGGAAGGCGAGGAAAGTACTACTAGGCAACCTGACTCCCCAGTCTCAAGTCTGGTTTTTTATTTAGTCTCAAGATGTTTTTATCTTGGACATACGGAAGCATAAATGTTTTTTGGGGATAAACAAAGAGCAGCAGAAGCTGATGCACCTTCCAATCCACTCCATTTTGAGCTCCGAACTACTGTGGAGTGCATTGGCGTTACCAACTTGTATTCAATAAACTACACTTAAGGGGACTGTTTGCTAAGCAAATTGCTAAGAAATTTGTTTTGAGGTTACATCATAGGGTGCTCCTTCAAAGTATAGATTTTGTGAAAAGGGGCTCTGTACTAACTTGGATAATGTTTTAAACTTTAAATTGCAGTTGATTGTATGTAAAAAGATGTTTTACTTTTCCCATAAAACTTTATTAAGTAATTGTACTGAAATCCAATATGGCCGCCATTACCATGGCAACAGCGGATTTGCAGACAGTGTTTTTTCTTGTAAATTCTGAAGACAATATATATTGGTGATAATACATTAAAAAAAACTTTAAAACCAAAAAAGTAGTCTGCTTAGCTAACAGTCCCCTTAAGTATTCAAGGTTTAAATATCTTGTTGCCTCACTTAAAGTTGGCTTGTTTGGAATTCACCAGATTGCCTGGGCTCCTGGGAGGGGTCTGAAGGAGTACAAGCAGTACAACGACTTCTGGGAGGTGGAGAAGGGAGTGACATACGTACCATGGGACCACCTTCCGTCAGAGGTTGATCTGGTAGAGCTAGCGGAGGGTGGAGTCATTGATGAGGACACACTGCCACCCGGCATGAAGCTCGGTAAGTCACAACCCTGACGTCTGGCCAGGAAATTCCGCAGTCACTTTGTCCGTTAATTTTGAAACGAGTAATGCTGTTTAGCATATTCCAAAACATAGGAAAGTTTTACTTGGCAAAAATTTGTCACACTCCAATTATGTCATTTTTTCAGCGTTGTATTTTAGTTCGATTGAGCAAAAAATTTCAGATCAAAGTACATTTGCAATTTCTGCTGTATAATAGAGTGAAACTAAGTAGGCAGTTCCTTTACCAATGTGTCTGGTAGATTTATGCTTTTTTTGGGGGGGGGGGGGGGGGGGGCTTTTTTACTGATTTTGCTTCATTTAAGGTGTTTGTTGTCATTCGTTGATTTGTCTCTAATGCACCTATGCTGTCAATCAGTTTTGTGCTCTGTAATTAAGTATTTCTGCAGACTCTGTGCAGTTGAACATGGCTGTGTTTTTTTTCTCGAAGCTCTGGGTAGTGGTATTTGCATTTTTCAATCTTAAGTCTCATTGGGTGCAAGGTTCAGTATTTGTTCAAATAATGAAATGATTTCTTTATTTTTTGCAGACTTGCCCGAAACTGAAGAAGAGACCCCAGTTCCAGGGGTTGCTCAACCCCCTCAGATTCCTGCTATGGAGGCCCCGCCCACACCCGCTGGCCTCATGATACCAGGGCTTGGCCTAGTCCGACCCAGCATGGGACAGCCCATACCCACCGTTGGCCACGCGGTCCCCAATACTCTACAGGCTTTGCCGATTGGCACCAGAATACCCGGCCCTGCACCACCCACATCCAGCCAGCCGCAAGCCGTGGTTCCTGCATCTGCTCCAGACATGGTCCGCATGCCTGTCTTCCAGGCCGGCGTGTTCCCTCCATTTGTTGGTTACAGTCCGCAGATGCCACCCCCTGGTTTCCGGTTCCCCCCGGGATTCCAAGCTCCGCCCACCACTGCGAACCCGCCCATCAGTGGGGTGCCGCCATCCGGCGTTCCTCCACCTGTGCTCTTTCCTAGAGGAGTTCCGCCTCCCACGAGCCACCCATCCCTGCCGCCAGCCACTGCTGTGAAAGTGACCACCACTGCGAGTAAACCAGCTACTGCAAGCACTGACAAGCCAGACTTCAAAATCCCAGGACTTGGCGGGGATCCGGTGGCCGGCAGAACACAGGAGAACCCGCCACAGCTGCCTGGCCTACCGATGTTGGGAGTACCTCGTCCAGGCTTCCCAATCTCGTTGGCTGCCCTACAGCGTGGCTTGCTTCAAGGAGGCACCCCAACGAGCATAATGGGAGCCCGGCCTGGAGCCTTTCCACCGGGATTCAATCCATTAGGAATGCGACCACCTATGATGAGAATCCCTGGACCTGTTTCCATCTCTCAACCAGATGATGGTATCCCGGATCCTGCTAAACAGATCAAGAGTGAAGAGGGCAGACTACCAAGTTCTGGAAGTGAAAAGGGGGAGATGACAGAGGGAATCTTTGCCGTTCCCAAACCACCGATGTCAATTCTCGGGAAATTCAAAGATCATGTTGGACAAAGGTTGCCTTCGCTGGGTATGCCAAACATGCCGGGTAAAAAAGACATTGATATGAGGGAAGAGAAAGTATCTCCTGCGGGCGCTAATCATTTAGAAGGTGGGCCAGCTGCTAGGAATCCTGATCAAGATAAGATAGGAATGCGTCCACCCCTGTCACAGGAGCACATCATCTCCGATGGCAGCCGATTCCCTCCAGGCATACGTCTGATGAGGCCCATCATTGGTATCCAGGGGCAGCCGTTGATTCAGAGAGCTGTCGCTCCGGGCTTCCGGATGCGACTTCCGGGACCAGGCCAGCAGTTTGCAATGCAGGGGCAGATGGGGCAGATGATCCGCATCCCGAATCAAGGGATACAGCCAGGGGTTCCCCAGCTCCAGATGATGGGGATGCGGCAGATTCATCCCGGGATGATGGGGGGATCTGTGAGAGGAATGCTTCCACCTCAAGGGATAGCTACATTAGGAGGGATGCACAGACCAGGTATGGCTCCACCTGGAGGGATGCCGCCTCAACCAGGAGGGATGCAGCCTCAACCAGGAGGGATGCCGCCTCAACCAGGAGGGATGCCGTCTCAACCAGGAGGGATGCCGCCTCAACCAGGAGGGATGCCGCCTCAACCAGGAGGTATGCCCCCTCCTGGAGGTATGCCCCCTCCCCAAGGGGGGATGCCGCCCCGTGGAGCAATGCCACCGCCCTCCGGATTGCCTCCCAACAGTAGACTACAACCGCCAAGAGCTAATCAGCCTGGACAGCAGGAGGGAGAGTCCCGCGAGCCTTTCCAGCCCGGCATGAGAGGCGGGCCGCCTCAAATCGAAGGAGGGCGGGTGGATGGCGAACGTAACCCCGAATCAGCTCCCGAGCGGAGTGGATCTGGACGCAGCAGATGGGGACCTCCAGTGCCTCCTCCTGGTGAGAGGGATCGTATGTTGCCGGCACCTGAACCTCTAATGGGGAAGGGCGAGAAGGATTTCAGCGAAAGGGATATTGACATGCGCGAAAGGAAGTGGCCTGAAAGGGGCTGGCATGACCGTGACGATCGGGAGAGAGTTGGTATGGGAATGCGTGACCAGGATTGGCGAATGCCGCCAGGCGGGCCAAGAGGCCCAGATTGGAGCCGGGATCGTGATGACAGAAACTTCCCCCGACCCGATGATAGAGATACACGACGGCCAGATTTTGGCAGGGAGTGGAAACGCCCAGGAGACAGAGACCTGGACAGGGATCAGTTCCGTCCAGACATGGACCGAGGTCGGGAAGGAGAGAGGAACATGAAAGATCGGGATCAGGACAGGAGTGGTTTCCGCGATCGTGACCGGGACTTTGGGAGAGGGCGGGACAGAGACCGCGAGAGGGACCGTGAGAGGGATCGTGACAGAGAGAACCGTAACCGTGATAGAGATCGTGACCGTGACCGGAGAGATCGTGACAGAGAGAGAGATCGCCGGGATCCTCGTGACGACAAACCTCAAGAAGGTACCAAAGAACCTACTGCAGAGAACAAGAACTTGGGAAATGTGCCGCAAAAGAACCAACAGCTACCAGAGTCCAAACCTCAGCAAACCACAAAGCCCTTGTTGGGTTCACCTCCCATTGGCCAGCCTCCAAGTGGAATTTTAACCAAATCCCCAGAAATAACTCCAACAGAAGCTGCTGCCAAGGATGTAAATCCCGAAGCGAGTAGCTCTGCACTACCAGTTCCCCCACAAGTTGCACCTCCTAAATCACCCCAAACCCAACTTCAAGGGTTGCCATCCTCCCCAGTTAAAGAACCTGTGATTGCTGCTGCTGCTGCTCCAGAGCCGCACAAACTTAATCCTTTAGCAGAAGTTTTCATCCCAGGCGGTGAAAAAGAAATGCCTAGCACAGATTCTCCTAAGGGTCTGTACGCAGATGTCCCTGAGCCAGTGCAGACCCCAAAGCCAGAGCCCCTGCAGCCTTCAGTGTCTGAACCTAAAGAGCAGAACAACGGCCCTACAGGCAGTGCTCCACCAGTGGAAAATGAAAACGGGAACTCTGATGACAAACCGTCAAACTTACCGCCATTCTTTGGCAATTCACTCGGTGATGCCAAAGCAAAAGAGCCCCCAGCTGACGAGAGTGCATGTGCAGTTACCAAAGGACAGTCTGAGAACATTGTAGATGCCAGTGAGAGTGAAAACACATGAGGAACTTCTGAGCCAAGTTCGAAGGTTTGGGAGTATTCCTCCTAACTGTTACTGTTAAACTCCAAACTGATCCAAATCTCTTGACGTTATCCATCTGACAAGGAATTAGGTTACTCCACATCTGTGCTCGTAAACAGAAAAGGCATATTTCATGGTCTTTTGCACAATACACGTACCTGTTGTCTACTGGAGATTAATTCAAATGTCACAGCTAAAAGCTACCATGACCATATTATCCAAAAATGAATTGTTCCTTTTCGTGCTGGCTTCTCTGTCGGTATCTTTCAAGAAAAAAAAGTTGTAACTGCTTTGAAATATGCTTTTTATTCCTCACGACTTCTGGCTTTTCCATAATTTTTTAAGTTGATCTTAATGCAATTTAGTACGGTGTTATTATTATTATTTTTAACACACTGCCTGATTCAAGATTATAGAAAGAACCCTAACAATCATTTGGCTATGAAGAGGGTTTGTAAACCTTTAGGTATTGTATTCTGTGGCCCTCAAAGAAGTGAGAGCTTCGGAAGTTTCTGAGCTTTCCTAAAAAGTACTTTAAACCTTACACCATTTATGTTTGCTAATGACACGAGATTCTACCCGGATGTCCGCTGAAATGTGACATCAGTCTGACAGAGTGGTCATCTTTTATATGATTGTTGGGATTCTCACATCGTCTTATAAAGTGCAATGTTTTGTGTGCCATCTGTACCAATGTTGTAGTCAAGACCACACAAGACCACACAAGACCCTGCAAGACCAGCAGTCTTAATCAAAGTCTTAAGCTATTCAAATGAACTGTAACAAAAGCATTCCTTTGTCATGGTTTATGCCTGTTACTTGTGCCTGTTACAAGCTGGTCTTGTGCCTGGTCTTGAAATGGTCTCGACTACAACACTGATCTGTACACAGTGGAGCAGTTTAACCTATGAGCCATGCACAAGACTTTCTGCTGAGCAATATCCCGTTTTTAATGTGAGATAATGGTGGTGAAACATTACCATCCACAACATCTGTAGGCATCGATTCTAGATTTGTTTTCGTTCATTAACCCTAACCCCTGCCAGACCAGCACAGTGCATCTCTGCTGACAGCTTCACTTTGCTGCACTCTGCACACAAGTCAATGTGACAAAGTATGCAATCTGATGCGTCTGGCAGGGTTTCTAGCCAAAATACCCTGGAGGGTTAGGGTTAGGGTTAATGTATGAATTTTGTCACATTGATGAAAGTTAGGGAAAATATGTTTAGGATGTGTTGAGTGACAAATTGGGAAGGATAACTTAAATTGTGGCTTTTTTGGGTGGGGTGAAAGCATCTGAACAAAAGATAAGTGTGACAAAAGTTGAACTTAACTGTTGGGTTTGCATTCCGGCATTTGATGTCGGTCACATTCCCAAACTTTTTTGTGGGTTTTTTTTTCCAAGTTTTTTCTTCTGCATGGCTCATGGTGAAGTCCGTAATAATCTGTGTTCAGATTTTCTTTTTATTGTTAATTACCAAGTTCATTGCTAAAATTACAATTGCGCACTGAATTTTCTTTTAAAGTTGTACAAACTATTTTGACCTTTTTTAAATGCTAGAAAATTATGAATTTTTTAAGACAACCAAGAAGAATTGAGTGCCGTTACTAATGGGTGCAGGGTACACAGTTTGTGAGTGAAGACAAGTTCCATGCAGGCAGAGAAGATGAATTAATGGGTGGAGTAAAAAACTGTGGGGGTGGGGTGAGCACAAGCTTCTGGTTTTAAAAGTCAACCATGTACAAAGATAAATTGAGCAAATGATCCTTTCTAATGTTGGGTGCCTTTTTGGAACTAGAACCATGCACAAGAATGATTGTAAATTTGTGACTTTTTTTTCTGAATTTGTTGATATTGCCCCACCCCCTCATTTCTTCTTGGTGACACGCCCCCCTTTCCAGGCACCAAGGTTGGGGGCCAACCTGTATCCTGGCTCTACAAATTGCAGCTGGTCATTTTTGAATGGGAACTCTTTGCTCCAGAATTATTCGTCAAAAATACTGATGTGGTGGTGTCTTTGGATAGCATTAAAAGTTCAGAGGCATTTTTTTACATAGTAAAACGGAATGTGTGTTTGCTGTTGCTGTACTTAAAACGTGTCATATCAGCACAACTGAAAAGTTTACATGTAAATGATATTTTTGGGTTTTGCCTTCTGCAAATCAAACCGCAAAAATGGTTATAATTGAAAAGAAAAAAATCGCACTTTTATAGATAGTTGTAGTTGCACTGTGTATTATTAACTCTTTTGCAAGTTACCTTGAAAATACATTTTTCCTGTTGAAAAACAAACAAAAACATGACAAAAAATGTCCAGAACTAAGAGTTCTATCAGCAGAGTAGATGATGCAGTGGAACCTGCAGGATTTTCAACAGTCAACTGTGTTTATTCTCAAATCTGCAAAAGGACGATTTTCGAAAAAAATTGATTTTTGTTTCAGCGTCCGGATGATTTGTTTCCGGTATTGATCCTGGGGGGAAAGGGAAGAGTATATTTGCTATGCACAATAGGTTTCCACTTGTTTTGGATGGCAAAGAGATTTTTTTTTCTCTTTTTGTTTTATTTTGTGTGCGATTGGTGAACAAATGAGTTCCAACAACTTGATTCTGTTAACGGTTTGTTATCATATGTCTTTAAAGAAATTCGTAGTTTGGAGTATGTTAGTTTTAAAGGAAATTATGGATAAAAAAAGATAATTTACTCGTGTATAAAGTTTGAGAAAAATGCTAAAACTGTACAAATTAAGCTGATTGACTGTAGCTTCAATAGAATCAACTTGTTGAGCTCATTTTCTGCCAAATTGTATCATTGTGTTTTAAATATATTGTGTTTAACCGCATTTACAGTAGTTTAAAAGGTAAGGCTTTTAATATTAACACAGTCTCAAATTGAGACTCTACGGATGGACAAGTCGGCCAGCGAGCGTCGATGGGGAAACGTCGGTCAAGATTTCGCCAGCACAGAGAAACCATCCAAGCCAAGATCTTTGTGGAGCTCGCCTCAAATCGAGGCTCAAGACTTCTGAAAACGGACTCGCTGCGAACTTTCACGGGTCTCAAATGGAGAGCCTGTGTTGTATGGAAAGTATAGAGCTTGGCAGATGCATGGGTGTGTTTATTGAAATGTGAAGAAGACTTGGTTTATAAGGATAGGTAAATATCTTTATGCTTGAAGACGATAGTTAACTGACGTAAAACAACCACAGTTAAACCTCAAATCCAGCAGAGTGATCGCTGTGTAGACCATAAAACCGTTTTATTTGGCTATGCACTGTGAACGCATTTAGTACACACATGTCCAATGCAAAAAACCCCAAATCTTGTGGAATCTTATTGGGTACAGAAGATTGGTACTGGTCAATTTTACACTGAATTCAGCATTTGGAAGCATTTTAAGATTCATCTTGCATTGAAAAAACAAACGGCGGTTAAATGTGTTGCTTGTTTTTTTTTAGTATTTTCACTGATAGAAGAATGGTCTATTGGTGTCAAAAACAATCCAGATTGTTTGGGGAATTCTTGATTTTATGTATACATGTATAGTGCAAATGAGATTTACCATTCCTAAACCATGTCTTAGATATTTACATAATTAATTTGAATCACTTGCGTGCATCTTTTTGAACAACTAGTGCACTAGCCACTTAAATAAAATCCGATGTACCATGAGTCTACTAAATTGTAAGTTAACCCTAACCCCTAGGGCGTGTGAAAATTCGTATTGAAATTGATAGATTCAGCATTGTTGGGGTTAATTACATGTAATACAAAATGCTCGTGATTATTTGGGGTCATTATTTCCGTTTTAAAAGATAGAAACCAGTTACTTTCGTGACAATAGACCTGCGAAGAATGACCTTACGGTTTGTTTACATGCCTGCTTTAGATAGGAAGCATGCATGTTGCAAAGAGTGACGTAATTTGTCGTAGGTCTGTTGATTTTCTGAAGAAAAATACATGAGAGGAAATTCCCGGGGGGGGGGGGGGGGGGGGGTTACTGGCGCTCAAACAGTTTGTTCGTGAATATTTTGGAGTTTAATTAAGTAAAAGGAACAATCCTGCTATTGAAAAAGACGCACTTTTAAAGCTTTTACTTGCAAGTATTAAGGAAAGAAGGCTGTCGATTACGCTGGTGATAAGTCGTGTACATGCTGTTGTGTATATTATTACTTGCTTCTGACTGTATGTGTAGGTAGAGCAGTTGAGTCATAAATATAACTGGTGACTTCAAAGCGCACAAAAAAATCAGTTTGTGGAGGTGAGTGCTCGTTTACGCGTTTTTTAATCAATTTGTGAGGGCGGGGCATGTGTCCCTTGCCCCCCCCCCCCCCCCCCCCCCGACATTGCAGTTGTGCACAAAAAGTAAATTCTATAGATTACCGAAGTGATGACGTCAATCAATGCAATGTTTAAAACCAGAATACATTCTAAACTGCATGTGTTTGGAACCATTGCCGGGGCAACTGACGTCAGACTTCTGTACTCTATTGCATTTTCTCGCTGAATTCCCCCCCCCGAAAAAGGTCAACCCACCAACAGGAGAGGGTCAGGCCTTTACGTTTTTTACCCAACAAAAAAGGCAACTCGACGCCCCAAAAGTATAAAAGAAAAATGGCTGACCGGGGTGGGGGCGCAAGACCCCGCCGCCCACCCCCCACCCCCCCCCCCCCCCTAAAAAAATCCGTCTCTGCTGAGTTCCCCTCCCCCTGCAAATTAGGCCCCAATTCCATTGCTGTTTGCGATATGTTATTGGGGCTGGGGGTGGTTACAAGGTATTGTGCCTGGCATTTACTCGGAGAATTACTGATTTAGACAAAAATGTAAAGCAGCAATTATTTGATCCCAAAGTTTTGATCCCAAAAAGATTTTTCGGAATTGACCCCTGAAAAGATTTTTGAAACAAAAAACGAGGTAAAAATATTCCCCTTTTGTTTGTCTCCAAACAGATCTTAAACCAAAATATTGACAAAAGGGTTGGGGTTAGGTGGGGTTTGAAACGAATAATACAGAAGAGGGGTTACCTGTCCATTTTATTCCCATTTTTTTATTTCGGATAATTTTCTGGATGTGTCCATATATGTAGCCTTCCTTTTCCTTTTTTTTTTCTTCATAACAAAAACGGGTATTTACTCTTGATTTTCCAACCCAGAAAAAGACTCTTGCGGTAGAAAATCCAGCAAGGGGTATCTTTAAGCCTAAATGCTAACAAATACAAAAAAAAATTATGACATGTGACCCCTCAAGCCCAACTTGTACAATTCCTCGCCTTTTTGGGGACTGTCGCCCCTCCTACATTTGTAAAAGCCAATTGTGTGTTGCTTGCACTAATTTGAATAAACGCGCCATTGGCAGATCACGTGATCAACCGCCCACACCCGACTTGGTGACATACGTCGGCTCCGAATTTGACTCGCTTCAGAGTTTTCTCAGCTTCAAATCTTGGTTCTTTTCCCTCCAGTGGTTGCGACTAGAATCTCCAGGTTACGGGCAGGTAAATTTTAGATGGTTTTAAAGAGAATATAAGGTAGAATTGGGGCAGAAAGACTGGACAATTTAGAACTCAAAACGGCGCCACGCCATGGCTTGTTGCAGCAGGCAGGATTCGTTGCAGAGAGCTCACTAGGCACATGCCATGAAGGAGATTGCAGACAACCTTTGTCAGTCTTGGAAATTAGAGGACAATTTGGTCACGTCAGTCCGTCCAGCATCAATCTTCGGACTTATGATTCCTGAGCTGTGAAAATTGCCAAACCGAACATGGTTCCAATGCTTGCGTCTTTGATCAGATTGGACGTCTACCATATAACTGTTTTACAATGGCGCGCCCTGGACTGTAATTTTGAGGTTGGGATCATCAATTTGTGTCAAGTTTTCCCAAAAAAGTGATGTAGGAGTCTTGTTAATGTTACACATGAATTTTGTTGCAAGACTGAAAAAGAAGAACAAATGGGGGGGGGGGGGGGGGGGTAGCGCCACTGCTACCCTCTGTTGGAGTATAAAACAATTTGACAGATTTTACTTTATAAATACATTGTAACCCCACCAAAATCAGCCAAAAACAGCAAAATCTCGGAATATAATCAACCCTCTGGCTTGATAAGTCGTATAAACATGTGAGACACATCCTGTTACTTCAAGATTTATGTCGGCAAAATCTGAAGAAAAAAAACATGAAGCAGAAATTTACATGTATGTGAGCACTATGAGCGATCATACCCAGGGTCAAGAACATCTATATAACAGAGAGCACAAACTTTCTTCCCTTGCAGTATATTGCACGAAAAATTACTGACTAAAGTCACGAAATTAAAGGTTGTGCCAAATGTGTAGGCGAGGCTTATATAGGCCTATACAATTTGGAACACAAATAGATGGTTGTTTTCCAAGATTTTGCTGTTCCCGACTGATGTTGGCAGGGGTAGGCATATTAAAGTAAAACCTTTCCCTTCTGTTTGAGTAAACGTTTAAAGGGCTGGAAAAGTTGTAAACCACTTTGAAAACGAGTCAACAGTCGGCAAATGCACAAAGATGAATGGAATATCTGCAGTTGTTTCTCACTCAATTGGGCCTACTTAATTCTATATAGGTTTTTATTGGTACACTTGATTTCACAATAAGCTTTCACGATTTTTGTCAGGAATTTGAAAACCATTTCTTTCTTGTGAACTAAACTTCTCATGGAGATTCAAAATAGGCGAATTTTGAGAATGACGGCGATTCAGTTTTGTCCAAACAGATTTGAGAATTTCAACCAAAAAAACTCTATTAGCTCTCAAAGCTCGCAAATGTTCATAATGAACCAGAATACATTCTAAACTGCATGTGTTTGGAACCAGTTGCCGCGGCAACTGACGTCAGACTTCGGTACTCTATTGCGTTTAGTTATCGAATAATTACTGTACAAATGTCAAATTATTTGGGCCTCATTGTTCGGACGATTGCAGACAGCAAAAAATAGAACACATTCCCCGTTAAATAAAGGAATGTATGCAATAAAGCAAAATAAACAAGATGTGTTGAAGAGCACGGACAGTTTTTTTATTAACGTACGGTATAATAGCAAAAAGAAATCCTTAATGTTTGCACAGTTTGTGCTCAATAGACTTGCAAAATTATAATTTATAATTGTGGCAGGGCTGTAGTCGAGTTTATACAACACCTGAATAAATCCCAGCCATCCGATTGGTGGATCGTCGATCACGTGCATTGAATTATTCGACCCATCACACGGCGCGAACCCGCACCGCCCAAAACGTTCTATCACATGGTTCTATCAAACGGTGCGCGCGCATTGATAGAACCAAAAGAACTTCCCTAATTTCACGGTCACTATAGTGGCGCTACAACAGGGCTGTCATTCACACAACTGCCGCGGTTTGTTCTCCCATGGTTCTCCTAACAGACGACGAAATATTGGAACTCGTAGGCGATGCTGACGCTCCAAATACAAAGAGACAAATCAAATATGCAGTGAAACGATTAGATGAATTTGCAAGACACGCAGGAACAACAATTGAAGCTTTAACTGATTCGGAACTCGACAATTTTTTGTCGCGGTTTTATGCGGGACTGAGAAGGTAAACCACTAAACGGCACGTTGTAACTTACACAAAGAAATCCATGCATGCAATCTGTCTGATTTATTCAGGCGTTGTATAAAACAAATAATGAATGTTTCACATTCGTGCAATGGTAAGAATAATTTCATTCGGTGACAGATGGAATGTCCCATTCCACTCGGCTTCGCCTCGTGGAATGGAACATTCAATCTGTCACCTCATGAAATTATTCTTACCATCACACTCATAAACATTCATTATTTGTATACTACCACAAGTCCTTTATATATTATTATACAACACCTGAATAAATCCCAGCCATCCGATTGGTGGATCGTCGATCACGTGCATTGAATTATTCGACCCATCACACGACGCGAACCCGCACCTCCCAAAACGTTCTATCACATGGTTCTATCAAACGGTGCGCGCGCATTGATAGAAACAAAAGAACTTCCCTAATTTCACGGTCACTATGGTGGCGTAACAGGGCTGTCATTCACACAACAAGGCGGCCGAGTTTCCCGAACTGCCGCGGTTTGTTCTCCTAACAGACGACGAAATATTGGAACTCGTAGGCGATGCTGACGCTCCAAATACAAAGAGACAAATCAAATATGCAGTGAAACGATTAGATGAATTTGCAAGACACGCAGGAACAACAATTGAAGCTTTAACTGATTCGGAACTCGACAATTTTTGTCGCGGTTTTATGCGGGACTGAGAAGGTAAACGGCACGTTGTAACGTTACACCAAGAAATCCATGCATGCAATCTGTCGGATTTACTCAGGCGTTGTATAAAACAAATAATGAATGTTTCACATTCGTGCAATGGTAAGAATAATTTCATTCGGTGACAGATGGAATGTCCCATTCCACTCGGCTTCGCCTCGTGGAATGGAACATTCAATCTGTCACCTCGTGAAATTATTCTTACCATCGCACTCATAAACATTCATTATTTGTATACTGTCAAACGTTTTGAAATATACTGGTACGTTCGCCGACTTTGGTGTTGACGATGGCTGGCTCAATTCCAAATGTGTTTATTTTTATTTTTCGTCATGTATCCAGTTAATTCTTTATATATTACTTTCAAACGTCTTATAGTAAGAAGACGAGTTGGCCCAACAGGTTTTCTCTCTGACTCTGGTGTTAGAGGTATCGAGTTCGATTCTCCATCACGTTTCCTTCTTTTAATTATCTTATTCGTCATGTATCCAGTTAATTCTTTATATATTACTTCCAAACGTCTTATAGTAAGAAGACGAGTTGGCATAGCGGATATGCTCTCTGATTCTGGTGTTGGAGGTATCGAGTTCGATTTTCAATCATGCTGTATTCCATTAATTATTTTTCTTCGTCATGTATCCAGTTAATTGTTTATATATTAGTTCCAAATTTCTAAGAGTAAGAAGACGAGTTGGCGTAACGGATATCCTCTCTGACTCTGGTGTTGGAAGTCCTAGGTTCGATTCCGGGCAGTTCCTGCGGGGCCATTTTATTCTTTTTAAATTTAGTTATTTGTTGCCAAAAAAGTGCAAAATTCCATTTTATTTTATTTTATTTTATTATGTTTTATAGAGAACCGGGGCGGTTCTCGAACCAGGGCGGTATCACCTCACCCTAGGTAGGGTCGGGGCTGGGATTCGAACCGGGGTCGAACTACCACCGGGGGGGGGGGTAACACACCACCCGCTACCACCACTTGGGTCCCCCCGTCCAAATTACTCGTTTCTAATATTTAAGGTATAGATTCGTGATTGCAAATGAAAATAAAACGTTACTCGCCAGGGCTCGAACCTGGGTCTCGAACCCATGCCTCAAGGCCTAACGTCTCGAGGGTTTCCACGAGGCCACCGGCACTTGTCAATTCGCTGCGAAAATTTCAAATACTTATAGTCTAGTTTCGTACTTTAACATAAACGAAAATAAAACTGCAACGGGGTTCGATCCCGGGTCGAGAGATCTAAAGTCCCGAGCGTTTCCACCAGGCCACCAGCACTTGTCAATTCGCTGCGAAAATTTCAAATACTTATAGTCTAGTTTCGTACTTTAACATAAACGAAAATAAAACTGCAACGGGGTTCGATCCCGGGTCGAGAGATCTAAAGTCCCGAGCGTTTCCACCGGGCCACTGCAGCACTTGTCAATTCGCTGCGAAAATTTCAAATACTTATAGTCTAGTTTGGTACTTTAATATAAACGAAAATAAAACTGCAATACAGGGGTTTGATCCCGGGTCGAGAGATCTAAATTCCCGAACGTTTCCACCACGCCACCAGCACTTGTCGAATCGCGACGAGAATTTCAAATACTTATAGTATAGTTTCCTACTTTAATATAAACGAAAATAAAACTGCAATACAGGGGTTTGATCCCGGGTCGAGAGATCTAAATTCCCGAACGTTTCCACCACGCCACCAGCACTTGTCGAATCGCGACGAGAATTTCAAATACTTATAGTATAGTTTCCTACTTTAATATAAACGAAAATAAAACTGCAATACAGGGGTTTGATCCCGGGTCGAGAGATCTAAAGTCCCGAGCGTTTCCACCGGGCCCCTGCAGCACTTGTCAATTCGCTGCGAAAATTTCAAATACTTATAGTATAGTTTCCTACTTTAATATAAACGAAAATAAAACTGCAATACAGGGGTTTGATCCCGGGTCGAGAGATCTAAATTCCCGAACGTTTCCACCACGCCACCAGCACTTGTCGAATCGCGACGAGAATTTCAAATATTATAGTATAGTTTCCTACTTTAATATAAACGAAAAAAATACAGTACCGGGGTTCGATCCCGGGCCTAGAGATCTAAAGTCTCGAGGGTTCCCACGAGGCCACCAGCACTTGTCAATTCAGTGCGAACATTTCAAATACTTATAGTCTAGTTTCGTACTTTAATATAAACGAAAATAACTGCAATACAGTGGTTTGATCCCGGGTCGAGATATCTAAATTCCCGAACGTTTCCACCAGGCCACCAGCACTTGTTGAATCGCGACCAGAATTTCAAATATTTATAGTATAGTTTCGTACTTTAATATGAACGAAAATGACATTGAGATCCTCGTTTTTAAACGCGTAAGTGCGCCTATGAATTGCTATTATATTACTTCCAAAATGTGTAAGAGTAAGAAGACAAGTTGGCATGTTGGATATGCTCTCTGACTCTGGTGTTGGAGGTGTCGAGTTCGATTCCCGCTGATACTGGTATTATTTTTTTAATTATTGTTTGCTTCATGTAACCTATGGATTTTGTATGTATTACTTCCAAATGATTTAGAATAAGAAGACAAGTTGGCATAACAGATATGCTCTTTGACTCTGGTGTTGGAGGTGTCGAGTTCGATTCCGCTGATGTTGATGGGGTTTTTCTTATTTCTTTTTGCGCCAGTGCAGCCTATAAATACTTTATATATTACTTCCAAATTCCTTAGAGTAAGAAGACGAGTTGGCATAGCGGATATGCTCTCTGACTCTGGTGTTGGAGGTATCGAGTTCGATTCTCAATCATACTGTGTTCTATTTATAATTTTTCTTCGTCATGTATCCAGTTAATTGTTTATATATTAGTTCCAAATTTCTAAGAGAAAGAAGACGAGTTGGCGTAACGGATATGCTCTCTGACTCTGGTGTTGGAAGTCCTAGGTTCGATTCCAGGCAGTTACTGCGGGGCCATTTTATTCGTTTTAAATTTAGTTATTTGTTGCAAAAAAAGTGCAAAATTCCATTTTATTTTATTTTATTATGTTTTATAGAGAACCGGGGCGGTGCTCGAACCAGGGCGGTTTCCCCTCACCCCAAGGTAGGGTCGGGGCTGGGATTCGAACCGGGGCCGCAGTACCGTGGGGGGACCGCACTACCGTGGGGGGAACACACCACCCACTACCACCACTTGGGTCCCCCCGCCTAAATTGCTCGTTTCTTATATTTAAGGTATATATTCTTGATTGCGCAATGCAAACAAAACAAAATTCCCTCTCCAAGGATCGAACCCCGTACCTTGGGATGTACAGTCCCGAGCATATCCACTATACCACTGACACTTATTGAGTTGGCTGGAACATTTGAAATACTTATAGTATAGTTTAGTACTTTAACATTATCGGTTAAAAAAGCTCAACGCTGGCAGGGGCTCGAACCCGGGTGATGGGATCTAAAATCCCGCGCGTTTCCACCAAGCCATCGGCACTTGTTGAATCGCCGCGAAAATTTGAAATACATATAGTACGGTTTCGTACTTTAACATTATCGGGGAAAAAAACTTACCGCCGGCAGGGGGTCGAACCCGGGTGATGGGATCTAAAATCCCGTGCGTTTCCACCAAGCCATCGGCACTTGTTGAATCGCCTCGAAAATTTGAAATACATATAGTACGGTTTCGTACTTTAACATTATCGGGAAAAAACTTAACGCCGGCAGGGGATCGAACCCGGCTCATTGGATCTAAAATCCCGTGCGTTTCCACCAAGCCATCGGCACTTGTTGAATCGCCTCGAAAATTTGAAATACATATAGTACGGTTTCGTACTTTAACATTATCGGGGAAAAAACTTAACGCCGGCAGGGAATCGAACCCGGGTCATGGGATCTAATATCCCGTGCGTTTCCACCAAGCCATCGGGACTTGTTGAATTGCAGCGAAAATTTCAAATACTTATAGTATAGTTTCGTACTTGAATAATACAAACGAAAATAGAACTGCCTTGCCAGGGCTCGATCCCGGGATCGCGGGATCTAAAGTCCCAAGCGTTTTCACCAAGCCATCGGCACTTCTTGAATCACTGCGAAAATGTCAAATACTTATAGTTTCGTTCTTTAACAATATCGATAAAAAACAACTCAGCATTGTGGTTGCTCGAACCCGGGCAAATCCAGTGCTTTTGCACCAGGCCATAAGACTTAACAAATCGCAGAGAAAATTTCATATACTTATATTATAGTATAGTTTCGTACTTTAACGTTATCGAAAAAAAAAACTCATACTCAGCATTGCCGTGGCTCGAACCCAGTCCTCGGGAGGTACAAACCCCATGCGTTTGCACCAGGCCACCACGATTTGTTGAATTGCTATGAAAACTTCAAATACTTATAGTATAGTTTCGTACTTTAACCATTAGCATTGCCGTGGCGCGAACCCGATTCTGTGGATCTAAAATCCCTTGCGTTTCCAATATGCCAACGGCACTTGCTGAATGGCCGCGAAAATCTCCAGTATAGTTTTGTACTTAAAACTGCATAATACAAACCTAAAATACAACTAGGGATCGAACCCGGGTCTCATGAGTTAAAATCTCGTGCGTTTCCATTATACCACCTGGAACTTTGGAATCACTTCGAAAATGTTAGATATAAGGATAGTTTTAATATAACGAAAACAAAAGTACATTACCTGTACTCTAACCCGGGTCTAGGGATCTAGAGTCCCGTACAGATCCCCTATGCCACAGGGCATTGTTGATTTGCAGCGAAAATTTCAAATATTTATAGTACAGTTTCGTACTTTTTTAAGTAGGTCCTAATGAAAATAAAACCGACATTGCCGGACTAGAACCCGGGTCTCCAGAGATAAATACCGGTAGGCCTACCGTACATTTCCACTATGCCACGGGCACTTCCAGAATCGCTGCGAAATATTCAAGTAATTGTACTTCAACCATGATTTTTGTTGCCGTTATCCGATTACTGTATTTTGGAGGGTGAACCATGGAGTACCTCCATGGGTGACAGTGGCGGATCTAGGGGGGGGGGGGGGTTTAGGGGTTTAAACCCCCCCCCCTTGGGCTGAAAAAAAAAAAAACCATTGTCGGGTGTCGAAAATTCGGCACGCTGGGGTGTGTAGGCCAATCACCTCAGGTAACCCCCCCCCCCCCCCCTTAGTTAAAACCTAGATCCGCCCCTGGGTGAACTACCAAACGCGTCCGCAAATTATACTCGTACTTTTTTCATCGCTTTTTACATTCCGTACGCGTGACGTAAGAATCGTGAGAAATAAAACAATGCTAGTCTGCTTTGTCTCTTTTTTTCTAGTTCTTTCTTGCAATTTGAGAGCATTTTTTTGTCAACCAAGAGGCAAATATTTGTCGGGCCAAAATTTTCGTCAGAACTAACGCTATAGAGAATTTGTATGTCGTTTGCTGGTTGCGGTTCGTCCATTATAGTCTTGAGATATTGCAGCCTTGCGGAACGGGGGGGGGGGGGGGGGGGGGCATTTTTTCCACTCTATAGCGTTCCCCCACTTTTGGCAGTTCCACATAAGAAAAACAGAAAAGGGCAACAGCCGGCCGATACCGGCACTCCTCCCCCCTCCCCCCCACTTTTAGTTTCTGACCCACTTTCAGTTTCTGACTTTCAGTTTCTGACCCACTTTCAGTTTCTGATCCACTCCTGGGGATCCACTTTCAGTTTCTGACCCACTTTCAGTTTATGACCCAAATAATTGACTATTTCGGGAAAATGGTGTTACGCCAACATTAAATTACCTTTGAAGCAAAACAAAACAAGGGTTATTTAGGCTGTTTTTCCCAAATAATGCCACAATTCAGGATTTCGAAAAGGATAGTTCTTGCATTCATGGGTACCCTTGCCCACAAATACCCCCCCCCCCCCCCCCCCCCCACCCCAAATAAGACGTGGGGAGAAAACTCGGGTCTGTTGTGTTTATTTTTGTGATCGTACCCCAAAGCAATATTTTTTGGAATCGGTATACCGCAGGCGAATTTCTTTCCGTAGGCGGGTGAAGCAATTTTTATGAATAACTCAGTGCACAAGCTAGCACTTAGATTCTCGGTCTCTATTTAAAATTTAAAAATATCCCAAATACATGAAATATATCACAGTAAAGAAAAATGGGTACATGTGGATTCGAACGGGGACCTTTTGATCCATAGCATACCGCAGCCCCCGGAGCCCCCATTTTAACATCAAAATAATCATTTCTTGCAATTCGTTAAATACTAAAAACACAAAACAAGGAAATACAGTGAAACTTGTTTCAAATTTCTACAACTGGAAAATATACAAATTTATTTCATAAACTTTTACACTCCAAGTTTAATCTTTAAATAAGAGTACGAATCAGGTGTCAAATCAGTCTACAACTACATAAAGTAGGCTTTCTCAGATGTACTCTGAATGTTACTTTCATCTCCAATTTAAAAAAAAAGGCTCTTACATAAAAATGATGATTTGCAAGTTATTTTGCTGTAGTTAATTAATTCAATATTTTACTTTTTAAATTAGTTATCAAGAAATCTTACATAAAGGTGTTTTGATAAAATTGATTCCCAAAATCATCCTGAATACACAAAGCCTTAATATATTACACACAAATTCACATGCTTGCGATTTTATATTTCAATAAGTATACACAAATCCTTAAGGCACCAACCAAGTTACAAATTTGTGGATTACGTAGTAAACATTTCGAAGCTTTCTGGAAACAGGAACATTTTGTACAAACAAGTTTTCACAAACATTTGTTTTTCACAAGCAAAGTTCACAAAACATCTAACATCCTATTTTCTAAAATTTATAAAGTAGGATAAGACGAAAGACAATGATTTGCTTGGGATTACACACTTTTGAAATTTGGCAATCAGGATTCTTATTAATCTCAATAATTAGCCACTTTATGAGAAAAAGCCAAATATCCAATAATAATTTAAGTTCTAATGAATTTAATGACTTGAAAATGTTGCCAATGTTACAACGAAATGTTGTGCACAGAAACTTAAGACATTCTCAAAATGCACCTTTTTGGACCTCCTTTACAATTAAGATTTAACAATACTGTAGACCGTTTTGAATATGCATCATTGCAGCCATGTTGTGGGACACATACAGTATGAGGTGCATTAATTTATGTCCCACAATATGGCAGCCTAAACAGATATAGGGGGTTGTTGCTATGGCGACAATGGTCTAGTCTGCTCTCAAACTACTGCCAATTATACACGGAAACTCGGGGGATAAGTAGACCGATTTTCACAGCAGTTCATATTTTCCCGCGAGTTTACAATTTTCCCATCATTTCCCATTACACACGATAACAGAAAGCAGTTACATAGCTTTCCACTCTAATCAAACAGCAATTTTTGATTGTCTTAACACAACAACTTAATCTTCAAGAACATGTACAGTTGCAGTCATAAGTTTACCTCCACTTGGACACTTGTTCTGGTGTTCTCTGTCTTGCATTTGTTATTGTAAATTCTCATATCAATAAAAATCATGTTTGAAACTCCTCATGCATGTATAATCATTTGACTGAATTCGGTTCACAGCCTTAGGAGGAATTTGGAATTTGTTTGCAGGACTGTGGTGTCAATTTTCGACTAACTGTAAACTATGTTCTAGGGTATCAACGTCAGTTATACAGATAAGGCTGGAGTGTCGTGGTGGTTGACAGTTCTTCCTGATCATGCTCCTGTCGGAAACAAGTAAACATTTAACATGTCCGAAAGACAAGAAACCTACATATATGCACCCAAGCAGCAGGCCAAGGGGTGGTTTGGAAAGATTGAGATAGGGGTGATGAAGATGACGTGTAAGGATGATGACTGAGACACTTAAATCGAGAAACCTGGGCAATGAATTATGAACCTTATAAACTTTGAAATCCTGGAGGATTGAAACACTTCACTTGAACTTTTTCCATCCACCCACGAGCAATATGGGTAACTGTAGAACTGGTTCCTGTGTCAGGTTGAATGATGACTGTAAAGAGAGCAGAAAGGGTTTGCTAGCCAAGGAATTTATTCACTGAAAAAAGCTTGAAGTGACAGTGTTGTCGATTATACAAAACATACATCTCTCAAGATTAGGTTACGTTCAAGAAAATGTCTCCTTACAGTCTCATACATAATGCACAATGTTTTCTATTTTAAATCATCCCAAGGACTAATAACATACATTCTTGTGGGTATTCTCTTTGCAGATACCCAACATTAGAATTGCTTTAAGGATGGATACTGAATGTCCTGTACGTAACACTAACATGAGCGAATTCTTGGACTTGCACATTACCATCAAAATCAGGCAAGGTAGTAGTTTTACAAACCAGAATTATTGCGGGGTAGACTTACCATGAGGATATGGCCTGTTGATTCCTGTCCATTTCATTGATCCTAGTAGATTGCAGCTGAATGTGTAGCTGTTGCAGGCTCTATCCCCACTGAGCACTGCACATCACCTCAGTGAGACCAAAGATACTGCTGTGTGTAGAAATACAACAAAGGATCAAGTTAATCAGTAGGAATGAGATTTCAGTCAATGTTGATCCTGGTAAGGTTAGTTTAAACAGGGCCACCACGTGAAGGTCCCAGGATACCAGCCCCACACACTGTCCAGATCGTCGGGCCCATTGCTTGACAGGACGAGGAGCCCCGAGCCGAGGCCCGGGACCCCTGCCTGCCGTTGTCCGGTCCACCCCGAAGGGCGCCCTACTATCTATGTGTGCCACCCTAACCTGTGTTCCTAACAGATCAGGACATAGCAACGTTTGTGCGCCATATCGTTAACAGCGCTATGCCCCTAAGGTCACACTGGTCCAAGCCAAAATGGAAGTCAGGGTGTCACACCGTTATATTCCACCTCCAGTGACCCTGGTTCCAATCCTTTCAGGAGCACTATCCATCCCTATTATAGTATCTGACTGCATTTTTGTAAACAGAAAAACAATTCTCGAGTTTTTCTCAAACAACCAATACTGACTTTCTCTGTCTTACTTTGCCATGACAGTACTTATAAATCCACTTTTGTGACTTGACTGAAAAGTGACTGAGCCAAGGAGAAAGAAATGTCTTCATTGATTTTTCCCAAAGCAGGTCACAAGACAAGAGAAAGGCAAAAGACATGCCAACTTCAAATGACTCACTTTGATCTGAATCCACGGAAGGACTCGTCTTCATCTTGTGACGAACTCCCGAGTCTTGTGTAATTCAACCTTATAACAATGCTAAATGGATTTAAAAAGCAAAGATGTTTCAGGCTGGGGCACAGGGGTCATGAGGTCAAGGGGTTTTGGTTTGTGGGATACAGGGGTTTTCTTTAAAGTTATTTTTCATGGTGGGCAGGTGCAGAACCAAATGCTTGTTTATATTTCTTTTGGGGCGGGGTTGAAAAACATTTTTTGATAAACAGTTTCTGAAAATCTAAATTTTAAGAATTATTAACTTAAAATCCTACTAATATTTAAAAGGTCAAAATCAGTCAAAATTTCCTTCCACCTCCCCTGCTATACTTTTACACAGACATGATCAGATTACATGTGGTTTTGTACTATGGCAAGAGGGTCAAAAACAATCACCTTGACTGATTTTGACCCATACAACAACATGGCTCAGAATGTGTGTTTGCATAGGAGGGTTAAGAAATGTCTAACATTTCTTGTCAAAAGTACACAATACACTCCAACTACATAAAAGGGGGTTACTTATTTATTCATTAGGGAGGTGAAACTTTTGGAAAGCGAGGAAAAGTTTAAACAGCATTTTAACAGTGTAGGGAATGTGCATCCTCATAAACACCCAGGAAAGTTTAAGGATGCATTCTATTTTTTGAGAGCCTGAACAACATTTCCAATTTCAGCAAAATCCATAAGAAATGGCGCAGAAATCAACATGTAGGCCTATGTGAACACTTTGAGGTTTGAACAATCAACACAGATAACACAAACTTTCTTTCCCTATTGCACAGAAATTTCCGACTAGTAACAAAATTAAACTTTAAAGGTAATTGTACTAAGTGTTTATAAAATTCTGAAGATGTTGCTGTTCTTGACAAATTTTGATAGTGGTATTATTATTATTGGCACTCCTTATTATGGCGATTATGTCCAAATGTTAAAAAAGGCGATAACGGGTCCAAGTTATACTCGGACTAGGCCCCTCTGTATTTTTTCTCATTCCAAAATGACTTGTTTAACCTAAAGCAGACTTCTCTTAGTTCTTTTGACATCTTTTTTTGTAGGCCCTAATTTTGAACAGTTTACTGCGGTAGAAAATGAAATTTTCTTACGCGCTTTACGGCAGTTGCCATGCGAATCAACGCGGTTTTGCGTGTTTACTGCGTCGCGGTGATCGCCATCTTTAGTTGCGTTTTGTCATCTTCCATCGCCGCTTTACCCCCAAAATTTCCCTCAAAAACTAAAACCTTGCCCTTTATCAACGGCATACCTGTTGGTTTGTAATGTCGCTAACTAGTTTGGCAATTCCATTAACCTAAAAGTGGATTTTTGTTTCCTTATAGGGAACAGGGCCCTACACTACACAATCGCCCTTATGATTAAAGTTGACTATTTCCGAGAAAACTATATAACATTGGCGTTCCATTACATACAGTTCGGCCACATTATATCAACAGTGCCAGAACCCGTCCACTGCATTTATTTAAGAAGTTGTCTCCTTTCTAGTCCTTTTATTCCACATAAACTATTTACCTGCAACCTCATACCTTGACATTCTTGCTGCAAGTTCTGGCGGCAAAACACTCGGATTTGTGGTTTGAAAACTCAAAATTTGAGAGTCAAAAGCGGAGATGAAAATTCGCCATCCTTTACGGTTGTGTGTCCACGGTGGCCTTTTCATCACGTGATATTATAGCGCGCTTATTCAAATTAAGACAAGAACTAGCGTCGGTACGGTGTGGTTGAAAGGGTAAGCGCTATCTGCTGGGCGCCAATCCGGTACGGCAGTTAATAATAAACATATGACGTATGCCTTATGAATACCCATGCTGACCTAATCTTAACAATTTCACTATAATTATGTACCCAACCGGCGCCCGTTTGTACTCCAGAGGTGCCCATTGTATACTTCTCTTTTTTCTTCATGATCCAGCATTTTTTGCAGGGGAGGGGTTTCTGAAATTTGCCCAGAAAGGTGACTCCCAAAATGTTTCGTCTGCGAAAAAAAAATCGTACAATTCGTGGCTCCGGAAGATTGAAGTCCGAAATCTCAAAGGGTTAGGGGGCCTAACCCCATTCGGAAAACGAAATTCGCCGCCCGCCTGTAGGCCTACTCCACAGGTGCCCGTTTTAAACTTCTCTTTTTTCTTCACTATAATGTACCCAACCCGGTGCCCGCCTGTACTCCACGGGTACGGGTGCCCATTTTATACTTCTTTTTTTCCCCCCCACTATTATATGATACCCAATCAGTGCTCGCCTGTACTCCACGGGTGCCCGTGTTTATTATAATAGGTGTACGTCATACGTTGTATTATTCCTCGCAGACCGGATTGGCGCCCAGATATCGCTTATCGTTTAATATAGGGCGATGAATAATACAACGTACACTGTTAAAACGCTGTTTGAACTGTTTAAACTGTTTAGCCGAGCATTCTGATGGCTCAGTCGATACGGTGTTAGACTGTGGGATTGTGGGTTCGAAACCTCGACGTTATCAAAAAAAAAATTTAATTTCCAGCTTTGGAGGTTTTTTTTTTAAGGGAAATAAAAACCGAAATTTCATTACGTTCGAATTCATTTATTTTGGAAAAAGAAATTCGCCGCCCGTTTTATACTTCTCTTTTTTTCATCACTATCATGTACCCAACCCGGTGCCCGCCTGTACTCCACGGGTGCCCGTTTTATACTTTTGTTTTTCTTTACTGTAATGCACCCAATCAGTGCCCGCCTGTACTCCACGGGTGCCCGTTTATACTTCTCTTTTTTCTTCACTATGTACCCAACCGGCGCCCGCCTAGCCTGTACTCCACGGCTGCCCGTTTTATACTTCTCGAAAACATGAATAAGATATGCCATGCTTTTGATTATTCATAAGAATATACGTTGTATTATTCATTGCAGTACCGGATTGGTGCCGAGATAGCGCTTACCGGTTGAAACAAGGGTTATTATACACGGGGCCCAATAAGTCGGGAAGTTGCACAAATTTAGGTGAAAGCCGAAAGGGGAAGACCAGGATATTAAAAAAAAATGCACTTATTCATAGCCAGGCTAATAGATATTCGTCAATGGCTATTCCTCCATGGCTATTCCTCCATTAAGACTGGTCTGTAAAATAAAAACAAATCATGGGGGTGTATTCCTTGCTGTGTTTCTTTTTCAAAAACTCAATGTTTTCTTTTTACTAAAACTTCACCAAAAATACACAGAGTATCCTCTACTTTGTTCTCTATGAAAATATGATGAGATCAGGAAATCGTATCTTTAAATCCTTTCGGGGTAACTTCAGCAAAAACCTTTCGTGAATGTGTTTTTTTTTTCAGCGGGGAAGGAATAAAAAATCCCGAAAAAAACTATAACCAGCGGCGTAGCCAGGGCGAGCTCCGTAGAGAGGACGCTTATTTTTCTCAATACTATTATTTTTCGCGTTTGCGAAATTTACAGTGGGGGTCGACTGCGGCCTGGGAGACGATTTTTTTAATGTAGAAATACAATTTCTCATTTCATAATTCAATTGGTCTAAAAAAAATTACAAATTTCTCCGACGGAGTTAGTGGAGCTCACAAACATATCCGTGAAAGAATTTAGTTCATAACCATGGGCAATGCTATAACATTTACGTGAAGAGACCAGTTTATTAAACAAAAACAGAGGTAGACTTTCAGTAATTTTCTTGTACTTTTCCTTTCTATTTCTAAACAAGAATCACTTCTAGGAAATGGACAACACCAACACAAATTTTCTTTTAAAGAACATTTTCTGATGTTCTCTGACCAACTAAAAACGGGTTTTACATGCAAGTCATGATTGAGATCATGCCATATTTTTTCAACAAACTTCAGATAAAATTTTTCAACAGATTTATTTCAGTAACTCGATCTGCCTAACAAAATGGTTTTACCAATCATTTAAAATGAAAGCAGTCTCTTCAACTGGCTAATTAAAATGAGTAAATTATTTTTGGTTATCTGAGGACTACTTCTGGCTAGCTACATTCTAAGGAGGTCAACAAAACATTGTTTGGATAGTTATACGTGTCTTAAGGAGCACCTCAAACCACAGAATGTTACTAAACTATTTGAAATGCTCCTTTAAGCAACAAATCTAGTCTGGTTCCCTACTCTTGGTGAATTATACGTCAGGTAGCCATCTTGGTTAAAATACATCATGAATGCCAGGTTGAGTGACATCACCAGGGGCAACATTTCAAAAAAATGTTCTTGCCAAATCCAGTTGGTAAATACTGCAAGAGTGAGCTTACAATCCATTCAAAACTTTCAGGTTTGACAATGGGCATGGCCGATGTTTTATTGTTAAATACAACCTGTGACCAGAAACACTCGTTGCAAATATCAATAACATCATTATGTTAATTGAAACAAGTTCGGAAAATATTGTACACGATTTTCCTAACGATGTCTCACCACCAGGGATCAATTTCACGGAGCTGCTAAGCACACAAATTTGCTGAGCACAAAAATCTCTTGCTTAGTAAAATCAGGTTACTACATTTCTTGCTTTTAATAAACAACTGAATACCAGTCACAAGCAAGATACATCACATTTGTTTGGTTATTCTGTTTTTATCAAGGAAGACTTGGCCCCTGACCTACAAATCGTCAAAATCATCAGGTCCGGTAACAATCAGGTCTGGTAACCAGACCAGAGAACACAATGTGCTGCCGACAGGTGTGATGTCAACTTTAACAACCATACAGGTCGTACCAGAGTGAACATGCACAGGCAGTGATAGTCATTCCCATAATGGGAATCTCCAGATTGAGAACGGTATACATTGCCTAATTTTGATCAGACAGTAATCCCTGTGCAACTTCCAAACGAACCTTTGATATTGCTTAAGCATACAGCAATGTCATTACCAATGTTTTTAATTAAAAATTTGGAGAAACAAAACTAAGCGGTGCGATACAAAAATATTTACCAAACCAATTCGTTACACAACCATTGTAAGAGGGATTTACACAAACTCAAACACCACATTTTGTGCTGCGAAGTCGGGGACGTTTCACGTGTCTTACATCGTAGTTTTGGGTGAGGTGGTACCGTGTGGTTTACTTGCCAATACCGATGACACCACAGGACAAGCGGCCGCCTGCATTGCCAGTAGTCAAACTCAACTCGTGGCCTCCCTTGCCCAAATCATCAATGTCAGCGTGCACCTAATCGTAAAGGTTGGGGGGGGGGGGGGGAGGGAAAGTTACACCAGGATTATTTTTATCAAACAAACAGACTACAAGGGAAACTGACTAGGTCATTTGATATGAATTTTCAAAGTGAACAAAGAAAACTGGCAGGAGCGGGGTTTGAACCTTTTGATGAAGGGCCCTTAAGGACCAAAGTCATGACCTCTTCAACAGCCGTTACTCTCACACTTTAACCCTAACCCTCCAGGGTATTTTGGCTAGAAACCCTGCCAGACGCATCAGATTGCATACTTTGTCACATTGACTTGTGTGCAGAGTGCAGCAAGGTCAAGCTGTCACCACAGATGCACTGTGCTGTGTCTGGCAGGGTTAGGGTTAATAACCCTAACTCCTTCGCCATCAACCAGAAATTTTGCAGAGCCCACCTTCTATAACTGTCCAGTACGTTAAGGATGTGCATTTATAGGTAGTACAGGAAACGGGTACCCGATTGAAAAAAGCACAGGTTCCTGGCTACCCATTAAAGAAAGCCAATCCCAAAAATTAATCTCGGAAATTGCTGTTCATATTGTTCGTAAAGGTCCACACGTTAATACTACCACATTAGTGCATCAATGCAGCAAGATACTAGTGTGTGCAGTAAGCTCTATAGCTTTACGGTGTAAATTGCATTTTCGCAAGCGTTCTAAACGTTAATCCGTTTTATTTTCCCATGTACTCTGGTTTTCATTTTTCAAATTCCCCACAAATTACATTAAAAACAATTTGGTTTCATTGTTTGTGAAATTAAAGTAGTATGTTAATTCAGTTACGGGTACTCGATTCCATAAATTGGAACCGATTCCTGACATTAGCGGTGGTGTACTCTGGTACCCGGTTCGGATGCACAGCCCTACCGTCCCTCAATATTTTTTATGGACAATGAGTGATGTTGGGTTACTACAAAGTGTTTGGTTTTGCAAGATTGAAAAGGGTTTAGCATTATTTGCCAAAGGGGTTGGAGATAAACAGTCTCCGATAATTGTGGCATTTCATTATTTACCACAATGGCGCGTCCGATGATTGAATGAGCACCAGTCAAGCTGATCATTTTATCAGTGATGTCCACCTTCACTTTACCATCTGCGCTGGCTTCAACGTTGCCTAGATCTCCAACGTGCCTGGAATAAAAGCAAATTATTTAGGTTTTTTTGTATGGGTATCAAGGCCAAAAGGCCACTCAAAGTGTGGGCTACAAAAGACGAGACAGAAATCACAGGGACAGAAGTTCGCATTTCGTTTGATTTGTGAAAGATTATAGGCGGAAGGGAAGCAGGTTACAGGTAAGGAGTTCCAATAAGAGGCAGTACGAGGGAAACAAACTTGAAGAGTATCTCACAGTACTAGCCTTTGGAACAACAGTGAAAGGATGTGATGAGACAGCCAGACTAGTAGAGTGCCTGAAAGATTGGGGGGGGGGGGGGCACTGGAAGGCTCCGATAACTTGGTTTAGCATTTTATAAGGATCTTGTTTCCAACCCCCAGACTAAACATTACACTAATGATGCCAGTTTAAAACAAAACCATAATGTGCAAAAAAATTCCAAACTTATATTCACGGTAGGGCTGTCCCAAATATATCAGTCAAAAGATTGTGCACATGGCATTACTTTGGTGCGCATGCATTCAATTCATGCACAACATACAGTAATTTCCGAGCGAACAGCATCCTCAACTATAATGCACAAAACATACACCATAAACCCTAACCCCCACGAGGTATTCTCCGAGCACCCTTGCCAAATGCAACAGAATGCAACACAGCTGAAATAAGAACCCTGCCAAATGCAATGTTGCACTGTGCAGTGAACTCATCTGTACCAGCCTTATACATGTATAATAATACAAAATAATGCATCAGACCAGGAGACATGCCTTGACTGCTAAATGCAACAACTTTTTAGCATTGCTGCATTCCGTTGCATTTAGCAGGGTTAGGGTTAACATACCTCTCTTCATCAGTAGGTGCACCGTGGTTCTTCTTGAATGGGTTGAAATGAGATCCAGTGCTGGTGCACCCTAACGAGGAAATGACAATTTACCATTGGCACTGTGCTATAAGCACGAGAGGAAAACCAACTTGGAAAGGAGTGGGGGGCCGAGCTACATATGCCCATTTTCTTAAATACAGGTTTACACAGGGTTCCCACAAATCGTGGAAAATCCTGGAATTTAAAGTATCATGGAAACTTTGGAAAGTCATGGAATATTGATATTACAAGGAAAAAAAAACATGCAAAGGATGAAATCTCACACACCCAATACACATGGTAATTGTATTGTAAATTTACCCTTAAGATGAAAAAATTAGCACAAGAATTGGCATGGAAAACCGAGGGTTTTTTTCTAGGAAAGTCATGGAAAGTCAGGGAATTCAAGTTCTGTGGGAACCCTGCTTACAATATCCTTTTCCAACTGCTTGTCCACAATATTCACTCTCACTGCAATTAGAACTAGCATCATTCTGTGCCTTTACATTCAAACATGCACTAAATAACTTGAGTCAATAGAACTACATGTATTAAAACACCACATTAACCCTTCTTCGTATTTGGTTTCTTTGAGAAATAGGCAAGATTCCCAAAAGTCACACATACATATATAAAAGGGAAATTACAAAAAGAAAACATGTTTGGCATCCCCACCACTTCCTTTTTGACAGTCCCATCTACCTTTCCCCCCTCCTTTTCTTAAAAAAATGCAACAAATATGCAGAGAGGAATTAACAGGGGGGGGGGGGGCGGCTTTAATTTTCCAAAAAGCCATCATTGCAAAAATGGATCGGCCATCTTAGAAAATGTTGCCCGTGTTATTACCTACCCGATACAAAATTAGAAGTAAAAAAAAAAATGTATTTTTTGTGCCTAAAAAAGTAGAACAATCTTTTTCATTTTCATTGGTTTACACCAACTCTATGATCAAACAAGTTCAGTTGTTACTGCGGGTAGGAAAGGGGTAGGAGGCCTACGTACCACCAGTGTAGTCACCGAACTCATGGACATGAAATCCGTGTTTGCCTGGCTTCAGTCCTACCACTTCTCCCGTGACTTTGACACTGTCACCCTGAGAACAAATAGGGACAAATATGGCATGATGAAAATGGGAAGGGAGGCTTTGGAGACTTCAGACACGGGTGGCCCCGTTTCACGTGGCACCCCGAGGGTTCCTCTTTCTGTAACTCGAGTTACGGTTACCGCAAGTAGGTCACTCATACTAGGTACACATATATATGTAAATTTTGACTCCATCTTCACAGATTTTACTAATCTTGAACATAGACAGCTTTATCATGGAAAGTTAGTTATTTTACCAGATATACACATATCTGCTACTTATCCTTCAACTTGCGAATATCAAAATAAACTCTTTAAGGGTCTTTCCCACAGTCCACACTAACACAGTTACACAAGTGTGACATTTAGAGGGAACCAAGGACAGGAGTCGATGCATCAAGTAATTTGCCACGTTTTCTTTCTCTACACCCATATCCTTGTAAGAACATTGCCTACCAAAAAGCTTGACAAAATCCTTAGTATTCAAGAAATTACAAAGGACCATCTTCAAGATTTATTTTAACGGACATGCATGACATGAACACATGTTTTATCAAAGTGTTGGGAAGTAGTAATGAAATGCATAAATTATGCCATATTTTGTGCTTGAGGGTAGTGTACACTATTGGTAATCCTCCAATTTTTGTTACTGAATTATTACGAAATACCTTACTAGATTAAGTTAATTGTAGTCTCAATCATCCTGTGAAATGATGGCACCAGGTGTGCTGTCATCAAGAAAAGTGGAAATTTATATCATTCTCCAACGATTTCCAGCTGGAAATCATTGGAAAACTGCCCTGTAGCCTTTAGTCAAGGCGCGCGTGGCTACCCGGACGAGTAGTGCCCCGGACATGCTGACATTTCCACATAACTGCACACAGAAGAAAGATCATCACAGCAAATTTGACGTCGGTGCGTGCTGTGTGCTAAAAGTTACGCGCTGAGAAAGTTGGTCGCGCGAATATTGGCCAGCGCGAATTTGAGACCCAGCACGATACACTACTTTAAAGTTTAATGCAAAGCTATCCATTGAGGGATTGTTACTGGCCAATCTTACCATGGAGAAACCTCTAGGTATTTTTGATACCTGTACAAGGCTTAATTTATCCATGGAGGACGGAACATGTTAATGCAAGACTCGGACGTACATTCGTCACAAATTTCTGTCTATGTTATGAACGTCGTTCAAGTTGCATCCTATTAAATTAACTACTAAACACACAAAACATGCTGAATTTTGTTAGTTTTACCTTAGTTTTGCGTGATAACAATTCTACATTGAACCATATGATTGCATTGAACAAGTAATATAAACGAAGCAAGGTCAGAACGAGGGTTACGATTATCGCAACTAACACGCAGCCACGTGCCATGCACTCTAACCACCTGCCCATCCTTTTCCGAAGGGTGGGCACCGGCAGGTGGGTAGAGTACAGTGTTGCACATGAAGGCCTCAATGCACGCACAATTGTCCCCGGATCGGGAACCCGAACACATGGAACAGGACCTTGCAAAATACACCTACAAACCCGCTTACATGTTGCTCAAAAAGGAGCTGGCCTTTCACGTCATCTCCATGGAGCATGCACACTGCCTTGACAGACATCTTGACGGGTAATTTCAGCAAAATGGGAAAAAGAAACGGAGAAAGACGACCCGAGTATTTTTGCAAATTCACGCCTCTCACACAATGTCGGTGACAAGTGAACGAACTTTGTTTTGAGCGATTATTTATTTTGTTTGTGATAGTACGGAGGCCTGTAACGGTAATCAGAGCATTTAAACAAATACAAATAAAGCTCAAGGACAAAAAATAAAACTACAATAGTGTTTTTGGAGCTAGCTCCACGTTTGCCACAGAATTATTTATTGTGATTGCTTTTTTCCTGATATGGTTACAAAAATTAATCTTGGAGTCGCCAAAGGCTTCCGTAATAAGTTACGAAGTTATGAAATAGCGCCCTCAATTGAAGCCCAACATATGAAGCGCGATAATGGGGCAAAGGGAACCCCCTCTTTTGTGTTGGTCATTGTCTTCCCGGAATCTCAGGAATTCTTCTCAGAAATCTACGGGGGGTGTGTTGGGTAACAATAGTGTGTATAGGGTATAGGGGAAAAAAAGGGGGGGGGGGGGGGGTAACCATATGCCCCATATCGTGCTAGGTATTTGTTATACCATGGAGAAATTATTTCTCCATGGTTATACTCTTAATCTTGCCAGTGCTCAGTGCCGGTGAAGCGTGAAATTTTGTCACCATGAAATATTGGTTGCACATGCCTTAAAGGGACACATTGCTTTCAAATGTCATGAAATTTTTCTGTTTAGAAATGTTCCTTACCTTTGATAAGAGTTGTTCATGCAAAAAACACGTATAATGTGTTGTAATTAGTGAGTAGTGATTACAAAACAAAAAATTAGCCGCTTACCCCTGACATCTGACCCGCGAAACATAGACTTATTTCCAGTACTATAAATACCACTGTTTAAATAATGCGCAAAATATGCTGTAAGAGTCTATAGGCTGGCGCCGCAGCCAGTGGCCTTGTGAACCTATCAGATGATCGCCAGGTACAATTCTCTACGTCGCGACTATGGAATTCCATACGCGACACAAATCGCCAGTGCGCTAGCTGCGCGCCGTGCCATGCCACAGTACATCAAAATGGATCAACAGAACGTACTTCAACCAGATACGACTGGAAATACGACTGGTGAACACAGTCCGCCATTTTGTGGAGTCAAAAATTTGGTTCTACAAAATGGCGGACCGTTATTTGTCACGAAATTAAACAAAAACCACGCAATTTGAAGGGATAGTTATGTGAATCTTTATATTCTACTTTAAAAAAAGCTTCCCAACCATATCCATTTCAGTTTTATAGCCCAAATCGCAAAATCCAAAGCAATGTGTCTCTTTTTAAGGTAGGCATACGTGTAGCATTTGTAACGTTTCGTAACGAACAAAGAGGTGTTGTGTCCGGGGAACAGGAAATGTTTCCTTAAAAAAGTGGCTGTAATTTGTTTGTGGCCCTTAAAAATGTTTTGAAAAGCAGGGGGGGGGGGGGGGGGGTATGTCAATGCACCAACTGTGAGGCGTTGTATTCAAGATGGAGTTCCTCTGTTAATGAAGTCCCACAAATCGGTTTGAACTTTAGATGGATTCGGAGGCATTTCCTCTCTCCTTTTTGGAGAGAAAGAAAAAAGAAAATACGGCCAGTTCTGTTTTGTTTGTATTTTGCCTCCTGCATAGGCGTGGCCTAGCTCCTATTCAAATTCTGACCATCCGGCGCGGCCTTTCTTTTAGTTTTACTATTAATGTGAGACTATGAGACGCGACCGCGGTGACAGCAGACATACCGGTCCTTTTACATTGTTCCCATCCGCCGTGGGCATGCTCAGAACTACGTGCGCATACTCAAAACTAACGAAAAGGACCGGTATGTCTGCTACCACCAGCGTTTAAGAAGTCTCCCAGTCCGATCATCCGGCGCGGTTTTTCTTTCTGGTACTAGATTCCATCCGGCCAGATGACCGCGATCGGAAATCCGTACCAATGTATCCCCGTAGACCTGTTGTAATTTCTTTAAAAACATCTAAAAATGGTTCCAAATAATTGGGCAACGAACATTGGACTGGATGAGTGGACGGGACTTGGCGATCGGCACCGAGGCGGAGTTGGTATCCTCAGTGGGTGGGTAGCAGGAATTGGAACAAGGAGGAATTTTGTTTCCTCTACGTAGCGTTGACTTCCGGATCAAATACGTGGGCTCTCTGCCCTTCCGGATCCAAAATGACGTCACACTGAATAAGAGGATATTGCTCACACCATTTGTTTTGTTCGGGCAATATTGCTTAAGACTAATTGATATATTGGTGGTGTTTTTACTTCAGTCATCAATCAGCAATCATTCGAGGTCCAAGGCGGCCCCCAAACAAGCCCTTATTATCCCCCACCCGAGTCTCACAACCACCATAATCTGCATGTTCTCAAAACGTGATCACTCATGTTGAGATAAAATTAATGGTCGGTGTATGATTCCGGGCCCATTTCCGTTTCCTGCAATCTTCATACGACAATTCTCATACGACAATCTGTAATTTTTTCACCCACATCCGGTAGGCCCCTACTTGTCACGAATTTCCTTTGTTTTCCTTCAATATTTCACAGGGAATTCATATACGTTTAGTCGGGATTTGTCATGGTGTTAATATTATAGTCTGACTCTCACCAGTGTGACTGTGAGGGCTCGTCCTGGCCTTGAGCCAAAAGGAAACTGGTCCCAACCCGAAATGTCACCGATATGAGATGTCAGGGTTCTTGGGCCAAACTTCCTTCCTCTATGTATCAATATGCGCGCCCACCAGGCAACAAGTTATCCCCATGACTGATGAAGCCAAAGCACTTTGATAATTTAGGCATTTTCAACAGCCTTTGTTCATAATGTCACAATGGTAAGTACGAAACCTTGTGAGAAAACAATCAAAAATTTACAAGGTATGTGGCGCAAATTGTACAGCCCATGCTGGGCCAGCAGCTCGGTCCAAAAATTGGGCCACCGGTATAAAATGATCGAGAGGAGTAATGCTCATAGCGATTTTTTGGCAAGGTATGCACACCTAGAGTTGGAAAATGTGTGATAGCATTGCATGCAGCGTGAGCGGTGGCAGCTTTTTGGGTGTTAACACTTTTTATTTTTTTTCTTCAAAATGGCCGCCAATATGCTTGTTACCGGATTAATTATAATGTGTTAACAAGCATTTTGGCGGCCATTTAAAAAAAAAAGGTGATAACACCCAAAAAGCTGCCACCGCGGCAATGCTATCACATATTTTCCAACTACAGGGGTGCATACCTTGCCAAAAATCACCATGAGCATTATTGCCCTCATTTGATACCCACCATCCCCCAGGCTGATGGCCTAAAGTACCTCACCCCAACTCGCCTTGGGTTTGTTGGGTACTTCTATTATCCTTCTTACATTTTCTCCTATACAAGAGACGTTCAGAGACCAAACGTGGGGTACCATTGTTGTCATTCCCCACAAGGATGTCAAAGAACATCTATACACTCGACTCCCACAATATGACATCATTCAGGATTGCATTGTCGGTTTTATTCAATCATTTACAAATTAGCTTACCAAAGCCGCTTTTCCAAAGATGACACTGAAACAATGAAATACATGTATCAACAAGTCGACTCTGACCAACCTATAATAAAGGCGTTTGGGAAGTATATTACACGATTACATAATGCATACAAACTATACGCTATAATCGTCCGGTAACACGCGCAATTTAAGTAACTAAAAGCCGGTATACTGAATGCACTTATGTTTCAAATTTGAAAATTCCCTCATTCGTGTCATCTCAAGTATAGCTAATGAAAACAAAATGATAAAAACAGATCTGAAAAATCCACATGCGCCGGTATATTCAATTTCTAAATACAAAAATCAAAATAGCAAGTCCATTTTTCAAAGTATGATTATCCTTAATACTTTCTGGTTAATTGCTTTCGCTTTCATTTTTCAATGCAAAGAAATGCAGCCTCAATAATCGGGTCAACTCTTGCACGGGATGGATTTTGCAAGTCGATGTCGCTCCCACAACAGTTCCAACAAAAATAAATATGACACTGCTTAAACCACAATGTACCAAAAAAAAATCCCACAGCCAAGCAGGATCTATAAATTGGTATAAACATTATCAACAGAGACCAAGCATCCAATGTGTAATATCTATTCGTGCAGACGATTTAGCAAAATTAATGTTTTACCGCCAGCGGTAATTTTTGAGCCAGAGTAGGACCTAATATTGAAAGTTATACCTGTACAATAAATTTTAAAACAAACCCACTGGTATGGGTGCTAATATGCTACATAAAAAACATGATAAATTTGTAAAATTACACAATGTTAAAACAATTACCAATGGTTTTTGAAATGACAAAACCGCCAGCAGTTTGTCTCTGATGATCTATAAAGATCTTCATTTGAAATTCTAGCCTATTCTGGCCTATAATGGCGCACACTATCCCACAATGCAGCGTTCACCCCCCATTGCCGGTCTGGCGGCTATCCGTAAAAATTTAAGGTTCTGGGTTGATCAGCCTTGGCTTTCGCAACCTGATACAAGCAGCTGTGCTCACTTGCCCTCCTTATTGATCCACTTTCCCCACAGGAAAGTCGAGTAATACCAGAGGACCCCGTAGCAAAGTGAAACGAAATGCGCCGTTTGTGCACAGGTTTGTTTTGCGTGCTTATAGGCAAGAAGTGAACTATCCGAGTTGCCTTCATCACGGGTCTTTCAGAAATTCCTACTGGTTTTGCTTTATATCAGTTCGACCAGAGTTGTGATGGCTTGACACAAATCACATGCAGGGTGCGACTTGAGTCAACTAATTGCGCTTAAATAAGATCACTCGACTTGGTACTGTCTAACATCTTCCCAAAGTTGAAACTCTTCCTCTGAAAATAAATACCTCATTACTTCAAATTTATGCTTTTAATTACGTTTCCTTTTCAGACCCGTGAAGTGTTTTTACTGCTTTTGCTTCAATAAATCTCGGCTTCATCAGAATATCTACATCAAGAAACAACTTGAAGCCTTATGCGTATTTAGGACTATGGTAACTTTAAACGTAGTGTACACGATTGGTAATTTTCCAATATTTGTTTTGCTATAGTAGCCACGTGTGCTTTGACTAAAGGCTATCATCCGCCCGACGGTTGAAAACGAGCGCCGTTTTTCTCTCGGTTTTTTCGCCATCCAACAACGCAAAACTTTGAACAGGTCAGTGGAACGATATTTCCTATAACATACTAACCCCCAAATCCGCCCATTTTTGAAAATTGCAACAATGACCAATCATGTACACGGCCTTTAATACAGTTCTTCACAATCGACAGCTTCAAAGATAAAGTCTTATGTTTACCAGTAAGTTGTCCAAAGAAATTTTCTAAAGCTTTTAGCGCAGCCTTTTAGTTGCTTATTTCCATGTACGTAACTGGTTCTGTGCTCTTGGAGTTTCTCTCCCGAATTTCGTCTGGTACCTCGCCGATCGCGAGGTACCCCGGCGTGTTGGGGCCAGACGGAGTCGGTCTAACGGACGCCATGTCTCTCTCGGCACGGATAGTCGCAATTTCTATGTTCACATGTTGCTGGTTGACGGTTTCTGGGTCGACATACTCACCAGACGACTGGTACAAGGCATTTCCTGCCATGCTGTCCGGGAGAGAAATCTCAAAATGTGTCTGTGAGCTGGGCGAGTCGATGTTGGTCTCCATGTACGAATTGTTCGCTCGGATAATTTCCGGCGACCCGAGTTGGGAATAGATGGGCGGTGTTGACGCGCCGCTCACTGGTTTCTGATAGCCGCGGCCGTCGGTGGCTTCAATCGTAGGCACCCTCGACGGCGTCGAACCGGGGGCCGTTCCCCACTTCTCGTCCGGGTCGAAGATCGTCGCGTACATGTACATGCCGTCGGTTCCCGAGCCGGGAACTTGGTGTCCAGGCGTGGTTCCCCCGAAGGTACTCGGGGAAATGCGCAGAGGCTGTTTGGTCGCAGGCTTGTTGGCTTGTCGCCTTTTGCATTTTCGGCAGCAGCAGAAGACGGTGATGGCTAGAAGCACTGCAACGAGGATTGACCCACCGATGATGATGGCCACCGTGACGGAGTAGGAACCAAAGAGGATGAAGGGTAGTCCGGGCGGTTTGAGAGTGGATGTCACCGGCGTGCCGCTGGTGCTCACCTCCCGTGGAGTCTCAGCTGTTGGATCTACGACGGTATTCGAACCAGTGGCCGAGATGACCAACTCAGCCTGCCCAACAGCCTGCGTTCCGTCCTGGAAATACGCGGTGCAGTAGATGATTCTTCCCTGGTCGTTCTCCGTGACTGTTTGCAAGTGCATTCGGCTGGGACGTGTTGAGGAGAAGTAAGCCCGGTTTTCCTCGAGGGTAGGGGAAGTGTGCCACCCTACAATGGAAGTAAGGCTCGTTGCGTTGGGCAACACGGTGCAGACGAACTCAGCCACGCCACCTAGCACGATCGGGTCCGGGAAGGAGCTGACAATCACTCGAGGTTCCGAGAGCACGGTGATAGGGCCAACGGTGCACGTTTTCTCTGTAGTGGTGCAGTCGTTGAAAGTTGCGGTGCATTGATACATCACTCCCTGCAGTTGCTCCGTCACGGCCACGTTAAGCTCCCTTGAAACTGTGTTGGGGCTGCGAGACAGTGTCGAGGCGACGACAGTCCCGCTGTGCGTCCATTCGAGGGTGGGGTTGGCAGTCTGTCCCATGCAGACGAAGCTCAGTTCGTCGCCAATCAGAGCCACTATAGGCCCACCGAGGCTGCACATGTCGCTGCTGTCGTAGTCCACCACTGAAATCTCTTGGGACGCCGACCTGACGACAGTAAATCCCGACGACCCCGGTACTGGCTCGTAGACCGTACAGCTGTAGTTCCCACTATCCTTTTTGCAGACCGGATTGATGTACAGAAAAGTGCGTTCAACGCCCGGGGTCATTTCAGGGATCTCCCGCAGCGTGAAACGGGAGAACCCCGGCAAGAGGTCTCCGTTCCACGAGATGCGTTGGCTTTCCTTGCTGATAGTTACAATTTGACGGGCGGCGACTGTAGCGTCGCACAGCAGAACTACTCGACCAGTCTCTGTGAATACTGAACCCGTGACAGACGTTATGGATAAACTCACACCCGAGTTTACAGGAACCGAGTTGTCGGCAACAGCACTAACGACTAGCAGCATCAAAATGATTGAGTACATCTTGGATGACGTGATTTAAGACAGTGATGTACGATCACACTTTTGTCCCTACTTCAGTAGACCTCGTGAAACAATACTGAAACTTATTTACAAATGAACTGTGTTTTATAAGGCCTTCCCGGATGTCAAAACCAGCGCACTGCCTTTTTAGGCAGACGTGGTTTCCTGTTTAGTGGCACTATATAAGTACTATTTATAAAGTGTGCTGACTGAAAGCGAAGGCTTGGACAGTTATCCAACATACAATCAAACATATAACATCAGCATAACCAGATGATTGGAAATCCTTCACCCGTGTACATGTATTTCTGCGGATACATTTTTGCTGAATGGTTTAAAGTATTTATTTGACCTGTTTATAAGAGTAGAAGGGAAAGGCTGGGTCATACTTTACGCGAATTTGAGAGTGAAGCGAATTTGTCAGGGTAACGGCGAAAGTCATAATGAAACAACCATTAATGGCGTCACGAAATTCGCTTTTTTGATTTGATTTGATTTATTCGCAATTTTCACATAGAAATGATGTAGATTAATTAATTATCTAGAACTGTAAATTACAAATTAAACATAGAGAGTTCCGCATCAGTGGAAAAAGCAGGGATAACGCAAACATGTTTTAAAAACTTATTTCCATTGCGCTCCTAAAAAATTACCCTTTTCCCTTTTATAATACATATCTTAAAAACCATCAAAAATCTGTAGGCCCCTAAATTACATAACATTGCACCTTAGTAACATTAAAAATATACATATATAGTATCACGTCAGACAACACTATGATTTACAACCTATCCAAACCTATATTGAATATCGTATACATCATAAATTAGGTTGTACTTGATTAGGACCATAAACTAAATTCGTCAGCTTAAATTTAATTAAATAGAAGAAAATTAGGCCAAATAAAGGCATAAACAATTAAAAAATTGTTTTGAAAAAAAACGCATTCGCGTGAACAATCATTAATGGGCCTTAATACACAGACTTGTTGGTTATCAATATTGGCAGTAAACAACTTATACATGTATAGTGTCTGACAAACAACCCAACCCAACCCAACCCAACCAACATCCATCCTGAGCAGATGTGGACAATGCAATGTATTCATACGACGCCCTTGTATCTCTACCAAACGTTTAATTTCCGGTTCATTGCAAAGGGTTTCTATCGATGTCAGCTGATCACACTCCCCGTTCGATCGGTCCCACCACCACCACCAGCCAGTCAGACCTCGCGGACAGTTTCCCGTAATATGTACTGACGTGCAGACTGCCATAACAAACTCAATGTGAATCTGTGCCAGGAAGAAAAAAAGTACTTTCGAAGCTTATGGCAGAGACAAAGCAAATCTATGTAGGACGGGACGCTGTATTATCCCGGGGTATTATCGCGGTACTGAACACGTTTCCGGATCGGAATAGAAATTGCTCACCAACCTTCCCGAATTGTCCTGTCTTTTGTCTTGTATAACTCTTGCTTTTTTACACTGGAATCAAAAAATCCGACGGTGGTTTGGTTTATTCCCATGCGATGCCTGTGAAAATAGACATGCTCGTCGTTGCTCGGCGGAGTACAGACTCTGTATTATCGCGGTATGTGGGAAGTGTTTTTTTTAAATGATCTCAACTTTTGTATTCATAGTTAATGTTTGACCAAAACATCCCCTGAATAAAGTATGATATTTTCCCTGTAAAGTTCAAGTTGATTAAAGACGATTAGGCCTGCAGGATGATTTCTTAACACCCTGTCCCCCCCTGGAGGCGACAAAATTCACCGAGACAAGTCTATACTAATTGAGGATTGGGGGCGCGGTCACTTTACACGGTGCGTCGTTATATTTTTTTACTGCACTGTCCTTATTTTGATCCCGTAAAAGTTTTTACGATTTCGCGGTGGAAATATCGTCCTTCGGCGTCATTTTGCGTTTGCAGCTGTAGAATGGGAACCAGACAATGGAACTTCAATGGACAGACCACCATTAAAGATTTATGTTAAAATATAGACGGTACTTTTTAGCAGACACGGCGAGGCAAAATGTACAAGTTTTGGAAAATGTGAATATTTATTAAAAATCATTAAAAGTCCCGACACAACATTATATAATCGTCATTTGTATACAACTAAGCAGGAAGTCCTTAATGCCTGATGAACTGGTTGAAAAATCGCCACACGAAGGAGTTTTGGCAACGCAAAAAAAAAGAGAAATTTCCGATGCCGCGATAATAGAGTTGCCGCGATAAATAGGGAGTCCGACTATACATGTACATGTACAAACCATGGAGGAAGAAAAACCAACGAGCCTTTAATTCCTACGTTTTGAAAAAGAAAATATGCGCATTTACGCATCTTTTCATCAATTCATGGGACAGTATATAGACAACCGATCAGTTTCCCAGATGTCAACGTACGGCTGTTTCGCAAATATTTGGGGAGGAGAGGACTTTTGGAGTGTGGGACATTCCAAGATTATTCACCATTCTGCCGCACCCCTTTTTAACTTATAATACTGCGAAGGCTAGTTTTCACACATTTCCCCGAAGAAATAGTTACATAACATTTTTCCTCTGGTAAAAAGTACTGACGACGTTACAAATTTTAGAGCCACAATTGTAAAGATGAATCTTTCGTTTCCTGTTTAATTTCTGTAGTCCAATAATTCACAGTTACTAGGTAGAGGTAACATTACAATAGAGTACCGAAGTGATGACGTCAATCAATGCAATGTTTGGAACCAGAATACATTCTAAACTGCATGTGTGTGGGAACCATTGCCCCGGCAACTGACGTCAGACTTCGGTACTCTATAACTCCAAATATTGAAAATGTTACCAAACCACCCTTTGCATAACAATACTTTCATATAAATATTACTGCATACTTATCATATGTTCAAAATTTCAACCATCTGTTTCTTATGTTTTGCATTTTTACAGACTGTATTTCTTACATGCCAATTTAAGGATCGCCTGAATAAATTAGTAAAAATAACTCCAACACATCTTATCATAAAACATGCAAACTTCATATTATATGTAATTTAAACCTAATTTTCCTCATATATTGTGCACTAATACTTCTTGCATGGAGTGAAATGATGATTCAAGTCCACTGGGACAGACATTGCCATTCTCATTTTTCATAAAAGACAAACATACTAAAATACCAAAATATTCTTTTTCATCTATACTCTTGGAAGAATATTCTCTTTATCCAAAAAGTTGTACCCATTCTCAATAAATTTACAGCATTTAAATGAATAGTTATAAAGACACGGATCCAGCCAATTTGAAGAGCACAATTCACAGCGACATCAATACTGCCTACTCAATGCATTTTCATTTGATGAGTAATAGGAACATACAAAAAATCTCCTATTTTTTTTTCAAATAGAATTTCCTCAATTGGATCTACAATCAAGTAAACAAAACCAAATCACTTTTACGTCGTTCATTTGAATCCAGTTTTACTGAACCTAATTAGTTCAACCTTACAGTTTTCTCTGTTTTCCCGAATTTCTAAAATTCCTCCTGGAAGACTCCATCAGTGTCCATTTTTTCCCATTGTTTCTAGTCACAATGACGAATGAAGGTGACATAGTCTGAAGGATGGGCCGCGCTCATTAAGGTTGTGTATACAGTGGATCTGGGAAGAAATTATAAAATAAAATAGATGGAAATGCATTGGACCTGCTACCCATTAATATACTTCATTGGATGCAATGCAATGCACCTGAAATAAGAAGGAAATTTAGACAAATTAGACCAAATTAATGAGGGTTTAACAAAGAATAATAATTCCCTTGTGTGACTTTTGATGGAATAATCCTTTTCTACAGCTACTCCAAAAAGTGAATATTTTTCCCGAGATGACACAGAACAACTTCAAATTTCCAAAGACCAAGGATAAACAGTATTTCTTTAATCCTAGTGCAGTTGGTATTTGGTTAGCACACTTGAATTCGCCATATTGTGAGGATGTAAATCGTCACTGTTTTCACGAAGGGATGGGCATGTGAAAAATTACGATTTTGGTCGATTCCACTTTTTGGCTGATTAACGTCGTACTTGACCATTTTGAGTTGCTTTCATGAACAAAAATGAATTCATTTCTTAATTAGACTGACTGTGCAAGGTACCGACATGTCACAACATTGCATTTCGCATTTTCACGCAGAGACTAGACGCGCACATGCCTGCCCCTTGAACATGCACAAAACATATGGCACAGAGATTTGTAAAAGTTGGTCAATTGAGATTTTAGGCTTCACGAAGAGACGGGTGTCTTTGATACATTGGCGTGTGCAGCTTCGTTAACACGTGCGCCCCTTCTCTCTAGGAAAACACACAGGGCAGAAAGCCAAAAAAGTAGGTCAACTGGGATTTTTGTTTTCATGAAGGGACAGGCATCTTTAAATAATATTGCTAATTAACCGCTGTGTTTATGATAGTTATGAGAACACTGCTCTGTTACATATGGCAATATACCAGCAGAGTAGTATCTCAGGGTATTAAATCAAAATTGAATTGCACAACTGTTTACTTACGGGTTGCAAACCAAATGGACTGACAAAACCTTGAGCATGTTGGACAGATCAATGGCATCCGGACCAATTGCATTCATCGCTTTGTTGCCTGCATCCCTACAGTCCGGAACAAGGTGATGAGTAAAAACAAATTATATTGTCAAACAAACCACAAAGGGAAACTGACTAGGCAGTTTGACTGAATTTTCAGTGTGAACAAAGAAAACTGGCAGTAGCGGGATTTGAACCTGTGACCTCCGGAATACCGTACCGGCGCTCTACCAACTGAGCTATCTTGCCCTATCCTATGTTGGCGGTCTCCCAAATTGTCAGTGTCTTTCTTCGGGTGGGCGCTAGTCAGAAGTCATAAACCCAGAATGCCGTATAGCCAGGGATCACGCCCCAACTTTATGATACAACCTGGGAAGCAACACTGTGGGGATCAGTCAACGAGGATACGACTTTTTAACTTAAAATTTTGTTAAACAAACCACAAGGGAAACTGACTAGGTTATTTGAATGAATTTTCAGTGTGAACAAAGAAAACTGGCAGGAGCGAGATTTGAACTGTGACCTCTGGAATACCATGCCGGTGCTCTAAATAATAATAAATAAAACTTCAGATTGAAGCAGATTGGTTTGACTGTCTGAAATTACTGGACAGCTCTAATATTGGAAATCACATCAGAAAAATACCTTCAAAATGTAGCCATGTACAAAAATTCAAAACATCAAAATTTCCAAATTTGGTACCTTGTGTGCAGGAAAACGTTATTTATACTGGGGGAATTTGCACATAAGAGGATCTATCCAATATAAAACAACTCTTGTGGGAAAGTTATCAGTCAATGTACATCACAATACTATAGAGATGGCTTCAAGACATTTCGATCACGTACCTTCGGTCGTCGTCCTTGGGTGGTGGATTCCAGTGATCATAGTTGGTTTCCAGCACAAACCATCTAGCCACAACAAACACACCAATCAATGTCACTAAATACACTCAACCATCCCTGCAAGCACTTGGTAATGTGATTATTCACATGGGGGGGGGGGGGGGGGTAAACAACTTTTAGTGCAAGCATTTGACCATCATACGATGTAATCACACTTTAGATTGACTATTGACCAGGAAAGTAAAGGAATCATGTAAGGAAAAAAGTATGGTGAATGAAATAAATGCTCTTGGGTACATTTGAAGCAAGATATGGGACAGAGGGACCCCGCCCCCCCTTTTGTTTTGGTCATTGTGTTTCCAGAATCTCAGGTATTCCTTTCAGATACGTTAGCACATGAACTTACTCCAAGTCGTGTAAAAGAAAGGGCACAGTTGCCTAGAATTTATATATTTCAACTTGACTGCCACACAACTAAATCCACAACATCCACATGGATCTATTTCAAGCTCGACACCAACCTGCCCTTGGCAGAGTCAAGACGCCAGACATCAACTGCCTTAAGGCGATCTCTGGCGATGACAGCGCCCTCTGTTGACTTGTTTCCACCAATGATGAAATAATTGGGTGCCGTTTCGGGGTGGTAGGCAAGGCGCTGCAAGGCACTATCGAAGGTCGCTGTGTCGTTACGGGCAAGCACCTGAACACAGAGAATTTGCCAACAAATAAATCAGTGAATATGTGCTTCAGCACATGGAAATGTCGGAAAAGAAAGTTGCTCCATGGCATTTTGAGTTAAAGGCAGAAAACTTTTCTTTTTTTGACTGGGAGGCCTGTTATGGGATGTTAACATTTTTAGAGCGGAAAAACCTTTTTATCATATCCCAAAGTTTTATAACCAAAAGAAAACTGTGTATTCTTATTTTTACCATTGGTCTTGTGAAATACATTTAGTTTTTTTTGTACCTTCCGGTCTAGTAAAATTTTGGTGGTACTAGCCAAGCTGTCTAGTAGATTTTTACCTGAAATTAAACCTCTGCAGAAAGCAGCTTGACCAACATACGTGACATCCATTTTGAACACGGATACCGATATTATTTTTTCATTCAAAATAGAAAGTTGGGCTTTCGTTGAAATGTTTCATTGCTGAGTGAGCCAGATGGAATCTTTCCAGAGAAAATAAAAACCCGTTTTGTTTTTCGGGTGTTGTATGTACATGCTACATGGAACACACAGGTTTATACTGGACATTTTAAAGAAAGTATACAATATTTTTTTTAAGTGAACTTACATCTCGAATCTGGAATGATGTGAAAACTGTTTTGTCTGAGATCAGAGCCTTCAAAACCTGAATGATGTTGTCTACAATGCTACCTTCATCTAAGCACAAACACATATGGACAACAATAAACAAATTAGCATAGTTGACTATAAACAAAGAGACAGTTCTGCCTACACATATTGTTTTTGCACTTTTTCAGCTTCTTTCAAAACCTGAAACGGCAAAACCTTTTCTTTACTTCAACTACCTTTACGCCCACTACCACATGGAACCATTTTTTCCAGGCCTGAAATATTGTTTATGGTGAACATTGGGAGGGCTGCTTTAATACTGAAAAAGGGACTTCCACTCGACAATGAAATTTGAAGTAAAAAAAAACATGAAGCTCAAACTAGCAATGACAAAAAAGAATAATGGATGTTGTCACATAAGTTACCAGATCTTTATAAAATTAAGCATAGGGACTGGTTTCTTTCCCACTCAAAAAGGACAAAAATTTTACCTTTGAGCATGATTCCGATGTATCCAGTGGGGCAGTGCAGTGGTGGTGGGGGCTCGATTGAAAGCTGCGTAAGTATTTTGTTAATCATCAAACAAACCACAAGGGTAAACTTACTAGGTAATTTGGAATGAAAATTGAAAGAAGGATTTTGAACTTGCGACCTCCGGAATATCACACCGGCATTTTATCAACATTTTATCTTGCCCTATGCTGTTGGTCTCTCAAACTGTCTTTGTTCGGGTCGCGCTGACACTTTGGGAGACTGCCAACATAGGGCAAGACAGCTCAGTTGGTAGAGTGCCGTTACGGTATTCCGGAGGTCGCAGGTTCGAATCCCGCTCCTGCCAGTTTTCTTTGTTCACTTTGAAAAAGTGTCTTATTTGACTGACCTCTTTCATTCAATGACACGGTAAATGCATACGGCCTCTGACCCGTGTAGGCTCCAGCTTGCCCAAGGAATGTAGTGGTTGTGTACAGAATCTGGCTTGAGAAAAATAATATAATAAAGAGGGACTTTACCCCTGCTCTGCAGCGCGTTGGGTGGCTGCCCTAACCGTACTTTAGGGTGCCACAAGAGTGCTGACTTACAACTCCGGGTACAAGTTCTGTGCTGAGTAGTGCAAAACTTTGTGGGTAGCGGTTAATATTTGTGCCGTAACGTCAGAAGCAAAATTTTCAAAATGTGATGCAACAATACAAGTCTCCACATATAGGCATAAGCATTAGTAGGACTTGGCAGTGAAATATCACCAAGATTAAATGTAGTATACAACATTTGCTTTTTCTGTAATTTTCAGAAATAAATGGATTTGGGGATTAGTATTCTATAGCGTGCCAGCAAATACTGTAACACTGACCTGTTTAACGTTTTGTGTGTATAAATGCTGGGTTCCCTGACCCTACTTTAGACAAAACGGAGCGATTTATAAACGTCAGTGAATTATCAGGTGAGGGAAGTAGACTATTTCCAATGATTGTTGACCGACAATCATTGGAAAAATGATATAATTTTTCACTTTTCTTGAAAACGACAGCACACCAGGTGCCATGGTTTCACAGGATGCTTGAGACTGCTATTTCACAAATTTACTTAGCACAGTGTAATGACCTGAAGACTAATAAAAGTCTATTGGCCTATCGCCATTTATAAGCATCGGCCAATCATAGCGCCTGTGAATATCACGTGACATTCTAAATCTCGGACAAACAAAAACTATAGATATGTGTGTCTTGTTACTTGAAATGCAATACGCAAAAGTGCGTCAAATGCAAATGTGATTCAAATGCAGGCATGCGCGGTCCGTGCATTCATGCACACCAACACGATGAGGAAAAGTTGTCTTAAATTTGAAACAACTCTAGTCAGAGATACGTTTTATGAGTGCTTGTGTACAAATTGCTCTGTACACGCTATGATATTGCGCGTGCTCCACGTGTGCAAAGTTGTCCAAGAACTCGCAAACAATTGCTTAACCCCAACAGTCCCAAATCCTCCAATTTTAATATGATTTTGCAAGCACCCTAGGGAGATAGCGTTAATACTTTTTATTGCATAGAGGACACCTCTATTTTTTTTACGAGTTCCGTTCAAAACTGACTTTTGCAGATGACTTTACAGTACCAAAGTGACTTTTGCTGGCTAAAGCAGTCTTTTTTTCTGCAGATTAACTCATGTTTGTTGTAATTTTGAAATGCACTTTCAAAGAAAATGTGACTTTCCTACCTTTTTTGCAGTCAGAGACATTGCCGTTTTACCCCATAATTTCCCTCATAAATCAAAACCCTGCCCTCTTTCCACAAAATTAAGCTTGCTAATATTCAACATGAGATCTTAGCGAACTATTTAGATGATTCCCAGCACGCAGAGTGACTTTTCCTGCCTGTATCATCGCAAAATATCGAGGTAAGTTCCGAAACATAAACTGTCTCCTTTGTTCTCTATATGGAACGGTGTCCTAAAGGTAAGGATTACCCATAGTAGTCTATGCCTTTAATGGACAAACCACAGACCTTGCTCATTACTTAATTTGTACAATGTAAGTCTATCTACTCCAGTATGTTATTTAGTTTTTCCCTGAGCTATTGCTAGCTGTACTAAAATTTTGCCTCACAATCTCAGTATATAGCAGTACACACCAGTACACACAGAAAAGATTTGCTTAAACCAAATCTGGTTACCAGCCAAAACTGTATGAATGTATAATGCTTGTGGGTGGTGCTTGGCTGATTTTTGCTTAGAGGGAAAATGTGCTAGTTCTTGTTGATTGTTACCAAATCAGCTGCAGTGTAAGAAGAATCTGTCACTAATAACTACAGACCATAAACATATGCCTTGGGTCTGATCTCTATCGCACCTTCCCCTTGCTCTGAAAGTCGACGACTACCGTCCAATTTCTCAGGATATCAGTGAAAACCAAGTCCATGTTGCGAGCATGCCAAATGTTTCCCTGTCCGTCTTCAGCAACGATGCTAGTGCATCCTCTGCAAAGAACCCACGAAACAATTGAGTATTTGTAGCATTTAATCTTAAAACTGTTTTGGGAGAAGTTCTCCAAATGAACATAAACATTATTTCACTTTCACCAAGAAAAACAAAGTTGAGCATCTCAAGAATTTATTATTTTTTTGCAAATACCTTTTTTAAATATCCAATCCTCCAAAAATGGAGATGGCATAAAAAGGGAAACCATATTACTGGCTACCTAGGAAAGCAGACCATTTGGTTTGGTGAATACACAGTTGTAATCTTGTAAAAGAAAAATTCAACAATTTTGAACAAAAAAACTCATCCTTTTACCCCTTGAGTACCGTTATTTATAATGAGGCGCCGGGGTGGCCTGTGCAGCCAAGCGAAATGGACACAAGAGGTTTGTGAAGCCAAGCGTAACACACACAATAATCCAACAATTGATTGAAAATGCAGAAAATGACGTGTTTTTGTATAGACGTCATCCAGCCTGGTGGCAATGTTTTTTGCAGAAAATGGCATCATCCGGCTTAGGGTTAAAATACAGATGATGCTAAACATATTTTTCCTACAACTGAAATGCAAATGTTAATGGCTGCACACTTACACATGAGCTTTCAAGTCATACAGGATATTGAGTAGTACGATTTCTCCAACATCCATCTGAAGATACTTAGCGATTCCGGGAATCTCTCCTGCATAAGGTGACGGCAGAAAATTGTCTATCACCCCGGCAACAATGTCAAGAAGGCGGAGTATCTCATCGTTCACGTAATGTCTGAAACAAGGCAACCACAAACTATAATCAGATTTTTAGAACGTTTTGCCACTTTAAAATTGCCAGCAAAATAGCCACTCTCAAATTTTAGGGACTTGGTCTCCAATATGATGTGCAAATGAGATATCTCTCATCACCCCCCACTTGATCTGATCTAGACACAAGTCCAATCTGACCTTGGACCGAGTTGACCTTGGACCGAGTTGACCTTGGACCGAGTTGACCTTGGACCGAGTTGACCTCGGACCGTGTTGACCTCGGACCAAGTTTACCTGAAAGCCTAGTCTGAGGGAAAGAGTTCCATATCCGGACATCACTTATACCCTGTGCACAAAGTATATGGGCCATGACAGAAGAAGTCAAAGTTGACATTTTTTCCCTCCTAAATTCGGGTTTCTTCATCGGATTTATACTTTTTGGTAGTTTTTAAGTCATATTAAGGGAAAATGAGTGATGTCCGGATATGGAACTCTTTCCGGCAGGGTTTTAGTTGAGAGAAATTTTGGGGTAAAGCAGCGATGAGGACGACAAAACGCAACGCGAAAATAAAAATGGGGATCACCGCGACGCACAGTAAACACGCAAAACCGTGTTCATTCGCATAGCAACTGCCGTAAAGCGCATACAAAAATTGCATTTTCTACCGAAATAAACTGTTTAAAATGACAAAAAACGATGTCAATAGAATTAAGAGAAGTCTGCTTTAGGTTTAAAAAGTCATTTTGGAATGAGAAAAAATACCCTTGAATCTAATTTCATCAAAACTAAAGAGGGGCCCTACACTACACAATCGCCTACATATCGTATATTGCTTGTAGTTGTATTCGTGACACGGCTTTACAGCCACTTCGCCCAAACGCCACTTCGCCCAATTACTACTTCGCCCAAAAACCACTTCGCCCATGCCCGATCCGTATGCCTTATTTTCATTTTATTAGTTCGTTACATACATCATAATCCCTCATATCAGTTAAGATGTTACATTATAAATGTTTGTAAAAAATTGCATTATAAATTTCACGCAATTTTTTTTAAAACCTCTTGGAAAATATATCAATTGTTTAAATCGTAATAATTTGAATGACCACTTGATGAAAACAACTGCCCATATATAAGGCATATTACTAATAAGAAAAGAAAAGCATGGTCACAAAAAGGATGTCACAAAAATCAATTTAAGAACGCAAATACAGTCTTGAATGCACCATAATTTGAATGACCAAATAAACGAAAACGGCAAATTGCCCGCCAGGAAAACCTATATTACAAACACGACTACATGGCATTAATATTTACACGCATACAAGTACCCACACAAATAAATTAAATCTGCATATATACAATAACTTAGGTTTTAACTTATTCCAGTGTTGTCGTCATTCCTGCTTTACCGTACAGGATTAGGGCGGAAAAAACCCAGCGAAAGTCATTTTGTACTTTCGAAAAACACGGATAGGCCCTATCCTTTTTTGGCTTAAACTCTTCCAGGGCAGTGGCGGTGTCATTTTTCTTAAAAAGTCTCTGTATTAACATTTCAGTTAGAACTGATAAATACACTGGTAAGTGGTTTTTGGGCGAAGTGGCTTTTGGCGAAGTGGCTTTTGGGCGAAGTGGCTTTTGGGCGAAGTGGCTTTTGGGCCGAAGTGGCTTTTGGGCGAAGTGGCTTTTGGGCGAAGTGGCTTTTGGGCGAAGTGGCTTTTGGGCGAAGTGGCGTTTGGGCGAAGTGGCGTTTGGGCGAAGTGGCGTTTGGGCGAAGTGGCGTTTGGGCGAAGTGGCGTTTGGGCGAAGTGGCGTTTGGGCGAAGTGGCGTTTGGGCGAAGTGGCGTTTGGGGCGAAGTGGCGTTTGGGCGAAGTGGCGTTTGGGCGAAGTGGCGTTTGGGCGAAGTGGCGTTTGGGCGAAGTGGCGTTTGGGCGAAGTGGCGTTTGGGCGAAGTGGCGTTTGGGGAAGTGGCGTTTGGGCGAAGTGGCGTTTGGGCGAAGTGGCGTTTGGGCGAAGTGGCGTTTGGGCGAAGTGGCGTTTGGGCGAAGTGGCGTTTGGGCGAAGTGGCGTTTGGGCGAAGTGGTGAGGGCGATGTGACCGACACCGTGACACGGAGTGGCCTCAAAACCGCATGGCGCAAATGATGTACAATTTGTAGGCGTGGTGGTAACTGGTATGTTAGTCCGAGTAACTCAGAGCCTTTCGCCTTTTCCTTGCTCTAATAGTCTATGGTAAAGTTGACCTGAAACTTTTCCTCGAGAACTTCTTTCCATGTTTTATGCTAGTAGTAGTACTAGTAGTACAACTTCACGGTCTAAAACGTTCGTGCACTTGTCTTACCGGAAAATTTGTCGTGCCCACTTCTGATATTGACCAATATCCCAGTGTTGTACTTGTAGAATGGACTTCCATCGCTCCTCCTCGGGCAGATCGAGATTTAGCGAATACCTGGGTGGTTTCTGGAGATCCTCGTTCACAGCTGAACCGCCAAGGACAAGGTGTAAAGACAACAAAACGACGAAAATACAAAACATTCTGGAACGGTTTTTTCTCGTACGCCTGTATACTGTACGATCATGACTCGACTGCATGGGTGATAAAAAACAAAAACAAAGTCACGTGACAGACTTGGTTAAGCACGACATCGACACTCCCGGCCCCGGCCCCTACCGCGTATAGAGGTTTTACAGTCACGTGACATTATCACGTGACTGTATTTTTGCGACGCCATGTACGTGTTTATATCGCCAGGGAATGCCGCGGGCGGCGCTGGGGCGTGGGCACGTAGCTGAGGGGTGCGTGGGGGGTGGGGTGGTGGGGCTATCCCTTCCCCCTAAAAAATCGTTTTCCGAGTACTGAAAATTTCGCAAACGTAGAAAATTATAGCATTATAAAGAACATCACGGTGAGCGCCCCCCCGCCCCCCCCCCCACTCCCCCTCCATAGAGACAGCCCTGGCTATGCTGCCGTCGGAAGCGCATGATATATTTGGATCATTACCCATCTCGCTTCGGAGGGGCACATGTACATGTACTTGCCTTATTTTATAGAAAGTGGACCCGTCGAAGTTAATGTTCCGGCAGGGACCTGACCTGTATTTTTGGCGGGGGTCTAAAGGGGGGTACATTATACCATTATAACAGAATAACAGAAACTGATACTGCCCTTTTCTCTGTTTTTCTTTATGCGGAACTGCCAAAAGTGGGGGGGGGGGGGGGGGGGGGGGGGGGAGAATTCCCCCAATTGGAAAAAGGGGAATTGGTCCCCCTTCCCCTTCCCCGCCCCCCCCCCCCCCCCCCCCCCCATGTTTCCGCGCCAGTGCTGATACTTTTGTTTCCTACCTCCAAGGTCTAAACAAACTTATTTGAGCGCTGAGTACTCTAGAGCGAGTGTGACCACCTCCATGGTGTGACGATCAAAGTCAGAATCATAACCTCTGACCCCAAGGAACTTAATGTAAGAAAGAGAACTAGGATCTTGCAGACATCAACCGTTTCTGATTAGTTCTGCGTTTTTGCTTTTTTATTACAATGGATTCGTTTTGCTATACCTAATTATTTGTCCATTATAATTGCATGGTAGAATTTGAAATTAATTTTAAAAGTTTTACTGTAAAAGTCATGTATACTCACAATATCAAATACACTTATGTGTGTAGAATCGTCATCGTTTAAATAAAAAGATTCAGTACATGTTATTTCCACTAATTTCAGTGATGACTAGTCTCAGACCCTATTCTATTGTTTCAGGCCTTGCATGATTAATTCCGTTAACCATTATACATGCATAGTTAGACTAATTTGAAATTTAAAAAGAAATACTTTAAAAGTCACGTATACTCATTAATATACAATACCCCAGTT